>OX422140.1:104220930-104595964 GCA_949129095.1 Volucella bombylans
GGGCCTGACTTGTTGAGGTAGGCCCCTTGTGGGAGCGTCATGGTGGATGTGGTTTAAACCCAAAGTCGCGGGAACGGCCTTCCTGTTAGTTTGACTCAGTGCAGAGTTGCAATAAGTACTGGGTGCTGTGACCCTAAGAGCAGTAAGAGGTTTTAGATCGGGTGCAACTTGTGCCTCCAACACAACTTCTGCTTAGATATCGCAGGAAGGTGGCAAGGTGTATCCATGCTCCCATGGATGTATGGGCATCCCGTAAACTTAAGGCTACACGACAGGTGTTTACGTAAAAAACCTGAGACTATGTTACATTCGTCCCTGGGGCTTTGCTTTTGGGCCCTTGTTAGCCGCACACTTTATGCACTTTTTGCATCAATTCTCGACATGTTCTTTTACACTTATCCAATAGAAGCGTTGGCTTACCTTCTCCAACGTCTTGTTTATTACCAAATGACCTCCTGAGTTGCCGTCATGTATTTCATTGAGTACTTGGTCCCTGCCCAATTATCAAGGCTTCGCCCTTTAATGACGTTGTCTAATAATGAACGGGGGTAGAGCAAAGTACTGGTCTTATCGTAAACAGATTCAGATGACGCTACCGAAGGTTGCTACGATTCGATCAGTCACAAGTTGCCGGTCATAGGTCTTGTTGGTGGCTGAACCACCGGTAGTCCCTACCAGGACTTAAATCACGGTACCATGGGAGTCAGGAGCCCCCCGGAACTCGGTCCAGGCCTGACTTGAAGAGGTAGGCCCCCTTGAGGGAGCGTCATGGTGGCTGTGGTTTAAATCCAAAGTCGCGGGAAGGGTCTTCCTTTGGTTCACCCAATGTAGAGTTGCAATAAGTACTGGGTGTTGTGACCCTAAGAGCAGTAAGATGTTTTAGGTCGGCCTCGACTCATACCAAGAGTGGAACTTGTGCCGGCAACACAGTTCAGAATTGGTATCTCAGGAAAGCGGCAGAGCGGTGGCAAGGCGTATCCTTGCTCCCATGGATGTATGGGCATCCCGTAAACATAAATCATCATGACAGGTGGTTTACGTTAAAAATCAGAGACTATGTACACAAAGTGAGTCCCACTGTGCCCAGTATACCTTCAAAGTTTGGCTCCAGTCTGATATCTGCTACCAGCTTGGTCTTTTTCCGTATCCCTTCTAGGCCAATATTGGTTCGAGGTCATTTTCTGCCTGTTGGGAGGAACGGATTTCGTCTGTACTCCAACTCTCTAATGGCTCAGTCCTGATCATTGGGATAGTGGCCTGAACCTTCACTTCCTTACGGTTGTAGTGTTTACATTTGACTCCGCACGGTCGACGTGAGAGCGCATCAGCGTTTCAGTGGAGTTTTCCCATGCGGTATTGCATTTCAAAACTTGATATTTAGGGGTCTTAAATCGGAGTAGCCATTTCAGAGCTGCGTGGTCTGTCCGAAGAATGATCTTTTGTCCATAGAGGTACTTATGGAAATTCTTCGTAGCCAAAATTAAAGTCAGAAGCGCCAAGTTACGCAGTAGTTCCGTTCAGGTCTGGAGAATAGCTTGCTGTAATACGCGATCACTTTCTCTTGACCATCTCTCAATCAATGTAATGACCCCAACATTGCTAGCGTCTGTGTCCACCATGAACAATTTTCCGGGTGTGGGGTAACCCAAGATGGGGGCAACGTACCGCTGTCCCTTGAGTTCTTGGAATGTTTTTTCACACTCATCAGACTACCTGAACTGTCGGCCGTTTTCCGTAAGTTGAGGCAGGCAAATCCTTTACTATATATCAGGATCCGTCCTTACACTTTCCGCTGATACTGTACAATGTCACCCAGATATTTTACTTCCGGACGGAACCAGGTACACTTTTCTGAGTTCAGCTTCAAAAGAGCACTTTAGGTTTTGGCGATGCTCCTCGAACGATAACATCGTCGAGATACACTATATTTGAAGTGCAGAAGATGTCCATATTTAAATAGCAGAAGACTCAAATATTGCAGATTTTATCGAATTGTCTAGCAAAATGGAAATTTGTATGGAACGCTGGACGGTACAGAATATTTTCGAAAGACGTCAGGGCAGTATAAATATCGGCATCCCCCAAGATATGGAAGTGAGTTCAAAATGTGAATTACGAGTAGTGGTTTAAGTAAAAGTGGTTGAGAAAAACGATTGGATTATAAATTGTAACTGTATTAAATAAGGTGATTGTATTGAAAGGAATAAGTTCTATCATTTGTACACAAACATTTTACAGTACAAGCATATACTATGACATTTTGAAGTACAGGGTGATTACGCAGTAGTAATAAGTGTTAATAAAAGCAAACAATTTTTGATTAAATAAAGTAAGTAAAGTGAACAATGGTGTAATTAAATGTTAATAGAAATAATTATTGATATGGTAAAAAATGAATCCAAAACAATGAATCGAAATAGTATCGACAATCTTAGTCACGTCGATTGAGAAAACTTGAAACTTTTTAAAGTGTTTCAGCGAACTTTCCGTCATTTTTGTAGAGAATTTTAAATGTTTCAGATCGTTGTTCAAGCGCGTCCGGTTCTTTTGCTTGTCACCCGTCAGAAAATATCCAATCATTTTGGAATGACACAGAATGAAAGCTTTTATTAGAAAAAGTTGTAATGTCTTGAAAGCTTCTAACCGACGCAAGTAAATCCAACATATAATCAACAATCCGTCTCCTTAAATGAGGACAGCTGCTAGTAAATTTAATAAAAGTAAGTATCTCGAGTAACATATAGTACATATCATAGGAAACTACTCGTATTTTCCAAGTAAACGCTTAATATTTAAATTAACTTATAAGGAAGGTAGGTGCGAAGATTTGTAGTTTCTATTGTATCCTTCGCCTTGATTAAATTAAATACTTGCCAGCATATAAATTAAATGAAATTTAAGTTCAGCTAGGTGAAAAACGGGGCGCATTGAATAGGGCGGAGGCAAAGAAGAAAGCGATTTGAAGAAAAGTCGGCTACACGTCTGGTTCATATATATGTATAATATAATAATTACACTGGATGCAATTTACGACACGAACACTATTCGACATTTAAATACAATACTCGGCACAACGACTTGCTATGTATTCTCAGGTTACCTTGGCATATAATTGAGTAGAAAATACAAATTTTGATGAACATTTTTTATATAATCCTCCTCCGGGCAGATGTCGTTATTATTTGCCAAATAAACTCTGCGAGATACAAAAAAAAAAAACAAAAATAAACGAAAGCGAAAACATTGTCTTGGCAAATAATCTGCTTACATCCCGGTGCTCCAGCAGCATCCGCAATAGCATCACTTTCAGCTACAGTTCCTTTATCCCCCTCTCAATATAAGTGTGAGAATTTGAATCCAGTTGGCAGGACATTTTCGTGCTGCACAAGTTTTCGCCCACTTAAGACTACGTATACGCCACCGTAGCAAATATGATAGTATCTACGGCAAAGTTTTGCAATTGCCTGTGGGCGATGGCGGAAATTCCTTGAAACATCCCAATCCCTTGGGAGGAATCCGTTAAAGATTTTGAGTCCACAATGTCATCAGTGCATCTGAGTGGTGGAGAAGCTATTGCATAAAAGCCCACACCGTTTAAATTTGGTTCGGCAAGTGTCTGTAAGTATTTTCGGTGTCTCACCTAATTTCGTTGGCTAACCGAAAGTGATACTGAATTTAAATGCTCACTTAGGCTTCTGAGAATGAAAGAGCATCAGTTTAAACTTAACAAAGGACACAACGCAAGGCAGATGGGGATACTGTGAATATGTCCTCCTTAAGTTTCGTTCTAAGTTCATTTAAATTCCAAAGATAAGACGATCATTTACTTTTAAAGTTTAAACTGAAACACCGCATGAATTTTTCATATCTGAGCGCTGAAGACGATTGTCGAACTAGATATTCTCATGCTGAGTAACATTTTTACGATGGAAAGAAGAATAAAGCGAAATACTTTTTTACCAAAAGAATTTTGTATCCTTGGGACGAATATTGATTAGAAGACTGATTCTATACTATTTCACTCAGTGTAAAGGATAAAGGTTTTTCCACTTTACGTTGCTTGAGGAGGGATGAATGGAACCGCTGCTTACAACATCACCGGTCGTCTTGCAGTATGCTAACTCGGACCATGTATATGTAACTATGCATAGGCTCGTTCTAGGCAAGCCACAATCCTGATGTTTTGGCGTATGATTAGAGGTAGTAATTTCATTGAACTTCAGGTCGCTTGACTATTCTTCTGCATGAAGCTGGAATGTACAATATAAAAAAATGAAAGACATCGGCAGTGGATCAACGGCATCGTGCGTATCACTGAGGTGGGCTACAGGCACTATCGTTTTAAGGTTCTAGTTTTCTAGGCTCGCTCTGTAAAATAACTACACATTGTGAACGGGTAACTTCAGATTTGCATGACGTTACTATTGACGGTCTCAGCAAACAAAAAAAAATTCGATATTCGGCTATGCTTGTAAAATATTCGGCCCCTAACAGATCACACGGAACGCAATAAGTCGCCTGTTTCGATCATTACAAAGCGTTAGGAAAAAAGCCAAAGATAGATGAAAACAGCAATTGCAATAGAGAGAAGATTTGTCTTAAATGAAAGACCTAACTTAAATTAAGTTCAAACAGGCAGTTTGCATCGAGTAGACCCATGACCCACTGAGGTCAGAGAAGGTCCTTTGTGACACCACGTAGAGAGCTACGCTAGCTTATATCTCCGCTTGGAAAATAGGCTCAAGCTTTCTTAAAGAGGAATGAAATCTAACGTTGTCATCCTCAAGAAAGACAGCATAAATCAGTTTTGGAGCCATTCATGAAGACTCACATTTCTTTCCAGACTCAGTTTTAGCCGAAACCATTCCGACATACAGAAAAAGTCGATTACGTATGTTTTCAACAATAGGGGTTCTGATGCCATTGCACCATGAGACCATAGTGACAAGAAAGTTGGTCAGCAGAACTCCAGTGAGTGTTGTATCAACGATTGTTGTTGGGGTGGCCGTGGTGTAGTGGTAGTAGCAAACGCTTCTCACTCGGAGGGTCCAGGTTCGAATCCTGCCCATGGCAAAATCAGTTTTTCATTGTATAATTGGAACTCAGACAAAAAAATTCTGCGTGTGAAGGCATAACACTGACACGTAGATTTGGCTGTTATAAGAGTTTCAAGCAATGAAAAAAATACTGGGAATTATATCTCGATTCACTCTGAGTGAAGAAAAACTCTCCGTCCTATTCGGACCCCCACCCCTGGAGAGCAGACATAGAAACCAAACACACCTGAGTTTCTCAAACCACTACAAAAACAATTTTCTCCTCCTTCTATCTTTCCGCCCGCGCCCTGGCAACAGTAAAAGGGTATCAACCCCTTAGGCGCGCGTAAATTATAAAAAAAAAAAAGAAAAAAAAAAACGACTTCTCTTTAAATGGAAGATGGCTTTGAGAGTGCAGCTTATAATATGAATAATAAGGGGAGGGAGATTCATAAGTGCGTCTAGAACAGAGCCGGATGTGCAAGGGAAAACCCCATTCAGCCGAGACAGACCGTTCTTTGGAGTCTGGTAAAGTAGCAGTGAAGTATTTTCGTGAAAACATGTTCCACCAGACTACCGACACTCCTTTACACTGCCAAAAAGCCGACAATACCTTGGAAGTTTTCGATCTGACATGATAAGCCAGAAAAACTTTGTTATCCAGGATGACAATAAAATGCTCTTTAACATGAGGAAATCAGAGTAATAGGCCTAAAGCTCTTGAAGAGCGTATTTTCCAACACAGTCGGGAAAACCCTCCCTGGGACTATAGGTTTAAATCACAGCTACCATGGCGCTCCCACGAGTGGGTTACATCTACAAGTCAGGCTGGAACCGAAGTTGGTCTGCTGGTATTAATCCTCTTTTGGGCTACCAGGGAGACCCTACATATTCCTTGGCATTCCAATATTGTCACTGGTAACATTCTATGTAATTACAGCAGTCGTCACTCTGATGTTCTTTTGCATAAGACCAGCCTTGCTATATCCCCGCTTGTTATCAGACTACGCCATCAAGAAACGTAGCCTGTGTAATTGGGCGGGGGTCCCTGATCGGTATAGAAGAAGAGGATTTTAACCATAACGGGCAAAGCCGTTTCGGTACTTTAATCATTCCAGCCCAATCTACCAAATGTTTTGTAAAAAGACCCGTAGGAGTTTCGGGATTTAAGTGACCTCGCAACTCCTGGGACAGCGCCTAAATCAGCGTTTTTTTTTTAAATATGTTGGTTGGGGCTCCAGAATCCGTGTTCCGGCTGAGGTCGAGAAGATCACTTGACACTTGAAGTTGTCATAGGACCCGTGCCGAAGATCAGTCTGGCTGAGGGCCTAGTATTTTCAAAATACCTCAGTCCTGAACAGTCCATCCGGATGCCAATTTCTGTATTGATGGACCTCTCTTTCTCCGCCACGCGTGAGATTCCACGTGCAATCATCTTCTAAACCAAAACTTGAGACCTTTACTACTTCAATACAAGACGGTATTACTGTGGCAGGCCATGGTGCGCCTTCCAAAGGCAAGCGCATCGAGCTAAACCCTGAAGAGCCTTCAATGAGTGGTAAGACTGTTGCAAGCCATGGTCCTATCACTTGCTTCAGCCCCAGCAGCAGAAAGTGTGTGGTAGGTCAGGGAATTCTTGCTGCTACTAAAATTACTCCCCCAAAAGAGGAATTAGAGGTTCAGGCGGGTGGGAATTCCCCATCCAATGTCCTCTACATCAGACGCCGAAATGTCGCTTGCATTATCAAAACCTTCAGATCCATTTTGGAGATTCAGAGAACTGCTGAGATGAGGGCAAAATAGACTGGGCCAACAACATCTTAAAAGGCAGATTATCCAAAACGCTTAAAGATTCTTCCAAGCACCAGAGATCGTTGGAGGATGTCAGCTTCCAAATGGTCCAAACTTTAAAAAGCTAAAACCCACCCAGAGCGTTCAAACGTCACATCACTGAGGCATTTTACTGAAGTCCTAAAAGACGCCATAACGATCGGACCACCTCCCTTCACAAGCAATGCTCGCTGGTGCCAAGGGCACGTCAAGATGATCGCTTGTGCCGATCAAAGATCTCTCGATCTATACACAGATGTCGTAACTGGATTAGAAAAGGTCTGGGCGGGCGCAAGGGTCGAAGTTGTGGCTAAGGAGAATATCCTTAACAGACCTAGAACCCGCACCTGGATCCCAGCTGAACCTTCCTCCACAGATGACATCGTGTACTTGGGACATTCGAATACATTCGAATACAGATCAGAACTTGTATATTAGTGAAACGTAGCCTTAATGTACTCTTAATTCCTAATCTCAGCGACCCCGACATAACCACTGCTAAAGTGGAGACGTGGTCAAAACTATGCGGGCCCTCTCCCTGGTGACAATCTAGAAAGAGTCGTCTTGGGAGATGCCTCACCAGTTATGCTAACGCACATCACACGGTATGAAGCAATATTGATACTAACGATAGAGGTGAGTCACTTTTTGGTTATTTTGTAAGTACTAACATCATTGTTTGCAATATTGGCAATAAGCTCACCTTTGTAACTAAAAGCCGTAGTGAAGTGCTGGATATCACTTTTGTCTTTGACAACATCACTGAAATGATAACGAACTGGAGAGTATCGTCTGAACACACGGAATGTTCAGATCACAGACATATCGAATTCAGTCTGAATGATGCTCCTCCCTTCCAACTATCACTTCGGAACTATCGGAAAACTGATTGGCCAAAATACAGAGGAACACTTTTAAAACTACTTTCCTCTGAACTCTCTAGTCGCTCATGTAACACCAATGAGCTGGACATGATAGTCAAAGATTTTACCCTGGCTCTCAATCAAGCAATGTCTGCTTCCTGCAATATTATTCAACTTAGAGACAAGAAAACGCCGCACTAGTGGACAGGAAACTTTTCAACTAAGCAAAAAGCACAAGACAGGTGACAGACTGGGACTCATATAAGGAATCCTTCAAAATACCAAATATAACAATTTTCTTTCAACTTCTGCAAAATTTTCACCATATTTAAAATAAGTTTTAATAATAAAAACACGTTGCTCAATAGTGAACCGATCCATTTTAGGTAACGGGAATGTATTTACTTCATACCTGAAAAAACTTTGGTGTAGTCTGGTAGCTGTAAAAAAAATGGCGGCCAATTTAAAATGATACGCAAAATTTGAACACACTTTATAAAAAAGAGCTAAGGAAGGCAAAGCGACATTCGTGGAGGTTATTCTTTGGCAAGATAATAGAAACTTCTGAGGCATCGGGGCTAAGAAAACTCCTCTCTGACAGCTACGATGCCTAGCTGTTAATGTAGTTTTGTAGAAAACGTTCTCATGTTATCCCACTACGGTTCAACATGCCTGCTGCAAAGGAAAGCCGGTATAAACGGCTCTACATTCACTGGCTAGCCAGATTGAATAAACCCTACATTATAGAGAGTACACAATCGTCTAGTTCCTGTACATGCGAGTACATAAAAAAGTGCTTTTAACAACGTCAACACATCCGCAATCACGACTGCGCTGTCACTTCTACAGATAGACGACTCATATGGGGAGTTGATCAGTTTTATGCTAAATAGCAGGATAATCAACTCCAAACTGGGATGTATCAGCAGAGGTACTCTGCAAGGCTGTGTCCTTTCAGCCCTTCTCTGGAACTTAGTGGAAGCGGGTGGTAGCAGGGTGATTGCCTATGCGGATAACGCTGCTAAAGGACTCCTTCAGCTAAATCTTAGCAGATCAACCATTTGGGCGATTCGCTGTGGATTGGGAGTAAGCCCCCATAAAACTGATCTTGTCCTCTTTTCCCCGAAACATAAAATTCCAATCATAGACCCTCCTTCAATCAACTATACCAGTTTAGTCTTCTCCGTTACAGAAATTAAATGAAATTTAAATGAAACTAAACTGGAAATAATAATATTTACGAAAGAATAAAAGAGGGTACATTAGCTTTATTCTCTTGGAAAGAAGTCATTGGGAATGAATGGGGCCTTCAACCTTGCATTACCCACTCACTATACGTTATGATTCTAAGACCGATAGTCACCTACGGGGTGGTTGTCTGGTGGACAGGCTTAGATAAAGCAGTCAATTGCAGGAAACTAAGCAAAGTCCGAAGGATAGCAAGTCCGTACTACTACCTGAGCGGCACTGGATATTCTGTTTTACCCGAAACCCCTCGGCATTTTCAGCAGGCAAATGGATGATAACGCACCTATTCGCCTTAAAGCGACTATACAGTGGGCAAATAAACTATTTAGCCACCCTAATATTCTTAATACACTAGAAATCCTTCGAGAGAACATGGAATATACTATGCCCCAATATTGACTTGACAAAGACTTTCATGTAGGCATCCCATCTACATCTTTCTGTGAAGACAATATATCAATCCATTTCTATACAGATGGATCCAAGATTGATAGCGAGGTAGGTGGTGGTGTTTTCTCAGATAAGCTTAACCTAAGCCTTTCCGTCCGCCTTCAAAATCACTGTAACGATTAAGAAAGTTGTGTTCTGGCTGAAGAAAATATACGAAGATATTGGCATATTTTCGGATAATAAGACCGCTGTCAAATCTCTGGATTCAGACTCACAAAATTGTAAAACCGCCGTTAACTGCCAATTATCTTTCCGAGAGATAGTGGAGCAGTTCCACATCCGCCTTTGCTGGGTGCCAGGCTACAGAGATATTACAGAGATATTGTAGGGCCGTCTCGCCAAAATTGGGACCACTACTTGAAAAAGGTTTCATCACTACCAGCAAAGTAAAAGTAAAGCTGGATGCTATTAGAAGAACAAACCTTAGGTGGCGACAACGGCATCTGAATCGTTCTAAGAGTTTGATCTCTCTAAATTGGAAACATCTCAGCGCTATCATAGGTGTCATCACTGGAAACCGTCTTATAGGCAAGCAAGGAAAGGCTTGGCATTTCTACAAACGACTTCTGCAGAAACCGCTTGGATGACGAGGAGGAGGGGATAATACTCCACCTAGACTGTACATCCCTAGCTCTCTCCAAAGAAAGAAACTCCACTTAGGAGCTTTCATCTATAATGACTTAAGCGAACTAAGCAGATCAAATTGCCAATTGGTTCCAAGAGTAGGAGGATCCACAAATTTTGAATTAATTAATTTTTTTCTTTTTTAAAAACAAAGTCAATCCCAGAAGTTTTGTTTGTGATCAGTCATTTGGAGGACGTCGAGAATAAATGTGCAAAAGTTAATTGTTAGTCGTTAAAGAAAAATTATTTGTTTAATTGGTTGGTAGTCCTCTTCTAGTTTCAAAAAATATTGTAGCTATTCTTTTTCATTGTCAGCTTTTGGTTCTGTTAGCTATAATTTTGGTCGTCTTTTCTTTAACAGCAGTGATTTGAGGCAATAATTTAGTTCATTAATAAATACGAAAAATAGAAGTTAGTGTTTAACTTTAGCGCTCATTGTGCCAACAACTACCAACATCACGCGTTCCCCTGAAGATAATCTTTTCTTTTTAATTAATTCCACTAATTGGATTAAGTGCATTTTAGACTAAATTAGTCTTAAGAGACTCAAACAATGGGCAGAGATGTCTTCAAATATTTGAATAATATTCAAAAACTTTTTGTGCGGATGAAACTTTTCAGAGTGGAACCATATTCATTCCCGAATATGATGCTAGTTAGTGAGAGCTACTTTCTCATGCAAGGGCAATATTTCTGTAGGAAATTTTCAAACTTTTTAGATAAAAGATATTCTGCGAACTGCGAACCCATACCTGCATAAAATATTTACGCACACCATATATGAATTATGTTGGCTTCCAACAAACATCCATAATTAAACGAGACGAATGTCAATTTCGCAAATTGTTCCCTAAAGTCTTTGACTAATAAGCGTTTCCTGGAAATGCGACACATTTGGAGTATTTGTCATCATATCTGTATCCTGTGTGGTATTCGTTCATACTTTTATTTTTATTTTAAGGAGACTTCTTAAAATGAGCGGTGGAAGTCAGTATTGTCGTTTGGCATAAACGTCTCGTCCTTGCACTGTTGAGTGATATAACCTTCTAGGCTATTTCTGAGATTGGATTCTTTTCCCCAAGGAAATACTATTTTTGGTAATAGATAGATGATAACCAGATTTTGAATTTTCTTTTCTTCCATATTATCTCCACGCACTTTTTCTCTGGAATTTTTTTTTTTAACTAAATTTTCCTATGAATAACAATGAAGAAGGAAGTATGTTATTGGGGATGTAGCAGAAATGGTGCGGTGTGGTTTTGACGCGACGATATCATGCAAACCACTTATGCTCTCTAGGACACTTTTTTTTTTTTACTGCTGTCATGGTTTGTGACAATAGTGTGACGGTGTCACGCTTGTGTTTTTATCTGTATGGAAATTTTGATGAGCAGTTAACATTATTCATAATTTTATGTTTACCAAGAATTTATCACATATAACTATATGGAATGCCAATATAACATGCTCTGAAATTATGGGAAGAATGCGAACAGTTTTTTAATGGCAGTTTGATATGGTATGGCCATGGTGTATTTTGCCTTTCCGTTAGTTGTTTAATATTTCCAATAATTAGATCAGCCGTTTCAGATCCTTTTCATATATTCCTCAGCTTCGCAGTCTTATTTCCTGCTATAAGGACTAAAACTTGGACAGAGTCCGTCAAATAGACTCTCTGCACCTTTCTTTGGCCTAGTAGTCCACCTTTTCATTATCGGGACCTTCTTTCCCAGTACACATATTAATGACACTGTTGGTGTTTTTTGTTTTATTTTACTATTCAAAATGAAAAAGCACAGATACAGTATTAAAATTTTTAATTTAGTTTCTATTTTTTATTTCTTAAATATCCCTTTTTTTCTTGATGCTCCGTGCACGGTCTATAATAGTTACGGCTGACACATCTCCATATTCACATTTTCCCTCCTCTAGCTTTCTCCATCCATTCCCGTTTGTCTGCTTTTCTGAATGTGGCGTTGCCAATAGTTTTATTTGTGTTTTTAATATTTTCTTAGTTTTTGCTCCTACGTTAACAGAGACTTTGTTTAGAGTGACGAGGTTGGTGAGTGCTTAACACAGTGTACTCGCAAATTTACACTCGCTGCTCGTGTGTTGTCCGTAAGAACAAAAAAAAGTGCAGTGCAGTGAAGTGTCTAAAGAAAAAGAAACATATTGGGGGTATCCTAACCCTTCCTCCCCCGGTCAGGTCATAGTACTGTTGCTTGCACTTGGTCATTGGCGTTGCTGTATTTGTCATAGTGGATGTGCAAAGACTGAGTGTATCTGGCAATTGATGGATGGCGGATTGTGGATATAAATTTTGTTGGTACAATGTTTCCTATTGATGTAAGTGCATAAGACCTACAACAATTTGATCCGATAAACAACCTTTTGAGTTTTTACTTCACAACTCTGCTTATTACTGTCGGTGTTTTTGTTTTTTTTATGCTTGTGAATTTGATTGGCTCGGGAATTCAGAGTGGATGTTGCAAATATACGGGGGCTAAGAAGTAATCCATATCTGTAAATACAGGCCAGCTGTTTTGGCACTTAGTGAAACACAAGTAGATCTCCGTCCATACTTCTCAGATTACTCAGATCTAAAGTTACCTGGCTAGAAACTAGTGCTAGACGTTGATAGTCATACCGCCATCACCCTGGACTTGTGTTTAACTTCTTACCCTGATAAGTACAAATTTAATGTGCTATCCCCTCTAGTCCCGTCTGACCACTACTAATTTTTGGTACACCGGCCATACAGTTAAAGAAGAGATTCCTAAAATAACCGTATGGTAATGCGAGAAATCCAATTTGAGTGGACTTAACAGCTTCTTTAGGAATTTTAAATGGTCGTTATTTTTCCTCGATAACGACGTGGTTGCCGCTGCTGATATGATCATAGACACTATTCGCGTTGGAATGAGATCCTTTATCGTTCTATCTATCCCTTTCACAAGGAGAATTTCCTCAGGCTTGGAAAATCTCCTTCATAACCCTGATCCACAAAAAACGATCAAAGAACGAAATAACAAAATATCGTCCAATCGTTAAACTCTACCATATACCCAAACTCTTCGATAGTATTTTGTATGAAGCTCTAAGCTTCCAATGTAAATTACTTATTTCCCTTAGACAACATGGTTTCTAAAGGGTAGGTCAGCCACTACAAATCTCGTTGCATTAGGTTTTGTAAAACGATGGTCCAAAGAATTTACCAACCTATACGTGATCAGGTCCCTCTATATTACCTTTGTTCGCCCCCTCCTAGAGTACGCTAGTCAAGTATGGTACCTATATCATCGCGTTCATATCTTCAGTGAATTTTCTTCTCTCTCCTCCTACAGACCCATTGTATTTACACACATTCATCCTCTAACCTTCGAAACGCTGATAAACCGTCAGCTCATGAAATATCTCGAAACACGAAAACTTCTCAATGACCGACAAGTACGGTTTTCGTAGCATCAGGTCCACTGGTGATTTGATGGCATGTCTCACCGAAAAGTGGAACCAAAGCGTACATCTCTCTGTCGAAAGCAAGATAGTTGCACTTGATATTTTTAAGGCATTTAACAGAGTTTGGCTTCAGGCTCTCTTGCCGAAAATGCGTGCATTTGGGATCGATGACTCTCTTTTTCAATGGATTAGAAATTACCTTTCGGAACATTCAATTTAAGTGTGATATCCGCAAAATAAATGCTGGTGTGCCTTAGGGCTAAGTTCTGTCTCTGACACTCTTTTTTTTATTAAGGATCCCTTGTCTGCTACTTCTAATCCAATATATTCTTTCGACGATAGTAGTCTCTGCTTTTCATATTCGTTACCGGTCTTATGTTCTGCTCTTCATTAAATTCCGATATTAACAACCAATTGGGGAACTATCAACAGAGTGGAATTTAATGCTTCCAAACCATATGCTGCACCTGTTGTCATTAAAGCGAAGTTTAAATTAGAGGTCTGCAACTCTGAACCTCTTTTCAACAAATTCATTTTTATACAAGTACCTATTGAATAAATCATTCAGTATTTGATTACAGAATGAATACTTCACCCATTGATAGCAAAACATAAAGTTCACTGCACTCGAATAGATTGGTAACAAATAGATTGGACACACAAATACACATTGGGTATACAAAGATTCAAATTCAGTGGAGAGAGAAAATAAATAAAAAAACACAATTTTTTGAGAAGATAAGAGTTTAGCATTTGCAAGTTTTAAGATTTCTGTCACTCTTCCTCCCTCACCCACCCCTATTCCAAAAGTTTCTTAATTAAATACAAGTGAAAGGGAAATATGTTAATTTTTAAGTTTGAAAAGTATTCTGTGAATCTATGCAATATAACAGCTTAACGGTGGACAAAATGGGTAAATGACATCTTTATTAAAATAAATAAAACAACAATTAGATGGATTTTTTCAACATATATTATGATCTTCTTCATATCATTATAAATGTCGGACGTTTTTACGTTATAATTCAAAAACATTATTGGGTTTACCAAAACTGGGTCGGTTCCTATTAGACTGTGTTTTTCGGAAATTAACTGTCTAGCCGAAGAAAAAACCCTTTCGGAAGGAGCACTGCTAGCTGGTGTTGCTAATATTTTACATTTAGTCTTAATATAATAAAGGAAACTCTACTTGATGTATATGCCACCGCTGCAAAACATTAAAATTGTCGTGGAAAATCAGTGTTTTCGTAGTCGTGGATTTCTTTGTTTAACTTAGAGGTAGAGCCCTTACAGAGGTCTTTATCACTTGATAACAAGGTGTGCAACTCTTCATTTACCGAATGTGCTGCCGATTCAGCAGCTTGCTCAGGCAATTCATTTTCATAACTTTGCATGAAGCGCTTGCTCTCATCTTTAATAGTTTGTTTTTCTTCATCATTGAACTGAATTAATTTCTTTGTTGGAGGGAATAAAGAAGGCAATATTGTCAATTATTGTTAAATTTTGTAATACAATAGGGTCCAAAAATGTATTTAATTTTATTTTAAAATGTACGATTATTTCTAAATCTTCCAAATGAATGAAAAAAATTTTTTCAAGCGATGTGTGTGAACAATTGTTAAATGAAGGGTTGCATAACTGTCACCCTCTAACTGTTTCGAAGATTCTTCAAAAGGTTTTAAAATTTTAACTAATGCACTAATATGACTAAGATTTATATTTACAATTCTTTGTAATTCATTTTATTCTCGTAGTATGTATATTTGAGATTTCGACACAGTTTTTTTTCAATTGAATGTAGTAAATAATAGGTGGTGTTCCACCTTGTACATATACTACTTTTTAAAGAGATTTTAAACGCCGAATTCGCACTAGATTTTTTAAAGTATTTTACTAGTTTACTGCGTCTTCAATTAAATCATATCTGTGAGAGGTTTCTTTAATAGCTTTTCCAATAGAATAATGTATTAAATGGTTGATACAGAAAATATTATTTAGTGAACGGAAGGCAGCAATTATCTTTGCTCCCCTGTCCGTTACTACGATGGACATGCTATCAAGTTCACACTCAAATACACTTAAAAGATGACTGACCTTGGATCGGATGTTTTAGCCTAAAAAATTAGAAAAATAAATCAATACGACTTTAAATTGACAATTTAAAAAAATGAATGACCTCTACAGGATTCACCCTTCATCGATTTCAGGCCAAACAATCTCTTATTCAATTTTCCCTCTTTTATTTAATGGATTGTTAAGGATATATGTGAAATTCTTAAATAATTATCAGTCCATATATCGAATGTTAGTCCATATCCAGTTGTTTTAATTTTTTTTATTTTATTTTTTACAAGTTGGAAATATTTATTGTTGAGGTGTTTAATATTACGCGAAACAGTTGTAGGATGCGATAAAAAATTTTTAAACGTCAACATTTGGTCCATATTTAGAACCAATTGTGATAAGGAACTGTGCTAGTTTTTGCAAGCCCGTATCCTCCACAATTTTGATGGTCGATAATTTTCTATTGTCCATTGTGTTATCACACGCACACTATTTTTTTTGTCTTTAATGCCGGCTTCTATCGGCAGTTTTTGTTTGCTTCTAAATGTAGCATTTGTGCTTTACTAAATTTGAAGTACTTTTTTAATTGTACTAGTAAACCCATAAACAATTTCTGCATGCAACTAAGTCTTTTAAAGGCTCACCATATGACGTTTGAACAATAATATCAAATACATCCCAAGGACCCAAACCTTGCTCCTACTTCTCTTATTATTTATTTTAAATTCACAGTTATTTAATAGCTAAGTTATTTAGCCATCCAATTTCTTAATCATAGAAACATCAGAATCATTTGAATCCCAGCATAAATATTGATGTAAATATTTAGGTACATATATATGTATGAGTATAAATAATTCAAATTAACTTACTTTATTGTTATCCATTTTATTGAATACAATCGATCGAAATACATTTTCATCGTCGAAACCGAAAAACTTTCTATTTTCGTTATGTGTGCCAATGACACTCTACATTGGAATGACAACATATTTTATGTCGCCAAAAATTCAGCGAAATGTCCAAGTTTCCTCAAGCGTTGTAAGAAATATTTCAACCCCTCTGATCTGGTCTCAATATATAAGACATTCATCTGCTCAAAATTGGAGTAAAATGCCCAGATCTGGACAGGTGCACTAAAACATCTCTGCACCTGCTATTGTAGATAGTATTCAAAAACGTGCGAAAAAACTCATAGGTTATAGCAATATCACTGAGACAATGGACACTCTCGAACCCCAATGTAATGTCTCGTGTCTCACTCTATTCTATTGCTATTTCCATTATCACTGCTCCATTGAAATCGCCAGTAGCATTCCGTCGCTCCAAACCATCAACCGTAACACCCGCCTCGCTATGAATCCTCATCAGTGTACCATCAGTCCCACTTTCGGACGTACTCTGAAATATAGTGATTCGTTCCTAAGCCGTACAACTCGCTTATGGAATGCCCTGCTCTCTATTTCTTAGTCGTTATAACTTGCAAACATTTAAGACCAATGTACATCGGTATCTCTCTTTTCTTTGTCCCTAACTTTCCTTCGCCCGCTCTGTGTGCTAACATTTTAAGGGTGTAAAAACCCCGCGCTAATTTAAAAAAACCAAAACTCTGAGGGTCTTTAATGAAAACAAGTAACTATTTAGTGTTTTGAGTAAATTGACTATCCGAGAGTATAGGTTTTTTGACTACATCATATCGCTTACTTAGTAGTGCATACAGCTTCCAAGAACGTGGTTAGTTCGCCTGGAAAAAAAGCTCCTTACTTAGTTCAAATGAGAGGTGGGTTCGAGGTGATACATTTGAACTATCGGTATAAAACTTTTGTGAATCATCGTTCAGCCATATATAATTTATATACCATTCCTTCCTTGTTGAGAGGTATATCCAATACCTCATTGGAAAACTAATGCTGTGGTCCAATTAGACTAAATTTTGAGGCGAAGGTGCCTTATGTCTTTTTAAGTATTTCCAGATGACCAATGAGGTTACCTTGTTTGAAGTGGTTTGCGCGAGGTAACATAGTTTGATTGCTTGTATGCTGTATGGATTTCAAAAAGGAAAGTTAACGAAAGATGCACTCTTACAGTTTAGTTCTCATATAATTTCTAACTTTGATGGCAAAAAATTTACAACGGGGTCTATTTATTGATATAACCAAGGCATTCGATATGGTTAACCACAATTGTTTATTTTAAGAAAACTGGAAAAAGTAGGATTCAGTGGTTTTATGCTAAATTGTTTAACGTCGTGTCTTGTAAAGAGTTAGGTTGGATGAGACAAGGAGTGAAATTAAATCTTTTTATCTAGGTGTATCACAGGGCTCTATTTTAGGGCCGCTACTATTTTTGGTCTACATAAATTTACTCTTTGCTCTAAATTATAAAGGTTCACTTACTGCTTAGCAGATGATATAGGTATCACTTATGGTTTAAAGATTCATCTAGACCTGGTTTCCGATATTAATTGGGACCTTATCTCCATTGCACAAATTTGAAGCAAATGTGTACTTTCATGCCCCTGAGTGCCAAAAATACAAATTGTCTAATTGAAAGTGTACGTCTGGTTTTTCCTCTTCCACTTACTGTAGTAGTTTATGCTGCACCGATAAATGTTTTTTGATAGAGTGTGTAGACCATTTTAAATACTTGGTGCTAACGCTTGATTCTATAATGTGGTATATACATCATATCGATATGTTACGGAAGTATTTCCGATGCACACTTAGACCTTTTTTTTATCTGCGTAATGTGTGATCAACTAAACTCTTAAGAATTAATTATTATGGAATTTAATATTTTAAGCTTCAGTATGGAATTGCTTGTTGGGGCGGCCTGTATTACAATAATGTACGACCCCTTCTAATCTTGCAGAATTTTATTTTAAGAAAAATTTGCCGAAATCTCGTAACCATCTTATTCCAGTTCGTCATTTGTACTGTTTTAAGTTGTTGAAACCGTTCTTCATGAAGTCTGGTAATCGCAATTTTCGTTTAATTTCAAACTGTTGTATAATTTACGTGGAAACTCCTCAAACTTGTTGCCTGTGCCCAGCTTCCGTACCACTGCATATCGTAAGTTTTAACTTACCGTGTGTAAGTTCGATTAAAACAATATCAATAATTGGAATGTTCATCAAACGTTTAGAATGTTGGCTCTTCCAATTTAACTACGACCCCGTAGAAGCTCTTATTTCTGGACTACTACTGTGATCAAAAAATAAGGTGAAATGTTAGTTTTACAATGCGCGTGTTCTTCGGTTCTGGTAAATATTTGTTTTTATGTTGGTAGTACTGTCACTGACATCTGTGTCAAATTTCATGTTAAAATCTGCATTTGTTCAATAGTTGCGCACGTGTTTTGTGAACAACAAAAAGTGAATTTAGCGATTTGTACAATGTCTGATTTTGTTGAGCAAAGAAGTTGTATTTAATTTTGTGCGCGGAATGAAATTTCTGCTGCAGAAATGTTAAGAATGTTGCAGAAGGCCTTCGGCGACCAGGCTGTGTTACAAAAAACTGTTTACAAGTGGTACAAACAATTCAAAGAAAGCTGAGGAAGCGTTGAAGACAAAGATCGCGTTGAACGGCCATCAACATCAACTGATGAACAACACGTTAAGGAAATGAAAGATTTGGTGTTCAAAAATGGTCGATTGACAATGAGTGACCTCGCTGGTATTGTTAACGTTCATTTGGATCAGTAAAGACCAGAGTGTTAACTAAGAGTGACGTGGGGTGCACACTAGTAATTTAAGTCTAAGTTCAACCATAATAAAATTTTCAATTTCAATATGCACTGCCTGGTTTGCAATAATAAAATTAAGCGCAGCTGTGATTCTAAAATTGCATGTGCGGACTGTATTTTATATTTTCATTGCTCGTGTGTAAATCTCACTCTAGCTGATCTTGAATACCTGGGCTCGCAAGATATTCAGTATTGTTGAGACAAGTGCACCGCTCTTCGTTACAAATCGATACAACAACAAATTCCACCGTTGCCTTTACCTACAATCTCAGCAGTCGAATGGGTCAATAAACTTACAACAAATGTTCTACGAAGAAATTCTCTGCTTGAAATAGATCAATTGTAACCTTCTCACCACCGTTAATCAACTGAGAGAGGTATTGCCTCTTGAGAGCAAATTAAACTGGAGAGAGAAGAAGAATGTAGAGCAAGTAATTGAAATAACTGATGTGCCTGGAGTTAACAACAACAATGACACCGAGTGTGTGCAAACAAAATTTAAAAAGGCTTTGGAGATGTCCGTTTCCCATGATGATATTTAGCGAGGCTACGTCAAACGCACATGGAGGAGAACATAGACTAACTATACCTAGATATCAAACTTTCCAGATATTGGAAAATCAAAACCGGTTTTCTACTGATCGTCACTATCCGTGAGACTCTGTCTGTGAATACGTGTGAATTGTGATCAATGGCAATTTATCTCCTTTTTTATACAAACCACGCCCATTTGAACCAAAAAACGTCATCCACATTACACACACTCATGCAAATCGCTCTCATTCTAGAAATTTTACTTGTAAATTGCTCTCATTCTAGCAAATTTTGACAAAGTTATAGAGATGCAAAAGTGTTAGAATTCACTTACAGTGTGTCTGTGCAAAAGTTAAGGGTTTGCAAAAGTATTAGTAGAGTTTGACATTTAGTTTAGTTTATCTATGGAGGAGAATGAATGGCTAATGCAACTAATGGCGATGCTAAGTAGCTCAATTAAGTTCTCTGTGTTCATTTTTCTTCACCAGCTGTAAAAAAGAAGGAAATGAAGATCAAGAGGGTTGCAACTAAAAAACTAAACTCATCTTTATTTGTCGATGGTAGTACAGTACAACCTCGCTCATTCGAACACTCGATAATTTTTACATTACGTATCATATAATTCGAACTCTTGCCAAAATCCGTACTCTGTAATTCGAATTTTCTGCATTCCTTTCAGTTGCTAAGACAAATGTGTCGAATCCCGTTAATTTTGCCGCCGGTTAAACGTTTTTGCGATAAGGACGCTGAAGTCCGTTAAGAAAACCGTTCACAAAAAATGAAACAAACTAAAATGTAAATTTTTTGTACACAACTGTAACTATATTTTGTGTTTTACTAAACAGATTTAATTTTACAATTACATTAATTATCTTTTGTTTCTTTGTCCGAAAACTTTCTTTGAATAAACTTATTTATTTTACTGTTAAAAGCTGTTTAAAACTAATTTTTCATACAAAATATTGTCTTATGAAAAGAGCATCCAGTAATCCGAAAACCTCCGTGGTTCAAACTAAGGTAGGTTTCTATTAGTTCGAATTACCGAGGTTATACTGTAATAGTAGTATTTTTATCAATGATTGTCTCACAAATTACACTAGAGCTTTGCTTATGGCAGAAAAAAACAAAAGGAAAACAGACTGACTAGACTTTCTACAAGTACTATATTTATGGTTTCAAAATCCGCAAGTTCTAATGAGAAAAGTAGATAAAGGCAGGGTCGTGGTTATTAAATCGTTTGATGATTTGAAGGCATTGGTAGACCAGATAGATTAGATAGTCTTGATCTCGATCATTTAAGCAATACCACTACCAGTATTATTCGAAGCATTAATGATCGTATACTTTATTCAAATCACAACGAATGTGGTTCCTTTTTCATTGTAAAGGGTTTTCCAATAGGGACTTGACAATTTTGGGGAGAGTACGATAGCTTTGGCTCCAAGAATTGATAACGGTATTTTGTAGAGGGGTTAAAAACTAGCATTTTTTACTATGGGAGGGGGGGTCTATCTCACCCCGTATAGGAGTTAGGGGCAATTTTAGAAAAAAATGACTTAAAATGGGAAAAAAATTAAAAATAAAAAACAACGGCAGCACTTACAATAAAGTACTATACAGGATTTGAAAATTTGCTCTTTAATACAAAATTTACATCAAATTATTTATGTGAATAGTTTTTGAATAATTCGCATTCAAACTTAAATTTTTGGTAAAAAATGAAAACATTTTTTTTTTAAATCAATATTATTCAAAATTGTGAGATGATGTGCCCAGTTTGTTTTTTGTGTTAATGCGCATATCAATTCTGAATCGAACACAAAAAAGTTTTTGTGAAAATTGAAAATTACTAAGACTATTTTTTATAAGACGTTTTTTTTGGTATTTATGGTGATCCACTTTGAGGATTAATATTGATAATAGGGTCATCTTTGTAAGTAAAATACAGCAAATCATTTAGTGTGACCCAGAATGCACCACGAGGAGGTAGATTTGCATTGCATTCCGCGTCCCAGTCAGTCAGTTTGTGAGTAAGTTAGGTGTTAGTTAAGAGTAGTCAATTAAGTGTACAATGTACGAGTACATATTAAAAAGGTATGAAAGTTTCGTCAATGAAGTCATCGTCCGGTGTCAATGTCGAGTTCGTTGAGTTCGTCGATGGTGGTGAAGAGCCGAGGTTGTTTTGGTGGTAAAATACCTACTAAGTCGGAGGGTCGAAGTCCTTCAGTTGCAAACCCACACTTTCTTTACCTTTTGACAAAACCTGGGTACACTTTTTTTACGTCAATTAAAAATTCCGTGATTTGGGAGTCCATGTCGTCCTTATAATTTTTTCAAGGCAGTATTTCCGGTAAAAGCAAAGTGCCATATATTGAAGGTGCTGCGTTGTATTGCGGCATAAAATTGATTTTTCCAGAAGCTTGTTCTAATTCTCAAGATCATTTATAGTATTAGTTGCATCGGTCTTGTCAATTTCATGAGTGGTAGAAGTAGGGAACATTTTCTCAATACCTATGTATGGGCGTGCGCTGTCGGTACAAATACGACTGCTGTTGAGGTTAACGTATTTGTGTATATAAGGCCACAAGTCTTCTTTACTTTTGAAGTTGACTTTAAAGAAGCGTCCAACCTTATCTTCTTTACAAAATAACCCCAACACTATGATTTTCATTTGTTCGGTTACACGGCCTCTGTGGTATTTCCTTTTTGTAAGAAAGGTCTCGTCGATTTGTACAGTTTTTCCTTAGCCGCCAACGTTAACATCGACGTGAGATTCTATTATTTCGGCTATTTCACGACAATAGTTATAGTAATCTATTATAGTAGATTTACTAAGCTCACTTTTATTGTCGTGATGGCGCCATGCGATTATATGCTAATTTTAAAATAATAACATACATGTAATAATATTTTAAAAAATTCCTTAGGTTGTGGCTTAAGGTTTAATTAATTTACCTGAAAAACCGTGTTCACAGGCATTTTGATAACAAAAGCGATAATTATTGCAAGCACCTCGCGAATTTCTAGCCGACATTGTGGTCCATGGAAAAATGTAACGATAGATGGGTTGATTGTATTTGTACAATTTTTGTCACCTTTATTTTTAGAGCTTTTCTTTGAGCATCGCGACATCCAACCGAACTTTACATTTCTACACTTTTCTACCTTCATAGGTAAGTTGCAACATAGTGGGGGAATGGATGTTTTAGTGGGAATTAAACCAGATTCTTCTAAAAATTCAATGCTTCTTTCGTTGGTCGACACCAAATCTCCGAAGGAACAAAACACTGAGAAGTTATTTAGTTTAGGATGGATTAGAGAGAGAGTGATCTTTGTGAATATGAATAACTACACGCCTTATCACAAAAAGAAATAACGGTATAAAAGCCAAACGTTTGTTCGGTTATATTTTTGCATCATTATCAAGTGCATTACATATTACATACGTACAAACATAGATACGAGTATTTCGCAAAGTAAATAAATTACTGCAACATTGGAACATGTGAATTTTCTATAATGCGAATTAGTGAAACTTTGTTATTAATGGGAACTTTGTAATTTTGTGATGAGTACTGTGGATGAAGAGTATTGATGACATAGGCGCCTGCCTGACGAAAAGCACATACCCCGAGCGGAGCAACGAAGTTGCGTGAGCGGGACCTGCCGCCTGCGGAAGGAGAGTTGAAATCCCTTAATACCGCGAAGCGGGTCACCCGTGTACTCTTAATTAGGAAAACTATTGATATAGGCGTCTGCAAGATGTTTAAATAATACTCATTAACTTATGTAAAGGAAGACTACGTACGTAAATGCCAAATAACAAAACTAAAGTAGTAATTCCAATTTCAATGTGCTCAAAAACTAGAGGACATAAAGCTATGCGGTTTTTTGTGTTCGATTCAGAATTAATATGCTCATTGAATACAAAAAACCAATTTGGCACATTATTTCACAATTTTGAGTAATATTGTTAAAAAAAAATTTTTTTTTAAATTTTTTACCAAGAATTTGAGTTTGAATGTGAATTATTCAAAAACTATTCACACGAATAATTTGATGAAAATTTAATTTTAAGGAACAAGTTTTTCTGTATAGTACTTTATTGTAAGTGTTACTGTAGTTTTTTAATAATTTTTTTCCCTTAAGTCTTTTGTTTTTAAATTGCCCATAACTCCTAAACGGGCCGAGATGTACCCCCCCCCCCCCCCCTCCCATAGTAAGAAATGCTAGTTTTTAACTCCTCTACAAAATACCGTTATCAATTCTTGGCGCCACAGTTATCGTACTCATGCCACAACTTTGAATTCAATTTGTGAACGCACTCTTTCACTAATAATCAAACTGTCACTGTCAATTTATTCAGTAAACTCAACATTTTCATCATGGTAAAGTACACTTACGAGCAACGTCTGCAAATTATAAAAATTTTCTACCGAAATTCAGAGTCGGTGACTGCAACTTTAAAAGCGTTAACTCCAATTTTCGGTCGTAATTCTCGCCCCAGTAGACAGGCAATAACAAGTTTAGTGCAAAATTTTGAGTCTAGATATTCGTTGTGTGATGTTGCCGTGTCAGTGAGACAACGGGTTGATCGAAGTGTCGAAAATATTGCTGCGGTTCAGGCGTCCGTAGCAAACGATCCAAATCAGTCAATTCCACGGCGTTCTCAAGAATTGGGCATCGCTCAGACCACATTATGGAGTATTTTGCGTAAGGATCTTGGTTTACACCCATACAAGATCAAGCTGACTCAAGAATTGAAGCCGATGGACCATTTGAAGCGGCGTACGTTCTCCGATTGGGTTTGGAGAAGATGGGCCAAGATGATGAATTTCATCGCAAAATTATCTTCGGTGACGAAGCTCATTTTTGGCTCAATGGGTTTGTCAATAAGCAAAATATGCGTAATTGGTTGGGTGAAAATCCACATGTGCTTCATGAATCAGCACTTCATCTACAAAAAATAACTGTTTGGTGCGGTTTGCATGCTGGCGGCGTTATTGGGCCATATTTTTTCGTCGACGATAACGATCGTCACGTTATTGTGAATGGTCAGCCTTATCGCGCCATGATCACCGATTATTTTTGGCCCGAATTGGAAGATATGGACTTGGACGACATGTGGTTTCAACAGGATGCACAGGCCACACAGCACACGCTAAAATCGATTTACTGAAGAGTAAGTATGGTGAGCGTGTTATCTCAAGAAATGGGACAGTCGATTGGCCACCTCGTTCGTGTGATTTAACGCTGCTTGACTATTTTCTGTGCGGCTACGCTAAGTCATTGGTTTATGCCAATACGCCGACGACGTTGGAAGAGCTAAGAGCCAACATTGAACGCGAAATAGCGACCGTTTCGGCCGAAATGTGTGGCCGAGTCGTTGAAAATTGGGTCCAATGAATCGACCGCTGCAAACGTGCCCGCGGTGGCCATATGAACGATGTCGAGTTCCATTTATAAATGTTTTGATTGTACTTCAAGCCGATAATAAAGTTTTTGAAATATCTCAAATGGTTTGCGTTTTATTTAAAAAAAAGTTGTCAAGTCCTTATTGGAAAACCCTATAGATCAAAATATTATATTCGTTGTTTGCGGCAAAACTTTTTTTTACTAGTATGTAATTTAGAAGCACTATTTTATTTACCGTATCTAATATTTGTTAATCAGATTTGGATTTTTGCTTGTGAAAGTTACGAATTTTCTATTCCTGGTTACGTTTTTTTTTCCATTTACTAATGAATCTTATTCTGCAAGCGAAGTTGGGGTTTTTGTTCGTGAGTCGTTCGAGTTTGTGGCAAGGTGTCACAGTTGGTCTAGTGCCGACGTACTAAAAATATCTGTCAAAGTGTCTGATGAAATCTTAAACTTTGTTTGTATTTATAGATTTCAACTCGAAAATAAACTTCGTAAAAAGTGCTTAACATATCCACTTAATTCAAACTTGAAGACGCATTTTAAGAAATTAAGTAAAGAAGTAAACATGGAGATTAAATTGTGTTGTGAGAGATATTATTTTTCCGCAGTAAAAAACTCAATTGGGAATCCTAAAAAGGAATGGAAGATAATTAAAAGTATTATTAATATTAATTCTTACAGTATTCCCAAACATATTGTATTTACTAAGTTATGAAGGTGTTGATATAGTAGATCCTACAACGATTGTCAACGTTTTCATTGGCCTCTTTGCCTCTATTGTGCAACTGTCTTCTTCCAGCGTTAGTGATACGAACTGTGTACGTTGCGTTAACTCTCTGTTGATAAGTATGATAGTATTGCTGGAGGGGGTCCGTCACGTGATTCACACAGCATGTTGAGTCAAGCTTGAATAACGGTTTATACGGCCGCTCTTAGCTGACTAGTGCCCGGTCGTCATTGCTTAGGAGTCTGGAGATAGATAATTTGATATTAGATTTTACAACTACACAGGCCCTAATTCTACTTTCATTACCTGATTCGGCGTTGTAAGTGACCAATTCGGTTAACTTGAGTCCCCTTATTTTGCCTAGGGCTATCTAAGGTTTCTAGGCGAAGGTGATGTCGATGTCTTCTGTTCGGAAACAATTACATTTAATTTCATTTAATTATTTTCTTTGTTGAAATTGTCATATCTATTTAAAACTTAATCTAAATGTAACAACTAAATTCTTATGTAAACAAAGAAACGTAACGTAAGATTACGAATTGCAAATTTGTAGTAGAAATGTATGACAGTTAAATATTAAAATATGAATGTAATTTCCGGACCAATAAACATTCTTTTAACTGTAACTATTTAAGAAGACAAGACGTGTTTTTTTTATATAACCGTATTTTCTATCCGATTTACCCCACACGTATAGAATCAAATAAAAAACCCAACACACCCCAACAGCCATAAGGTAGACAAGGTTGGCGCTGGCTACCTTGCTATGGTGGAGATTTATTTGTACTATCTTCAGCATGGCGGTTAGCGTTCCTCTTCGGCTTCCTACGCAAGGCGACTGAGAAAGTTTTGATCTTGCATCGACTTATGCCGATTTGGACTTAGTTAAACCTCAACTTCCATGCCATTTTTTGAGTGTTTTCCCGTTTTCATTACCTCCAACTCCTTGTCGTTAAGCTCTGGATTGAGGTGGCGGAGGATGCATTCTATCCTGTCCTTCTGTATATAGGGACTAGGAATGTTCAACCGCTCTTTAGGTCTGGTGAGATCTATGAGTTCTTTTTTTTTCGACGATACGAAGTTTGGGCTCCTAGGGATGGGGTTTTCGTGTTGCCGACAAACTCTCAAAGTGGTTGTGTTGTCGAACTGTGTGACCTTGAATCCTTTTATGTTCTTCAGCTATCCGAAGAGCGGAATATTCTCAGTTTCTTTCATGATAGCGTCATTGACACTGTCCAGAATTGTTAGTTCTATCAGCCGCCGTTGCTCGTCAGAGAGCTTCCGTTCTGGATTACAAAAGTCGACTTTTGCAACCCGGAAGTTTCCGTTGGCCACGGCAGAATTATTTGTTTGCCTTTTGGCATCCCTGCGTGCATCGGGGAGGTTGTGTCGTTTAACCGTCCTCTTTTTGAGCCACCAGCAACCGGCACAGATTTGGAGGAACCCTTGCCTGTGGAAGTTGATGGCATGGCATCAATTGCCGATAGGGTTCCTGAAGCAATAGGTTCGTTCACCGCAGCGTTGACTTCGAACAGCACAAAGTGCCAGCATTTTTGGCATCAACTTCTATCAGCGGGTCTGGATTGTGTTCCTCTGAGGTGCGAGCGGTAGGTTTGCTCTCCCCTATCCTTTAGGAAGTCGTAGGCGCGCTGGAGACTGAACGATCAAATTCTTTGAGCTCCTTTTTCTGAACCATTTTATAGCCAACTTGCAATTCGCTATTCGCGTCTCGCTATGAATGCTCATCTATATACTCCCAAGCCAACTTTCAGACGTACTTTAAAATATCGTGACTCGTTCCTAAGCCGTACAACTTGCTTATGGAATGCCCTGCCAAGCTCTCTACATATTTCCTAGTCGTTAAAATTTTCAAACATTTTAGACCAATGTACATTGCTACCGTTCTTTTTTTCCTCCCTAAGTTTTCTTCGCCCGCGCTGTGTGTAAACATTTCAAGAGTACTAATAACCCCTTGAGCACGGGTTAATTATAAAAAAAAACCTGAATGATCAATGAAAAATAATAAGCCGTAGAAATAGACAGAATCCCAAAAGTCGTATTATGACTCCTGCCCTTAGATGAGTGGAGATTTTTACTGGGCTATTTAATAATGTGCTGAATAACAAGCATTGGGGAATAGCAGGTGTACACCCTATCCCGAAGATTTGTGAAATAAGGACTAACCCTCCAATTATATTAGTATACTTTGGAATATTATTGTAGCAAGTATTTTCGATAGCAGTCGGTTAAAGCGGGCGAAACTGATCTCCGATATACAATAGAGTAAACGCAAGGACCAGTGTCTCTACATGATTGATACCGGCTGGTTAGAGGGGCTTTTCAATAAGCTGGCCAGAATAACCATGTCGAAACCCCTGCTAACATGATTAACAATATGCTTATGGAAAAGAAGTTCGTTGTCAAAAGTGGCAACGTAATTTTAAGAAAAGTATTCGAACTTACAAATGGCTTACAAATCTAAATGTGAAGGCCATCAATAGTTTTCTGTGTCGTGATTTCGGTCATATCATGCGGTTTTGCTATGATTGGGAATTAAGAAGCAATTCTCAAAATTTGGAAACAATATTACTTAGGATGGGTTTCTTGGGATACCTGATGAGGAGAAGCGTAGTTTGAAACTACGATCAGTATTTGTCTTTTGACAAGTAATTTACAAGTAATTTAATGCAAAGGCCAAGAAGGCCTTAGTCAAGAAAGCTGTTTTAGAGCAGTCAACTTGATTTCATGGGAAGGTAATATGCTAAGTGACCTTAATCAGGTCAAACATCGCTTATGGTTGTCTCGTGTGTTTCGATGTAGTTCCATTTTATATGGAAGTGATGAGTGTGTTCGAGAAACAATGTCTCCAGATCTATCTTAGGGTTCATAATATTATTTCAACAGGGACCTTCACAATGGAGTTCGACAAAACAGGATTGAAGATTTTCCTATTAAGGTGATTCGAAGACGTTTCGCACGAGCTATGATCAACGTTATTAACCTGCTTTTCCGGACTTATTACCCCATGATAGTACACATTACCATGAGAATACGAGAATACGCACCGGCTTTATTTCTCCAAAGCCATGGCATCCCTGTAATTTATCACCGCCACCCCCGTGCTAAGAAAAAGCGGCTCATTTGCGACGGTCAGGCTCTGCGATTTCAGGCGAGCGATTGCAGACAGGGACCGTGTCGATAATGAAAAATAGTACATCGAGTTTTGGTGGCTTAGAAAAGATTGGAGAATCGATACGATAGGTCAGTGCGTTACTTTTTTAACATATCTCCCTTAGTTGTAAGTTATATATTAGTTATATATTTTAGTTTTAGTTAGTTTTAAATGCATTTTTATTTTCTTAATCACTAACTATTATATACTAACAAAAAATGCTTAAATGCTAGCTTACAATTACTTAACAATCTTATACTAACTTACTGGCCCCACACAGGCGCTCTAAGCTACTCTAAATTCTTATAACTATGTCTTTCGACTTCATTTACATTTTATTTAAAATATACTTATTTTCTATACTTAAGGCTAAGAAAAAAAAATTTATTTACAAAAACTTAGCATATGGACATTTTTTAATTTTTTATAAAAACTTAATATCTAACTTAAAATAAACCTTAGCCTACCTAACCTAAATGTACAATACACACATAAACACACATAGACATTATACACAATCATATACATATAACAGTGTATACAAAGGTGTATATACACTGATATATGTATATATTTCTTAAATGCTAACCTAAACAATATATTAGTTATATATTACATAGGCCGGTCTCGTTGCCGTGAGGGGATACCTTTGAGAAATGCTTCATGTTTTTGGTTAAGTGTTGGCGGTGAGTGTGCACGATGTTGACAAATGTCAGGATCTCGAAACCGCAATCGGGAAGGTGACCACTGGAACTGAGAGTGCTAATTACAGTCACAGTTACGTTAGGGTAAGTAATTAAGAAAATTATAGGGATTTCCAATAAGGACTCGACAATTTTTTTTAAATTAAAACGCAAACCATTTGAGATATTTCAAAAACTTTATTATCGGCTTGAAGTACAATCAAAACATCTATGAATGGAACTCGACTTCGTTCATACGGTCGATTCATTGGACCCAATTTTCAACGACTCGGCCACACATTTCGGCCGAAACGGCCGCTGTTTCGCGTTCAATGTTGGCTCTGAGCTCTTCCAACGCCGTCGGCATGTTGGCATAAGCCAATGACTTAACGTAGCCCCACAGAAAATAGTCAAGCGGCGTTAAATCGCACGAACGAGGCGGCCAATCGACTGGCCCATTTCTTGAGATAACACGCTCACCATACTTACTCTTCAATAAATCGTCGGCATGCAAGCCGCACCAAACAGTTATTTTTGGTGGATGAAGTAGTGATTCATGAAGCACATGTGGATTTTCACCCGACCAATAACGCATATTTTGCTTATTTACGAACCCATTGAGCCAAAAATGGCTTCGTCACTGAAGATGATTTTCCGATGAAATTCATCATCTTGGCGCATCTTCTCCAGAACCCAATCGGAGTACGTACGTCGTTTCAAATGGTACATCCGCTTCAATTCTTGAGTCAGCTTGATCTTGTATGGGTGTAAACCAAGATCCTTACGCAAAATACGCCCAATTCTTGAGAACGCCATGGAATTGACTGATTTGGATCGTTTGCTACGGACGCCTGCGGCAGCGATATTTTCGACACTTCGACCAACCCGTTGTCAACGGGTATGTTCACAACGAATATGTAGACTAAAATTTTTGCACTGAAATTGTTATTACCTGTCTACTAGGGCGAGAATTACGACCGAAAATTGGAGTTAACGCTCTTAAAGTTGCAGTCACCGACTTCGAATTTTGGTAGAAAATTTTTATAATTTGCAGACGTTGCTTGTTCGTGTACTTTACCATGATGAAAATGTTGGGCTTATTGAGTAAATTGACAGTGACAGTTTGACGATTAGTGAAAGAGTGCGTTCACAAATTAAATTCAAAGTTGTCAAGTCCCTATTGGAAAACCTTTTATTTGCTGTTTCAGGTAACCTTTGCTGCTGTATACACAATTTAATTTTAATTTTTTTATTTAAAATTTTTGTAAAGAATTATGATTTTTAAAGTAATTTTTTTATACATTCCACAAATATACTCCAATACAATAAGGACTGAAATGAAATGATTGACATTTTTTGATTTTTAAATTAATTAAAAATAAGTTTACCCCATGGAGACTAGTTGTTTGTTAAATAAACAAAAAATATCAAAAAACTAACTTTATATCAAACTTCTATTAAACAATAAAAACATATGGCTTCCGGTTGCTACTAAAATAGGAGCAGCAGACAAGCACATCTGTTAGAAGGACTATTTGGAACGATAGTATTGAAAGACAAAGTTTTCGTGTAGATGCTCGTTTCCACTCGAATACCCCGTCTACAATTCTAGAATAAAACTTTTTTGTGAAATCTCATCACAAGTTTTCTTGTGTCTTTTTTTGGTTATACATATTGTCTAATATATTTTTTATATCTGGGTTTACCTAGGCCATAAGAACGCTCTTATATTTTGTGAGAATAACTTTCAAAGTTTCCTCCGACTTAGTTCAGACGTGAGGTATGGTATTTAAGGATTAAATTATTTTTAGATAAACTTCATTTGTTGGAAACATTTAAAAAACCAATTTATTAGTTCCATATTCTTTGAATAGAGGTTCCGAAAATGGGTAGTACATCTCAATCTATCCTTGTTTTATTTTTGTTTATTCGCAACGACACTCAAGTGAATTAAACATTTCGCTAATTACCTAGCAATGGAAATAAATAAACCGAGGAAACATTAGCAATTGCCAAACCAATATTTCGTATTTTACTGCAGCAGTCCGTATTTATGAGGCAATTAATTGTTGTGAAGAGATTGTTGCCGCAACGTTGTGGTGCTGGATGTGTGTATTAGAGTTGCTGCAGCAGTAAAAACAAATAATCCTGCATAATGGAGTTTTAAGTCCATGGTGATAGGAAGAATTTTCCTTATAAAGTTTGAAAATGTACAGATTTATACAGGAAGTATCTACGGACACATAAATATAAAACAGCAACTACACGTTTTAGGAGTTTGTGAAAAGCGGGCTGAACATACCCTCGCTCATGCTTTCCTAGGATTAGGATTTAATCGTGGTCCTCCATTAGGAAAATCACTAAGTTGTGTCAACTTTGCGATGCTCTGTCTGAAGAGGAGAAAATAGCAGCATTAGGACAAATGTCCTGTCAGAAATGACTTGACCAGAGGATGATGGTTGTGCGTGAGCTCATTTACCCGCAAAACAACAAAATGAGAATGACATTCATATCTGAACATTTTCGTGGACTAGTGGAGGCCTCACATTGCTATAAAGCATATACATTGTCACCTAGGATGTGCGGTGAGTTGGGGCGGGTAAAAGGTGGACATATATCAACGTTACAAAGGAAAGAAATAAAGTCTATCTTATGTTTTCAGAACAGTGAGTGAAAGCATTGCAACAATTTGCATCAAAGCTTAACTCGCTAACACCAGCTGAAAAACGATGCCTACGAGACACCGACACAGGAAGACTAACTACCCGGTGGACACCAGCTGACGGCAGCTGTTTTGCGGTCAAGGGTTTTCTTTTTTTCATTTTTGGAACACTCACGGAACTACTCCATAGGGAACCTGGAGACAGGTAATAACCTCTTAGAAAAAATCCCTAATGCAAGGTGAAACTGCATACGCTGAGGTATGCATGGTTAGGAGGTCGGTCAGTCACTAGTGTGCAAAGTATGGATAACAGGCGTCCTTCAATTTCCATCCCAGCTTTCTTCTCAGAATAACGGACTCTGCTGACTGGTGACTTTCATTTCCCGATTACTCGTGGGATTAAAAATTTCAGAGCTCCAGCAGAATAACTTACAATAGAGACAGATGCCTCTGTAGCATGGACTCTAACTTCAATTGGACTGGGCGTGCAGTTTCTGACGCCAAGATGAGAAACGGGGAACTTAAATTGTCGTTTTCGGCTCGAGTATAATAACTTATATGGAGACAATTAAGCACGTTGTCGGACGATATGCCTGTGCAATTTCGCAGCGTGGTTGAAACCCCAGTGGCTAATTATATGTCACAACAATCTGTTGGATATGTCAAATTAAGACTGACGGAAAAGACGCTAGGAAACGTGCTCTAGAAATTACCACCTCAATACCCGACAAAGAGGATTCAACCTCACCAACGTTGGGAGCTAAGAAAACCGGGAACACAGTAGTCGACAGGACTTCCCATAGCAATATAGTGGGTCCTTCAGGCTAGGTATGGTTCCAGTCGATGTAAATCTCAGCCGGCTTATCTAAAAGCAAATGACACGTATACAAGACATATCGACTGAACTCCGATATTCTGAAATCAAACCGTCCTTCAACAGTTCGAGCCAGAAAGCAGGATGACTCCTGTTCGTTTATTCCAATAAAGCAACCGCTAAGTAGATGAGGGACCATTTCTCTAAAGTCAAAGGGAAATGGCGTCTGGATGTGGTGTTAGTGGAAGAAAATCGATTTTCGAAACCACTTACTACCATTCGTATTGAATTGACAAAGGAGAAGGTTTTCGCGTCTTTGGACGAACAAAACACGGAATCAATATCAGAACCTAGAAAGTTTTGCAAAGAGGGGAAAAGAAAAATCTTGTCGACAAGGTATTTGCCATAAATCACTGTTTAATGAAGTGGTTGATGACCTAAAAGGTCACGCCAACTACCGCTTTAGTAAGCTAAAGCACATAATAACAGCTGTGACAAAACACCAGAAACTGCCGAAACACCAATCAATAGGAACAATCAGAACGAGCTGGAACACAAAACATAGCCGATTAACAAAGTTAGTAACTTGCTCTGGGAATATTTAGTAATCTTGAGCTAAAGTGGAGATATTAAATGACCGCATATGGTTCTCCGAGCCGGATTAAAAATTATATGTGTATATCGTAAACACATAAGTTTAATAAATGGTTTTAGACTGAATGTAGGAAATTCCTCAGGCCCATACGCAAGTCTGGATAACAATAACTTGCATTAATTGGTACAAAGTATTCAGACAAAAACTACTCTATTGAACTTCTTTCGCAGAAGTTCGCATATTTTACCAGCACCTACTACATCAGAACCGAATATCTGCACCTTAATCCTAGCGTAGGACAGAGTAAAAGCGTAGTGTTCCGATACGATGGCAGTGAGTAATCTAGACCTTTTCTTACTTAAGGACAGTAGGAGCGTCATTGATCTTTTAGAGACATCGGAAAGCCTGCATTGGTCTGAAAACTTTCTCGAGTGCCATACCTGAAACCTCCAAAAGTAGACACATGCGGATTATTTATGGAACACAATATCTTCCAAATGACCAAATGGGTTCTGCTTGCAGACCCTCATCGTTTTCTCGAAATTTTCAATCACTCTTTCATGTAATTGGGGCTTTATCCCATCGATGGCATCTTCAATGTTCGCTTTCAAATTTAGGATTGTTTGTGGATGGTTAAAGTAGACCTTTCTTTTAGCATAGCCCCAAAGAAATACGTTTACCGGTGTTAAGTCGCACGATCTTGGCGGCGAATGTGTGTTTCTGAAACGCGATATTACGCGGCCGGGAAGCTTCGTGCGCAGTAACTCGATTGTTTCGCTACCATCCATCTCATTGAAAGTAGAGGTGCATATTCTCGAGTTCCGCCATTGACCGTAATTTCTTTTTCGGTCTCATTTTGGAAAAAGTACGGCTCTATGATACCTCAAAAAACCCCATAAACCCCACCAAACAGTTACTCGTTCTGGGTGCATTGGAATCTCCAGAAACACTCGTGGGTTTTCGGTGCTCCAGAAGCGGTTTGTTTTTCCTTATTAGCGTAGCCATCAATGTGTAAATGGGCCTTATTCGAAAACAGGATTTTCTTGCAACACTCAATATTAACATGCATATTACTGCGTACTGATGCTCGGCCAGCTTCAGTTCTTGAGCTAATTGGACCTTATACGCATGGAGAGCCAAATTTTTCTTCAAAATTCTGCGCAATGTGACTGTGGAAAGGTCAAGCTTCTGAGAATGGTGACGAATGGGGCGTTTGGATCGTTTTCGACACTTGCCTTTACTGCGGTGATGTTCTACTGAGTTTCTTCACATCTTCTACTGAGTTCGTCTCTTGGAATTTTTTGATAAAATTGCGCACACATGTCTTGGGAGGCACACGATTACGTGCAGAATTGGCTCGAATTTTTCGCATCGTTTCCGCGCGATTGAACTTGAATTTTGGTGATAAAATTCAACAATTTGAATCTTTTCTTTCACTGTATAGCGTTCCACGGTAATTTTTAAAAGATTTATAGATGATATCTTTTACCATATGCCAACCCTGTGTGCATCAGCTGTAAAATTATAGGCCTTTAAAATTCTACACCTCTTGCTGAAAAATCCGTTCTGTCACATCCTTTCCTTCAAGGAATTATCTACATCATCACCATCAGGATTGCGTATACATATAGGCATGGAAGGCAGACTTAAGTTTTCTTAACGTAGAGTGAAATGTAACCTTGTCGTCCTTCAAAACGATTCCAAAGAGTGTTTTAGCGAGAGTCACTTTATTTAAATGGAAGATGGCTTTGAGAGTACAGCTCGTGGTATGATGGTACGAATATCAAGCTACTTCGTATCACCAGAAGGTTTTGAATAAGGTGCCAGCACTTTAGAGAGTCATTAGACATGATCCAACAGGCAGTAGAGTTACATTGTTTGCATATGACTTAGTGTGGAGGTTAGAATTGTTGAGAGTGTTAAGCAGTAGGTCGACCAATATGCAGCATTGGACTGGAGACAGAACTCGTGACTCATCTACGGCCGAGTAAAACATGGGACCAAAGGTTGCATTGTCGAAAGCACGAAAATACCCTGTGTGTACTTCTTTCTGTCGAGTGCGCCTTCAATTCCGCCCACCATATTGTGAACCATGGTTCTGGTGAACCATTCTGGTTTGCAATTAAAGGACTTCGACCCTCCCGCTCACAGTGAGCACTTAGAAGGTATTTTACCGACAAAAAAACCTCGGCTTCTCACCATCAATGACGAACTCAACGAACTCGACAGTAACACCAGTACAGACGATGATTTTACTGACGAGACTTACATACCTTTTTAATATGTACATTAAAAATCGACTTGACTATTTTTAACTAACTACTGACTTACTGACAAACTGACGGACTGAGACGCGGGATGCAATGCAATTCTATCTCCTCGTAGTGCATTCTGGGTAACGCTAAATGATTTGCAATACTTTTCTTACAAAGGTGATAGGTTCATCAACATTAATCCTCAAAGTGAGATCACCGTAAATAAGAAAAAACAAAAATCTCATAAAAAAGTAGTTTTGGTAATTTTCAATTTTCTCAAAAACTAGAAGACATAATTCTATTCGGTTTTTTGTGTTCGATTCAAAATTGGCATGGACCACAGGAATCCAATTTAGCACTTCATTTCACAATTTTGAAAAAAATTGGTCCAAATTTCATTTTTTAATTTTTTTTTTATCAAAATTTTGGGTTTGCATGCGAATTTCTTAAAAACGATTGATACAAATAGTATAGCTGGAACTCAGGATTGAAGAATAAGTTTCTGACTTTCGAAACTGGTACAGTACTTTATTGTAAGTGTTGCCGTTGTTTTTTAAGATTTTTTTTTCCATTTTAAGTCATTTTCTAATAAAATTGCCCCTACCTCCTAAACGGGGCGAGATAGACCCCCCTCCCATAGTAAAAAATGTTTTTTTGACCCCTCTATAAAAAAAACCGCTGCCAATTTTTGGCGCCAAAGTTATCGTACTCGTGCCGGTTTCTGGTTTCCTTACTTAACATATACCCAGTTTATCCGACAGCTCAATGTGCATTGAAGCAATCGATACGATCGAATAAACAGCACTTCAAAGCGCATTAAAATATTCAACACGCATACACTCATTCGTGCTTATAAAACGCATTGAAAATTTGTAACCGCTTTTAAATATCATATAAACATTTTCAAATCGCATAGTAACATTTAATTGTCTCGCGCTCTCATCATTCGTTAATCAACGGGCAGGTATTAGTTGTGTATTTAAAATGTGGGATTGCAAGCGAAATATTTGGAAAGAGAAAGAAATAAGAACGATGTATCAGTGTTAGGGTGAAGTGTCAGTTCAACCAGCTGTTTGTTAAACTTCTCTCAATTTTCTCTCGCTCATTTTGGATAATTTCATATAAACACCAGCATTTCTACAGGTATTGAACCAATGCGGATTGCTTCAACGCACATTGAGCTGTCGGATAAACTGGGTAATAGTCGCTGCAATTCTACGCGGAATAGGCAATTTGCTTGAAGAGTAATTGGTGAGGGCATCTATCGGGTTCTGAATAGCTCCATTGTTGGTATACAAGTAATACAAATAAGGTGAAGTCAACTAAATGGTTGCCTCACATCAGTTATCAGTTCGCGGTCCTTTCGATCACTGTTCATATAGTGATGTGAAACTCCTTGAACACCCGAAACCACAGATACATTTTTCCACCCCCATGGTTCCTGTATGAATATTATAAATATTTTATTGTTCTGTAATCAATACGGAAAAGTCCTGTATTGTGTAGCACGGAAAGTTGAGGGTCATGCGAATTCAATATAGTAGAAAATTTGTGGGAATGTGATATCATTAAAAAAATTTCAGACTTCCAATGCTAGAAAATTCTGTCGGTTAGTTCTATTTAACTTATGAAACTGTATATAAAAAAAATATTTTATTGCATCCCTTCTGAAAATTGATATACGAGTAACTGCACTTTATAAAGGCGTTATAATGTGTGAACCATCTACGATGTACCCTTTCCACAACCCACTTGAAGCGCGCTTCAAATTGCATTTAACGATTAAACTGAAGCAATAAAGCTGATAAAAAGGGTCATATTCCGGTGCATGCTCCATCAGCTAAGAGGTGTATTAAAATGCAGCTGAGTGAAATATCAGGGTGCGTTACTACGAGCATAATAATTTTTTATTGCTTAACGCTTGCCACACGCAACTTGTAGCGCACAAAGCAGAGATATAATTACACGTGAAATCTTTTTTCTCCTGATATTAAACTATTTATGCCCATCTCCTACAAAATAGCTTAAATTGGTCTTTGGTGTATTGTTTTATTTTAACGAAGACTCTTTAATACGATGTTACGAGTATTTAACATTACAAGCTTGCTACTACATCCGTATATAAGAGGCTTGCTGTATTGAATACAAAAAACTCATTGAATATTATACAATAGTATGATCCCAAGAAGATGGGACTTATCATATGCTGTGACGTTAATATAGAGACTACTTTTTGGGGCAAATGCAACGTAGAGGTTTCCATGTCAGACTATAGGCAAACCGGATTTAGAATCCTATGCAAAGTCTCGGTTTTGTTGAGGAGTATGAATCCGCGGGCACGCTTCGGAGTACAAAAATCGTCCGGTCCAGTGGTGGAGGAAGACTGGAAGATTTACAGATCGTAGCAATAATAATACTCGTATTAGAAGCTACTTCGTACCTTGAAGAATACTTTTTATAAAGATTTTTGCGAAACTCTGTTATTGAAATACTCTGTGAAACCACGTTGGTTAAAATCCTTAAAGGGGAGAAACTAGCGGAACTGGTTGAAATCTTATGATTTAAGCTCACTTCACAAGTAACCTAATCAGAATAAGTTCCTATTGACAAATCTATAAGTGATATGAGTAAATCAATACGCTGAATCTGGTATCTCTCATAGGTTGTGGTGCTTGCTTCCTTTGCTTGAAATCGCCTGACACCGATGGCATATGGTATATTGAGTTATGTTACAGAAAGATGTTGACCAGTTGCTTGCAACTCTGAGGGAATCTTCACTGCTAGCCTATCACTGCCTATCAACGCGGAAGATCCTGCATGATCCTTAAAAATCTGCAGGTTCAGTTCTTTTTCTACGCGCTGGGCGTCTTCATTGATAATGAGGGTGCTTTCGACAACGCAATTCTTGACGGCATTTTAAATCGGCCAGACAACTCGTCGCAGATGAATCACTTACTTACTTACTTGCTTAGGTGTCGCTACAGTCCAGGGTGGATCTGGACCTCAACCAATAAGCGTCTCCACCCAGCTCAATCTTCAGCCAGCTATCTCCAGTTTGACACGCTAAGTTGGTTGAGGTCCCCTTCCACTTACGTGCGCCATCTGAGTCGCGGTTTTCCTCCACTGCGCTGTTCCTCGGGGGCAGATTCGAAGATTTTTCGGAGAGGAGCATCCGCTCTACATGACCCACCCACCTCAGCCGTTGTACCTTCGTCCTTGTATCTAATCCTCCACTCACGGTCTATGCAGACGGTACTGAAAATCATCCATGCCTCTGCGCCATCGAGCAGGACTGGGGTTTTTAAGCTCTTATTTTTTTTTTACAATTTACGCTCGCCTAAGGGGTTAGATACCCTTTTACTGTTGCCAGGGAGCGGGCGGAAAGGTAGAAGGAGGAGAAAGGAAAATTGTTTTGTAGTGGTTTGAAACTCAGGTGTGTTAGGTTTCGATATTCGCTCTCCAGGGGGTGAGAGTCCGAATAGGACGGAGAGTTTTTTCTTCACTCAGAGTGATTCTAGGTATATAGGGTCACTTTTGTTGTGCAAGAGAGAGCTTTTCTAGTCACTTGCCTTCTTAGCCCAAAGAACAAGTGATTGGCAAGAGTTATTATGCGTTTGATCTCAGCGCCGGTGTCGTTGTCTGAACGGATAGCGGAGCCTAAGTAGACAAAGTCGTTAACTACCTCAAAGTTACCTTTATATCTGTCGATACGTTTCAAAGAGTATGTCTCTTGTGTTGACGCGTGAGTTTGCACTACTTTTTCAATACTGACATTAAAAACATATTGTGGCATAGTAGCGCATTGCCTTGTCTAAATCCGTTTTTGAGATCAAAGGTCTCGGTGAGTTCTTTACCGATCTGGATGGAGCAGCGTGCATTCTCCATCATCATCCTGCATAAACGTTTGACAGGGATGCCAAAAGATTGCTCTGTACAGCTCGTCGCTATAGATGTTGTCACACGCGGCCTTAAAATCGATGAATAGGTGGTGTGTATCGATTTGGAGCTCATGGGTTTTTCCAAGATCTGCAGATCGGCCCATCCCATCACATTTCTTGGATGGCCATAATATCTGCTTGTCCAGGGACTCCGCTAGTTCTTCGGTTGTAGGTGGCCTATTAAGGGACCTAACATTCCACGTGCAGATTCGAGGTTCGTTGTCCTTGTTTCGTTTGCAGGGGTTGTCAACAGTAGATACGCCCGTATCGGAGGCTTGTTGTTACCTCGTTACTTAACTTTCCTTTCCATTGCGGAGCAGTTACCCAGGCGCCACAACCCTCAACCTGGAGGGCCAGTTCGGATATGTGAGCCCTGCCGTTAGACCATTAAATTCTCATCCGCCAACATATTTTTTCCAAGACCCTGACTTAGCTTAAGTTAGTTGACAGTGGCTATTGGAAAGACCAACCCAATTAGGCCTATTGGCACATTGTGATGCCACGTGAATTTGTGATCTTCCTACTCTTGAGCTGGGCGCCCAAGTCGGAAGGTTCAGTGTTCGCCCCAAAAATATTCACTTTTTCAGTTAACGAAAATCAAGTAAGATGAGTAGTTGACTAGAAATCAACAACAATCCAACTTCCACTAAGAATTTAGTCTCCCCATTAAATGTTGGATGCCACCCATGGAGCGAGATCAAACATCTATTTTTCTCTCTCTATCCCATTTTCCATAAAAGTTAACACATGCTGAAGCATTATAAGTGTATTCATACCCACTTGAGTGTTAAATTCTTGAAAAAAAAAAAAAAAGTTTTAAGGTAGAATTTAAGGAGGTCGCGAAAATTCTTGAAAAGGGTCCACGATATCCATAATTCGTTCGGTGAGGATCTATACGGAGGAGAGGAACTGATCTTATGTAGTGGGTTCACATTCAAAGAGATGAGGTGCAATAGAGTAGGAGAATTAATGTTACCAGTTTAAAGCTGGTAAATAAAGGGTATGTCACAACTTCATGACGTGTTACAAGGGGTTTTAAGTTTATCAGTTTCGTGCGATCAAGGTAGCGAGGAGGGTTGAAACTGAGAGTTCAGGGGCGACCCCGTACCACGGAACAGATAAGCCTTCGTTGTACAGATTATATGCGCATTATATTGGTTTTGTAATGGGATGACCATGCTTGACAGGCATATTCGAGAAGGGACTGTACAAAGGTTATATAAAAGGATTTGGTTACGTATGTGCCGGAAAATTTCTTACACCAGCGCTGAATGAAACAAAGGAATTTGGCTTTCCTTATGATGTTATCTATGTGGGGTGGGCGCGAAAATGTAGTTCATTGTCACAGATTACACTTAAATCGTGCAGCAAAACGAATTTATGGACTTAGTTGACCTAAAGGTGACACTGTAGTGTCTTTCTTTTAAGTAGGAAGTAATCCACATAATGAAATATGATTGAAAGCCAAGGGCCTTTAGTTCGAGAAGGATGATTTTATGCGAAATTTTATTGAAAGCTTTACTGAAATCGGTTGTGTTTACATGAACATCTTTGCCACCTTCTCTAGAGCGTATAGAGTCTGGAACAGCAGAGTAAACGTTTTTAGGTTTTTAGATTTTTTATTTTACTAATTCTGTAGTAATGTCCGCCGAAATAAACAATGGACAACTGTCCCGTAAGAGAAGTAAAAGTTGATCGCGATATTCGGAGAGGTTCACAAACGACTGGCTAAAGAATCGAGGAAATAGCTCCTCGATTATTTGAGGATCCTCAGAGGATGTACTGCCGAGTTTTAATTTGGAAGGGTATCAATCCGCTTTCCTTTTGAGATTAATATATTGAAAGAAGAGTTTGGGGTCAGGGATTAAACTGTGCTTCAAACCGTTTAAATAATTTAAGTATAGTAATTCACGAAGGTTAGAGAATTGAATGTAAACAAGATGATACTACAGCGGCGCGTGGTCCCGGATAAATGTACCATAGTTTGTTTCTTTTGTTACGGATTGCGCGTAATTCTTTGTTATACCAGGGTAAAGATGATGAGCAATTCCTTTGGCGCAAAAATGTGAAAAGCAATTGAAAATTTTAGTATAAAAAGTAGCAGGAGTATTCTCTATAGAAAGGCAAGCTTTTTCATAGAGTGTGTTGAAATTGGTTGTACTTAGTACGTTGTTTAGTTTCGCTTAGTCTGCTCTATGAAAATTGAAGGTGTAGGCTTGTTCATAGGATAGAGTTTTGAGACCATTGTCATACGAAAACTTCACAGATAGAGGTTGGTGATAATGATCTATATTAGAGAGAAGGTGAAGCCCGTTGAGACAGTGCAACAGTGCAGAAGAAAAGATGAGATCAAGCAGTCTTCCAAGATTGTGGGTGATACCACTTAATTGGAAAAGATCGGAGTCCGTAAGGCAGTCGATGAAGAGAAGTTCTTTTTCAGACATCGTGTTAGCAACGGTAAAATGTGTTTGAAATTGAAACCCAAAATAACTATTACGTTGCTGTAGTCGACGTCATTAAATAGTGCGTCAAACGGATCTGTAACTAGCTGGTAACAATAAATTTAAAAATTGCGATTATAGGTGGGAATACTAGCGCAAATAAATTAGCGGTGGATAACTTTTTATTAAGAGCAGATTTCAGACGAGTTGGTATTGCCGAAAGGACTCCTCGATCAGTTGATTCAATGTCTATCTCTATATCATCGTTACGGTAGACAATATAGTCTTGACTGAATAACTCACAATTTGTATACTTATACTGCGCTTACTGAGAGTACCGACATTACCGTTTTAATCTTATCTGTCAATGTAGGAGCATTTAGCAAATTCATACTCGTATATACGAATAAATAAAAATGTAAGCGTTTTTTTGTTTAAAATCTTAATTCTCCGAAAGTCCTTGATCTATTGATTTGAAATTTTGACACAACATCGGATTCGAATATGCGCATTCTTTTGTATACTTATGCTTTCTTGTGTTGCCTATGCTATACTAAACATTTTACGGCAGGGAGCTTCATCTGTTGGCCGTAATAGCAACACATGCAATACTAAACATTGCTCATGCCGTCGAATTGAATTTTCATAATAGATTTCGATTTATTTAAGTGGGGGCCCAGTAATCTTAAGATAAGTATTGCATAAACAAAACACTATTTGGGCCCAGTGGGCCCAAAATACTCATAGCATAAGCTCAATAACAGATACTATTTCAGACCCTCAGGTTAGTATGCCAATTAGAATCCATACGATGACCAACGATAAAAAACTAATAAGGCTACACAGCGCATTCCAGCGATACCCTTACAACAAGTGACGAGTAAGCACCACAATAGAGACGCGGTCAATTACAAGAAGTGTGCATAGGCGACGATCGATGACCCAATTTCAAAACGTTTAAATGGACATGCACATGGAAGAAGAGGAATAAACACCGACATGTCGAGACAATTAGCAATACTGCTGTTGATCAGGGGAGCAGTAGGATTGGGATATCTGCAGGGCTGGACAACCAAGGTATTAGCATGGTATAACCTACTAAGGAAGGCAGCGATATGGGACTGGATACAAAAAGGAGTCTTTGGGTATCCAGGAGCAGTTATAAGAACACATGGAGTGAAGAGACGACGAGGAAGATCTAAAGTATTGAAGTTCTTTTGCGAATAAAGATATTTGATGAGTTTAAATATCCTACATTTATTTATTTTGTGTAGCATTGCGTTGAAATTGAGCTGTGTCGCTCACCATAGCATTCATTTCGTCCCCCAAGCCAGACTTGGGGATACACAGTTGCGGGTTTTGCAGCTTCAGATCTGCTTCGTCCGCAATACAATGAATTCAACAGGCTGAGAGTGGCTGAAAGCCGTCAACGAGAAACAGCGGTAAAAGAAATCGCCTTGCATTCCGGTACAATCCAGCTGATGATTATAGTTGGAGACTGAAGTGTATCCTCATTGCAATGCTCTGAACTTTAATGGAGAAACGAAAGGAATGAGTTCCACCGACGGAAAATAAAACTGCCTCAAGTTGGAGAACCGCCAGAGCCATTAAAAACTTTGCTTGCCGGATATAACGCCGAATCAAAGCGTTTTCTATCTAACATCAGGAAATACAACTCATGCTTCCAAATGATATGATAACTTTATCATAAAGCCGGCTACCTGCTTCCGTTCCCAGATAGTCAAAACAAATTCTCACAAATGTAAGCCCCATCACACCATGTCATACCACTTCTTACTCACTACAACAAAAGCTCACACCACACATTACATCACCATTGTATGGCATCGCATAATCACACCTTCATCAGACGGCCATAATGACCCATTACTGCAAGAGCTTCTTCACCAAAAAAAATAATTTAGCGCGTTTGTTCAAAACAGCAATTGACATATTGCCATCTGATACGCACAAGATTGTTATTCATGCTGAGAAAACGCTGACAATGCTTCAACTATAGACGAAGTGACAATTGTTCAACTCTAACCTAGAGACATTTTTATTCATTGTTGCAGAAACTCATCGATGCTACGATGCCCTGTAATATAAAATAACTTTTTGGGATGGTGCCGATGGATATCACTTCAATGTTAAGTTGATAAATCCAGTCAGTGGCGAAGAAGCGCAAATAAGAAATGTAGCGCAATGAACTACTATTCACACCGTTTAATGATTTAAGAGAATAAAGACAAACACATTCTAAAATGCCGTCAATTGCTTCACCAATACTTCGTAGATATGTACGCAAAAATAGAAACATATTGTTTGATATTTATGCGTTTGCTTCACTCTAAAGAATATGTTCAATTGCGAGATGCAAATGACGTAATACAACTAAGGTAGGCATATTAACAACTATCCCATTTCCTTTATATAGGGACAGTTCACGTCATATACATGACGCAAGATGCAATTGCGTATGTTCGGACTACGGGCGTTCAGACCTATTCATTACATTCACATGCAATCCAGCTTGAGATGATATAGAACAGCTCTTACAATATTTCCTGGGCAACCGCCGATGGATAGGCACAACTTCACAGCACGTGTTTTCAAACAGAAGTTGAAATCGCTGATGGATTTCATGGTAAAAGATGAAGTGTTTGGGCATATGCCCTGTCAGAGGATTGCCACATGCACATATATGAATCTGGCCCTATAACAAATCAGAACAAATAAAATCGACGATGTAATATGCACTGAAATACCCGATGCCAACGTCGATACATGAAGTTGTAACGCAAAATATGATATAATACATGGACTTTCCAGTACATTGAATCCAAATTCACTATGTATAAGAGACCGAAAATGGTCTATCCTCGAGCATCACTATCAAACACAGTTACAGGAAACGATGGATATCCTTTATAAAGTAGAAGATCATCGAAGATGGCGGTAAATTGCTAAATCATACAAATGCGAAACGGTGACATCGAAGCAGACAACCGGTGGGTGTTTCCATATTCGCCCTTGCTATCAAAAACATAAAAAGCGCACATAAACGTGGAATACTGTAACTCCGTTAAATTGGTCAAATACATTTGTACGAGTAATAAGTACGAATACGTGAATAAAGGCGGTTTTTGGCATGCAATCAGAAAGAAGTGACACAAATGTGGTCACACATATTGATGAAATCGCACAGCATTAGACTGGAAGATACATAAGTAGCAATGAAGCTGTATGGGAATTCTTTCATTTCCCGTTCATGAACGAAGTACAGCTGATGCTCACTTAGAAGTAAATCTAGAAAATGGACAACGCATTTATTCACAGCTGCAAATGTACAACAAATAGCATAGAATCCATCGGCTACAATGTTAACTGCTTTCTTCACGTTATGCCAAAATGACGCGTTTGCGAAAACACTGCAGTATTCGGAAGTGCCTAGGTATTATACATGGAATGCGAGCAGAATATCATTTGAACGAGGAGACGTCTTTTCAGCAATTGACAATTGTCAATGACGTTACACATACCTCTTTCCGCAATGCATGTTAAGCTCTGAATTTACGACTAACACTGGGATGAAAATCTACAACAAAGCGTTGAGAATGATTGAAGATTTGTACTTATAAATTGCGAAAAATGTTTTCAATCAATTGGGTATGCCATCACAGAATTAATCGTATGTGCAATCAAATATTCATAAGCTAACACATGAGCAAAAAGCATTTATGATCAAATAATGCAAACTCTCAATAACGAGATTGGAGAAATACTCTTCTTAGATGCGCCAGGATACAACATTGATAAAACTTTCCTAATTAAATTGATTCTGCCAGCAAAATGACATAGCCTTATCTCTGGCGTTCAGCTTTGAAATTGTCATTGAACACGAAAAACTTGCTGGCAACAGTGCGATACGACTCATTAATCTGGGTTACTTCAAGAGCAGTAGCTTTGGACATGGCACGGTCCTAACAGAGTTACTGCCAGGCAATACAATTCTAACAGATGAAATTCCTTCTTTGGTCGACTTCGACATTCCGTAAGATATAATACATCCGGAGAGGGAGGACTGTCATAACAATGCAATAATCAGGTCGAATGAAATTGCAATTTTCACAGATGGCTCAAAAACAGAAGAAGGAACAGGTTCTGGTATCTTATCAGAAGATCCAGAGCTAAGAGTGTCTATAAGACTACCAGACTACTAATCAGAGGTTCTGGCTGTCCTCAGGGCGGCTGAGCTAATACAGATGAGATCGGTATCCGAAAGAGATATCGCTATCTACATCGATGGCCATGCCGCACTCAAGGCAATGGAATCAACCAACGTCGACTCTGATACAGTTAGAGGCTGTCGCATAGTGCTTAAGGCACTATGCAGTCAGAACCGGGTAAGACTGTGCTGGATGCCAAGACACTGCGGTATTAAACGAAATGAACAAGCGGACGAGCTTGCAAGTAAAGGAGATCTACTTGACAATAGTGAGGTTACCAATATCAAACCACCTCTTGCATAGTGAGGCGCAGTATCGACGAAAAAATCACAAAGACTACCAACCTAAGGTGGTCAAGTCTTGAAGGACACAGGGTATCCAAGCCTCTTTAGCCGCTTTGGGCCTGTTTTTGTGCCTAGTGTCTGTGTGATGGAATGCCCATCACACCCCTGTTTAACCTAAGCTAACCTAACCTACCGGTAATTCCTCGATCGGTACCAGCGGACGAAATAAATGCTTACCTTAAATACTCTGCTTTGTAAAAGCAAAATTAACTACAAATATGCGTGTTCAGCTGCAAAACGATCGATTTGCTGAGATATTCTCACATCAATTTCTGGAAATTGGGAACGCAAAGCTGCAGGTTAATCTGAACTCAGGACGAATTTCATTGCCTCATAACTTCTGTAATTTAGTGACGTCAAAAGAAAAATTTGGTTGAGCAAATATATCCCAATATTCAGACCAATTATAAAAATCACGATTGGCTGAGTGAAAGAGCTATTCTTGCCGCCAAGAACAAAGACTTTGACACTGTTGTGGAAGCAGATGAAGCGGTTAATTATCCAACAGAATTTTTCATTTCACTCGATCTGCCAGGGATGCCACCGTACGCACTGCAATTGAAAATGGGCCTGTCAATTGTCATCAAAGCTTTGCAACGGCACGTGGCTTGCAGTAGAAGCAACAATCTTGACAGGACCTTTCTAAGGCTTTCAACATCAACAAAGCTCAGGGCCAACCTTTAGAATTGTGCGGTTTAGATCTAGACACGGATTACATCTTACATGGACTTTTATACGTTGCGTGTTCTAGAGTCGGCAAAAAAGACAATCTTTATATCTACACAGACAATGGCACAACAAAAAATATTGTATACTTACAAGCATTGTGAAATTAAAGATATTAGAAATTTTTTTTCCATGTTACCAGACTGAGCCACTATATTATACATATATAAACGAAGCACCTGCTCATTTTTGACAAAACTTTACTGCCGCGAGCTATAAGATAATTTATTTCTAATAGAGCTTAGATATCTCAAAAAAAATCTTAAACTTGCAAATGACACTTTAGTGACAAATTTGACAAAAACTAACCAGAAGAAATCACTGCTACATTAGTTAGAAAAAGCAAACGAGTTCAACATCAAAAGACAAGTAATACTTCACTGTGCTGAGAGTTGGGAGAAAGGTTGAGCTGCTACTGTAGCCATTTAAAATAAAATTTTCTGCCGCATAACAGGATTTATTTACGAAGAGGCCGAATGGAGTAAAAGTCACAACTGAGAACTCTTTGAGCATTACCTAGTCCCAATAGCTAAAATAGGAGGAACAAATTAGCTCGGGAACCTTATTCAAATTGAATCATCTTCTTTCCGGAAATTAAACTCCAACAATCTGCAGACAATCACACAATTCCTAGTAAAATGTACATAATTCCCAAGTGCAAACATTTACGTGGAAGAATTTCAATCTCTGTATTCTCAGCTTCCGAGAACTCCTTATGCACAACTATCTGAAGGTGGTGATGTAAAAGTTTAAAGATGATACCGAGGAGAAGAGCAGCGTTGGGATTTTTCTTTCAACGTCAATCAATCCTATTAACACACATTCCATGCGGGCGAATTCCTCTTTTTCTTTATCTGTATAATCTCAACACACCCCCATACTCGTAAGTTGTCACAGTGTTCTATTCTATTCAAGGATTCGGAGCATTTTATTGTTATCCTCAAAGAGGATTCCGAAGGACCAAAACCAAATTTCCGTAACAAATTGAGATGTCAAATGACAATCGCTGAGGAATTTGACACCACAATTCACATTGCCTTAAGGCGATCCGACATCCATTTTGCAATGTTACTGGAGCTCACATTTGTTTCGTTTACATTCAAGATGGGGAAGGTCGGTCATACTAAGCTCTAGGCTTTAAGGTTAAATGGAATTGGCATTTAAAATGGTCCCTCTCTAATGCCAAACCAAACAAGAAAATTGACAAAATTCAGAGACAAAATGCTTAACATGTCGAAAGTGTGTGACCTAGTGAATAGGAAACACATTTCACTTCAGATTGCGGCTGAGTGAGTCAGTGAGTTGTGATTGATTGGCATAACCGTTAAGTTAAATGGATTGGAATTGATTTGTACATATTTCTTGGAAATTATGGAAATTTAAATCAAGAATTGTGATATTAAAGCAATAATCCCATCTGGGTGCTTTGATTTCTATCTTGTCAGTGGAACTAAAGAGTCAATATTCCAAAGTCATTCGGGAGTATTTGAACTTGGGACATATGACAAAGGCAACTTAACTCAATATTTGTAACGGTCGACTGATTTTTCACACATTAGTGCATTATCTAGACTCAAAGTAGATCCACAAAACTCAGGGTGGCATTGTATCATATCTATGTCTATGTCTAATCCATCACTCAATGATATTTTAATTCATGATTTATCAATTCAGGATAAAATGTACATGATTGTTCTTCGATTCAGATGTCACAGATATGTCTTGGTTCTGACATCATAAAGATGTTAGGGGTAGAATTCGATACCGCAGATCGACTGTTTCAGTTAGTTCCCAAAGGAATTGGCAACAGATGGGAAGAGAGGGGACTCCAGTATGGTCAAAAATTGTTTCAAGGGAATTTGATGCCGATTGTTCTTGATAGTTCGTTTAATGAATTACATCAAATTCAACGGCAAGTTACTGCAATTCTTTAAATTGCGTATGCGAGCAACCAATATGAAGATGAATATTGATGATCTCAAAACAATGAAAACCCTTTCAATTGTAGGGATTCTCTGAATTTACGCGTACCTTACCTTGGCAAATGTCATATTAGTCATACCGCTAATACCCTGGACTTGTTTTTAACATCTCACCCTGGCAAATACAGGGTCGATGTGGTCGATGGGGTCGATGTGGTATCCCCTTTAGGCTCGCCGGACCATTTTGTCATATCGAACAGTTAGACAGTTAGAGAGAAGATTCATAAAAGAACCATATGACAATACGAGACAGCCAATTGGAGCGTTCGTAACAGTAATTTTAACTGGTCGTTATGTTTCCTCGATAACGAAGTGTGTGCCGCTTTTGATATGATCACATATACTATTCTCTTTGTAATGACATCCTTTATCCCTCATCGGATGAAGAGTATCAAACCAAAAGAAAAGGCGCGATACGACTCGACCTGTAAAGAGGCTGTCAGGGTTAGAGAAATGTTTCTTCGATCCTACAGGACTAACTCGACAGTGGAAAAGAGAAACAAGTTCAAACGAGCTCCACACTTTTCGGCCAACTCAACACTTCCAGATTGTGCTTGGTCACCGCCTACATTTGAGTGCGTCGAATCTTGAATGGTATGAATCCACTTTCCTACTCGTGTGGTAGCAAGAGTACTTACAGATCTTAAGATATACAAATGCGCTGATCCAAATCTTATATCTCCCTTTCTTCCGAAGGAGTGTTCTTTCACGCTTGCAAAATCGCCGGCGTAAGCTTTTTCATCGATCCTACTCTTTAGGACCGAGAATGTGGAAAACAGCATTTGTCCGTCCCTAAAAATGGCGAGCCTTCTTTTCTCTCCTCCTATAGACTCATTGCATTTACGTCCCTTCTTACCAATGTCATGGAAACGCTGATGAACCGTCAGCTCATGAAATATCTCGAAACACGAAAACTTCTCAATAGCAGTACGGTTTTTGTAGCAACACGTCCACTGGTAATTTGATGGCATGTCTTATCAACAAGTGAAACCTGGTGAAAGCAGGACAGTTGCACTTGATATTTCTAAAGCATTTTCTAAGGCTCTTTTGTCGAAAATGCCGACTTTTCGGACCGACGACTCTCTTATTCAATGGATTAGAATGTACGTTTTGGAACGTTCAATTCAAGTTATCTTGGATGGTTTCAAGTTTGATATTCACAACATAAATGTTGGTGTGCCCCAGGGCTGCATTCTCTCTCCGACACTCTTTTTAATTTACATCAGCGATCTCTTTTTCTCTTTTTCTAATAATATATAGTCTTTTGCTGATTTTCATATTCGTTCCCGGTCTCACGTCCTGCTCTTCAGCTGTAGAACGGAAACGGCAGCGTATATTAAGCTCATTAAATTCTGATATTAACAACATAACTACTCGTAATTGGGAAACCACTAACAGAGTAGAATTTAAAGCTTCCAAAACACAATGTTGTCTGCTGTAGTTAAAGCGAAATTTAAACACCCAGCCATTATCTATGAATGGCACATACATTGTCGAACCAGAAAAACTTTCCATTCTCGTTATGTGTGTCAATTACAACCTGCGTTGGAATGACCGCCAAGAATGTTGCGAAATATCTAGGTTTTCTTAGCAACGCAAGAAATACTTCAACTCTTTTCTGACCTCAACATACGAGGGGCGTTCAATATATTCTCGGTATCGATATGAAGGAAAATGCGAATTCAATTTAAATTGTTTTTACGAGTATAAGGCACTCATCCATCTAAAATTGGAGTATAAAGCCCAGATATGGTCAGAAGCGCCTAAATTTTCTCTGCACCTGCTAGATAGGATTCAAAACCATGCGATACAGCTCATATGTGACACCCTCGAACACTGACGTAATGTCTCGTGCCTCGGTCTGTTTTATCGCTATTTTCACCACCATCCACCCCATTAAATGTTGGATGCCACCCATGGAGCGAAATAACTACTGAGCCCAAACATTTTGCCAACAATTTAACACGTTCTCAGGCACATTAAGTGTATTCATACCCACTTGAGTGTTAAGTTATTTAAACAAAAAAATGGAATGTCCTGCCGAGCTCTTTATTTCCCAGTCGTTATAGCTTTCAAATATTTAAAACCAGGGTCCATCGGAACCTCTCTTTCTTTCCTCCCTAACGTCTCTTCGCTTTCGCGGAAGGCGGAAGGGGCGAAGATGGGTTTAACGATCAATGAGGGCAAGACCAAGTTTATGCCCTCTCGGACGGAACGTTAAGTACGTAAGTAGGGCCATTATTAAAGCCTTTTAAATATGAGCTCAGGTGCATACTTGGAGAGCTGCTCAAATGTTGGTATGGTATTCCGTACTGGATCTTCGTCCTCATCCTCCTCTGAATCTGCAAATTTTCTTTAATTATTTTAAATGATTTTAAAATCTTGCGTCTGAGTTACCTTTTAATCCGGGCACACGACTTTCTATAACGCTTTCTAAGATATCATTCTCAGTATAGTACATTGTGCATGCACCATTATCAACATTAACATAATCTTCGAATGTGACATCATCCGTTTCAGCAGCTATCAGCTCAGTGAGTAAAACCCCGAAAAATTCGAGTTACGTTTGAAATATCTCTTCGAGTAGTTCGAGTTATAGAAATATTCGAGTCATAGAATATTATAGAATATATAAATAAATATGGAATATTTCATATAGCAAAAAATATATGAAAAATGCAACGAAAAATCAGTGTTCACGATAAAAGTTCGACTAAGAGAAAAGTTCGAGTAACAGAAGTTCGAGTTAGAGAAGTTCCACTGTATATACATATATTTATATATTATGTATATATGTGGGATGCTGATTTCCATTTCCCTGAGTCCATATCCAGTGACGAAGCGACAAGTAGGCGAGAAGAAGAGCCAGAGAGTCTGTACGTGGAAGCCGACGAAGCAACATAAAATCCTTTTACTCTTTTTTAAATTATTTTGAATAATTTTTTCTTTTATCTCAAACTCAATAAAGTAATGAATTAAATCGTTGATCTTTTCATTATCTTACATGGGGGCCAAACCGGGATTGTGAGAAAAATAAATTCAAAAGCAATTAATTTAATAAATTAGCAGAGGGCTAAAGACAATCCAGTGTAAAAAGATGAACAACTAAGTACAGTGGCGTTATTTTTGGTTGATGCATTGCAAATCTGTTTTTACTGTAGATACGAAGTGGTCAATCGTCAGAGTTAGTGGTTTAGCTCAAAGGAAATAAAAAAGTTAACCGTTTAAATCTGTAAGCTTGGTGAATTTGTGCCAAAAGAAGTGGAGCAGTGAGAAAGCGAAGGTTAATCTTAGAACAGTGGACATTACAAAAAAAAAGTCGATAAGACCCGTGGACTAAGTTGCCGTCGGCTAAACAAAGAACATTCGGTGGTGTGCTGTACCTATAGTTAGCGGTTGTTGTTGCGGTAAGACGGTAAAATGGGCAGTCGCGCTAAGAGGAACAGTTTCGGGCGTTCGGGACATCAATATAATTCGAATGCAACAGACTTTGAAAATAATTTAAGTGCGTCTCTAATCGAAAATATGACAAAGCCATTCAGTAGAGATGATAAGTGACAAGTTAAAAAGTGGATTGATAATTTTGAAGAGCAGGCTGAGATTTTCTGTTGGGATGAAATTAAGAAGTACGCGTGGTGCAAAAAGTTGTTGTGTGGTTCTGCAAAATTATTTGCCAATTACGAGCTAAAGCCCAAATCATATGCAGATCATCGAAGAGCTCTGATTTCCGAATTTCAAGAAGAAGTTAGTTCAGCCGATATTCACAAATAGTTCCTGGCGCACAAATAATTGCGGCTAATGTCAATCACAGCAGTGATACAAAACTTAGCAAAACACCAATATGCGACCCAAATCTTTGGGTCCATCCACAAGCTCTAAGGCTGCTGTACGTGACGCATGATGTGCCCATGTCTACCAGAATGATGATGAAAAAAACATAGTTATCAAGAAAATACGAATTTTAAGTTACAATGTGTCAGGTTTAAAAAACAAAACGAATTTTGTAACATTTTTTAATTATGTACAAAGTTTTGATATTTTTGTATTATTTGAAACACATCTAATAGATAATAGGTGTGTTTTTTTACACGCGTATACTCGCTAACTCAAAAATGGCACAAAAGAACGATAATCCCCTCTTGGCAATTTTGTTCTAAAAATCTGGCAGCACATACATTTTAAAGACATTTGAGCTGTCAAATTTCAAAAATTATAGAAATTGTGACTTTTTTGTGAAGAGGACAAAAATAAATTCAAAATGCTGAAACTCGTCCTTTCTTGCTAAATAAAATTTTAGCAGCCTCAATGTCTCCTCCTTAGTCCACAATTTTCGTTTGCTAATAGATGGTAGAAATATTATAAATAAAGAATTATTCACATTCTTTGAAATTTAAAATGTTTCTTAATGTACCTCTTAACACTTCCAGACATTTCTCTCTTTTAATTTAATTTATTGACGGAATGTCACATTTGTGTCAAATTCTTGACATTTCATCATAATTTATCGATAATATGCGATAACACATAAGAAACAAGATTCTGGTATCACTGTTTCTATCGTCGCTTAGAACTTATCGTTGATAATTGTCCTCACTAACTCATGCGAATACACGGTATCGAGTTATTGTTATTGCCATGTAAATTTTTGAGTTAGCGAGTATACGCGTGTAAAAAAACACAACTAATGAAGAAATTAGATTTAAGAATATTTTCTCAAACTATGAATTAATCTGGGCTCCTGCTATAAAAACTTCACTTTTTGGGAGAGGAAGTGGTAGAACACTATTCGGCTTTCGTGACGACCACGAAGGACAGTATACGAGTATATTTGTAAAAGCTGGCGAAATGGATGTTAATAACTTAAAACTGAATACATTGGATTTGGTTTTGGTACCAATCTACTTAAACTGTAATCATTGGCAGCGTGATTTCGATAAACTATGCGACTCACTCCACTCCTTGGACTGTACGGATATAATGCTTATTGGGGATTTTAATGGTAGTGTAGGACTCACACAAAATAATTTCGCGTCGGGATACAACAGTACTCTGCTGGAACCGTGTCGCAAATCTAAAGACCTAATTTGTGATAACAAAGGAGCAAAAATAATTGAACTTGCTGATGAGTATGACATGTGCTTGTTGAATGGTAGTTGCGAAGGAGATCCAGATGGCGAATTGACCTTTATCAGAGGAACATCATGCTCAATAGATTACTGTTTTGTTTCGGGAAATTGGCTCAAGCTTCTAGACAGTTTTCAAGTAGAAACCGAGATCTTTTCGGACCACATGCCCTTGGAAGTAACCCTTAATTCTACTGCTAGCGGCAACAATGCTTGCACAAAACTATTAAGCCTTCTGCCGAAATTTTTCTGGAATGACCGAATAATGGAATCGTATCAGCGAAACATGAATGTGAATCTTATGGAACTACGCACACAGCGTTATACAGCCAATATTGAAGCTCTAACGGAAATAATAAAGAAATCCATTCCGCAACAGAAAGATTTAAAAACTCATAAAATATATAAACAAAAATGGTATGATTCTGATTGCATGAAAGCTAGAACCAAATCTTTTAAATTTGTCAAACTTCTAAGGTCGAATAACTCCAATATCTTTAAAGCACTCTATAAAGATGCCAGCAATTATATCTCTTACATCAAAAAAGTAGCCTTTGAACAACAAAACATTGCGATTATAAATAATTAAAAATCTTCTGCTCAGTTCTGGAAAGCTGTCAAATACCTAAACGGACACACGTCTAACATCTCTGTAACTCTTAAAGCCCCGCAACTCAGGACTCTTTTCGATAAACTTATTAATAACCATTAACCTCGCCGCTACTTCAATATGCAGCCCCTTTGCTCTTAGACGAAAAATTAGACTCTGCAATTACACTGGAAGAAATCAATGAAGTAATATGCAAATCGAAATCAGATAAAGCACCTGGTATTGATCGCATCTCGTTTGAGTTCTATAAAAATTGCACATATGTACTCGTATGAGTTTATGAATTCTCTCACAATTGAATTTAATCGAATATTCGACTCTGCTAATATCTCCATCGTATTCAGGAAAGCAACCATTTTTACCCTACACAAAAAAGGCGATTGCAGGGACCCGAAGAACTACAGAGGAATCACATTTTTAAACACTTCAGCTAAATTGTTTGCTTCATTAATTTACAAAAGATTGTATGGATGGGTACAAGAACAAACATCCTTAAAGAATTCCAAGCTGGATTTAGGAAAGGTTATTCTACAATCGACCAGATATTCTGCTTAACAAACATTGCTGAAACATATAAGAGCAAGAAAAAAAAAGTTGTACGCCTGCTTTGTACATTTTCGAGCAGCGTTCGATTCAATACCACGTGAAACACTCTTTTACAAGCTTTCCAAAATCGGTGTATCAAGTAAAATTATTCGAATCCTGAGAGCCTTGTATGAGAATAATATTGCATATGTATGGGATGGAGACTTAATTTCTGAAGAGTTCGAAACTTCAATGGGTGTTAAATAAGGCTGTATTTTAAGTGCTCTGCTTTTTATATTATACATCAATGATATAACAGATGATGTCAAAGGTGGAATAAGATTCAACGGTGTATCAATTCCTGCGCTGATGTATGCTGATGATATCGTCTTTCTGTGTGACACAACCCAAGGTATGCAGTTAATTATAAACAGGCTTAATGCTTTCTGTAAAACTTGGAATCTCACTGTATATCTTGATAGATCAAAAATGATGACATTCAGAAATGCAAGAGGACGCCTCTTACATTTGGAAAAGTGGAAGTTAGACGGGGAAGAGATTGACGTAGTATCCAGACACAGATACCTAGGTATCCTAATATCGTCATCCTTAAATTTCAAACCACACTTTGAGGAAAAATTAGCTGTTGCTAAAAGAGCTATCTGTTCTATTTGGGAACGTTGCTTCAAAAATAAATATGTATCGCAAAGTGCAAAACGAACTTTGTTCCACTCAACCGCAGTATCGTTAATGCTTTACGGAGCTCAGGTAAGGGGTTACAAAGGCAACGATGCTGTGGAAAAATTTCTTCGCTACTTTTTGAAGAAGATTTTCCGGTTACCAAAAAATACCCCGAACTATATGCTACATCTTGAAACGGGAACTCCTCCTTTGTACACGCTCAAAATGCACTTCAACTATATCCTAAAAGTACTAGAGATGAATAAATGCAGAATACCAAACGTAGTTTTAAGAAGCATAATTAGAACAAACGGAGGCTTTTGCGAGAAATGGATTAAATCTGTCTATTCAAGTGAACGAGCATCCTCATATTTTAAGAGAAAAATTTAACTTTATGACCAATATGTCGAAGAAGTTGAATCGTCACTGTTTAGGAACTATTACAGCAAACTAAACCATTTTCTACATGAAAAAACGTACTTCCTAGATAGTCAGGCAGTTGACAAAATAAGTACTATTTTCAAACTGAGAGGGGAGCTCGTTCAACTAAACTTTATACCCCATAGACCAGATTTACCAATACTTTGTGACCTCTGCAACATGAAGAGGAGAGAAGACATCTTACATTTTCTTGGTGTTTGTCCGATTTTAAAAGAATTTCAACTATCAATGTTCGGAAAACATGATTTAGACGAAGATGAAGTAAGGAGCATTTTAAGTGGAGAAAAAGGATGGAAAGTCTTATATGATTACTCAGTAGCAGCACTTTGTTATAGAAAGCGTATCATAGATGGAGATTTTTAATGTAAACTTAGACGGCCACAGGCCAAACCATTAAAGACTTAGGTTAATCGTTACATTGTAAAACATTTATTGAAAATAAAAGTCAACTAACTAACTAACAAACTAGTTGCGGGCGCGGAAAAAGTTACATAACGAAAGTTGTCGCGAGCTTTTATACGGTTTAATGGAAATAGATGGAATTGAAGATTCCAAAACGAATAAACTGGTGCTTTACGAAGACAAAAGTGTAAAAGAGCTCAAAGAAAAGTTTAAAGTTTATGAAAGAATGAAAGACAGACAAAGGGAGAAAAGTGCGGCAACTACACGTGTTAAGAGCAATCGCTTTGATAAAAATACAGTGAACAAAAACGGCCGGAGCTGTTTCAATTGTGGCAGTAAGGAACACGAGTTCCATAGTTGTCCAGATAAAAGCCGTGGTCCAAAATGTTTTAAATGTGTCTCTTTGGGACATAAAAGTTTCGAGTGCGGTAAGACTTTTGACAAAAGAGAACCGAGTATTCAATGGAAGCCCTGGTTGATACATTCAGTGACATAACATTAATTAAAGAGGACATTGTGGATAAAATTAAGTCAAAGAAAGTGAACCCAAATCAGATGCCAATAACAGGTTTGGGGAGCAGGTAAACAATAGTTGTATGAAATACGACATGATTATCGGGAGAGATATTTTGGACACAGTGGAATTCACGATCGGCAAAGACGGCGTTGTACTTAAACTAAGTGTCTCAAAGGAGGAGGAACGTTGCTGTTTGCTGTCGCAAATCGACATTGATTCAAATAAGGATTTAGAGGTTGATTTAAGTCACATTATCGATACAGCCGTAAGACTAGAGGTACAGAAATTTGTTAAAAATTATTTTCCAAAAAAAGTAGCATGCAGTCCAATTACGATGAAAATAATCGTATCTGACGAGGTACCAGTGTGGCAGCATCCTAGGCGTCTCGCTTCACTTGAAAAACGGTTCGTGGACAAACAGATAGAGGAGTGGCTTCATGACGGAATCATTCGTGAAAGTTTTTCGGATTACGCTAGTCCAATCGTTCTAGTGAAGAAGAAGGATTCTTTTTTCCGCTTGTGCATCGACTACAGGTCAATGAACAAGAAGATTATACGCGATCCATTCCCTTTGACGCTGATAGAGGATCAAATCGACGATTAAGACCATTCTAAATACTCGTACTTTACGACAATGGATCTGGCCAACGGGTTCTTTCATGTGGATGTAGTTGAGGATTCAAAGAAGTACACTGCGTTTGTAACATTTAGCAGATATTTGAAATTCAACAAAGCCGGCTGTTTTTCAAAAATACATCAACCATGTTTATCGAGAAGAAATCGAACTTTAAAAGAGGCACTTTTGAGATTGGCTCGAGTCTTAGAGGTGGGAGCCAAAAATGGGTTGGTAATAAAGTGGAAGAAATGTCAGGTTATGGAACGCAGAATTGAGTATTTAGGGCACATAGTTGAAAAGGGTACGATTAGTCCATCACCACTAAAAGCGAAAGCTGTTAGGAATTTTCCAGAGCCCCGAAATGTAAAGCAGTTGCAGAGTTTCCTTGGATTAGTGGGATATTTTAGGAAGTTCGTAGCTTCATTTGCATCGATTGCACGTCCGTTACGAAAACAGGTGCTAAATTCATTTGGGGACAATTGCAACTAGATGCTTTTAAATTACTTAAGGAAAGTCTTTGTTGCAAACCAGTTCTTTGAATTTACCGGTACGGTGCTACAACAGAATTGCACACGGATGCGTCGAGTGCAGGCTACGGAGCACTCCTACAGATCTCATTAGATGACAACTTGCTTCATCCAGTTTATTACATGAGCAGGAAAACATCGCCAGCAGAGCAAAAGTTTTCGAGTTATGAGTTGGAGGCACTCGCTGTGGTGGAAGCTGTTACAAAATTAAGAGTTTATTTGTTGGGGGCAGCCTTTTAAGTTGGTAACTGATTGTAAAGCATTTGTGTTGACACTAAGGAGTATACAGTGGAGCACCGGAGCGGGTCCAAATTAGGTCACGCTGATGCCATAAGTCGTTGTCCAATCGCCACGGTCGTTCAGCTCAACGACGATAAGTATTTTCTGGACAAAATAAGGCATGCAAAACACAATGATTCGAACCTTAATTCATTGATTGAGAGCGTAAGTGGAGACTCCAGGAGCGGTTACGCTGTGGGGGGTGTATCCAGTACAAAGATGTTGATGGAGCTAAACAGTTTGTTGTTCCAGAGGATATGCAGATAGAAGTCATCCGAGAGGCACACGAAAGGGACCACTTTGCAGCAAGGAAAGTAAAGAAACTACACATGAAGGAGTTTTATTTTCCAAGTATGACATCCAAAATTGAAAGATTTATCGAATGCTGTGTTCCCTGCATATTAGCGGATAAAAAAAGGGGCAGGAAAGAGGGATTTTTACATCCAATTCCTAAGGGTGAACTACCTTTAGACACTTTCCATATGGGTCACTTAGGACCAATGGTGGCAAGATTTAAAGAGTATCGCTATTTACTGTCAATAATAGATGGTTTCACCAAGTTCGTCTGGTTGTTCCCGATTAAAACTCTTTCGGCAGCAGAAGTAATAGAAAAAACTGCAGCTTTCATAAGCAGGGAATTTACGGAGTATTGTCAACTATTGAGCTGGTGCACATCACCGTAGGAGCTCATCGAGTCAATGGGCAGATAGAAAGAATTAATCTTATTGTGACCCCAGTTTTAACGAAGTTAACCCTCCAAGCGCCGGACAAGTGGTACAAGGAGGATAAAGCTGTACAGATTTTTTTGAATTCAACCTATCAACGTTCAATTAACACATCGCCCATTAAACTGTTGACAGGAGTTGAAATGAAGGTGCGTGAGGATCCAAACATTGGACAAAGAAAACACAAGCCGACAACCAATAGCCCTACAATAAAGGTCGTAAAGCTGCACGGGCGTGCAAGGTTGGAGATCTAGTTGTCATAGAACACACATAGTTTGGAGTGGGTCTCAAGATTCGTCCAATGTTTTTGGGACCATACCAAGTAGTCAAAGTTTTGGACCACGATCGTTTTGATGTCCTGAAGGTAGGCGAACACGAAGGTCCAAAAAATACTTCAACAAGCGTCGACAAAATGAAAATTTGGTCTTACGTTCCCAGCGAGGATGATGATTATCCAATCAGCAGTCAAGACAGTGTGGGATGCTGATTTGCATTCTCCTGAGTCCGCATCCAGTGACGAAGCGACAAGCAGCCGAGAAGAAGAGCCAGAGGGTTTGTACGTGGAAGCCGACGAAGCAACATAAAATCCTTTTACTCTTTTTTAAATTATTTTGAATAATTTTTTCTTTTATCGCAAATTCAATAAAGTAATGAATTAAATCATTGATCTTTTCATTATCTTACATAACATATACTCGTATATATTTATATATATCTATATTTGTGTTAGATGTAAGTAGGTTAAGTATCTTAATGATTTGTTTCTAGGTAGTTTGTAGACTTTTAATTTTAAGTTTTATAAAAAATGTCCATTTACGAAGTTTTTACTTAAAATTTATTTTCTTAGTTTTAGTATTAATAAATGTAAAATTAAAAATAAAAATAAAATTAGACTGTAAGGTACGTCGAAAGGCATAGTTTAAGTGTTAGGTTTAACTTAGAGTGCCCGCATGGGACCAGTAAGTTAGTGTGAGATAATTTTAAGTTATTTAAGCTAATTTTTAAGCACTGACCTGGAATATGCCCCGTCGCTATACATATGTATGTCCCTCTGGTCGATATCCTTTTACTTGCTGGCCGAAAGTATAACCTGCTATGGATTTTATGTTTTTGTTTGAAATTCTTTCTTGAAATTGATAGGTGTTCCCACGAGTAGATCGGCGAATAATAGTCTCCTGGGGTTGGATATTTAAAAATACACATTGTGTAAATATACACATACTGGACTAATGACAATGAAGAAAATTAAATTGATTTACAATATTTTCTACATGAACAGCTTTTGCAAAATCATACTTATCAGGGCTTTACGTCATTGGTAAGGCCTCCAAATTAACAACAATTCAATAAAGTAATGAACAGTTAATTCTCGTGAAATATAAAATCCAATTAACCACCATCCTCCATAAATCACCACAAGACTTATAAAAGTACGGAACAGTAATTTGGTATTAACCCGTAAAATTCAGATTACCCTTAAATGGATAATCATTAAAATCTGATTTAACCCTTATCCCTGAACCTGACACCGTGTCCATGATACGATATCGAAAAACTTTTGCCCAATTCCCAGATGTGCTCAGAGATCAGCCAAGCCAAGTTATTTTAATGGCTAATAAATCCGTTAATAAAAACTTGTCATAATCAAGTTGAAGGGATTTTATTTGACTGCCATGTTCAATATCTAACTACGAAAACGATACACATTCTGCAATGTCTTTTTACTGCATTGACTATTAAATAAGATGTGCCACCATAACTCGATTTAATGGCGATTAAAGAGGAATTAATTTAAATGAGCAATTTAGGCAGAATGATTTTCTTTAAGATTTCATAAATAAATTTAATGGAGGAGAACAAGACAAACTGATTTTTTATGCCTACGGAATGGAACGTATCTCGGACTTAAGATAAGGATATGCACACGCCTTGGTTTGGCTTTTAGAATACATTCGACCGTAGCACGAAAGCAGTTTGGTAGGTCATCATATTTTTTACTAGCCAAACACTAAACGGGCTTGTAACCAGAAAATTCACACTTAATTTAGTTTCCTTGAAATAAATTACTTTGACTTATGGAAAGAAACTAAATCAGAAGGAAAGTTACGGAGGAAAGTATAAAGAATACGCTTTGTGGGCGTCCTTAAAGGAATGAGATTAGATTAGATTGTTTTAGAAGTGGGGTTTAGTATCTTAGTCTGATTTGACATAATGTCCTATATTCAAGTTAGAGTTCACCCATGATGCAGGATATATGAAATTGGGAAAAGTAATTGAGTTAGCTGGCGGTAGTGGCTTTTACCTAAGAGTTAGACTAACCTACCTTCCTTGTCTTGGTTACCTTACCTGGGCAGGAAGGCTCAAGAGTGTTAAGTATTGAATGCTTAATTAGCATGAGCGCGACTCAAAGGATTACACTGCATGTGTTATTCGGAATAGCGTTTATGCACTCATGGTCTTCTCGTCCGCTGCCCCGGAAGGGATTCTGGAAGACTTATCCAACGTATAAAAAAAACACCGATTTAGGTGCTGACCCAGGAGTGGTTGGACTCCCCTCTGGCCTCTTTCTACGATACGTTCGGTAGATTGGAATAGAACGTTTGAAAGAGTACCGGAGAGGCTCAGCCTGTTACGATTTAACTCCTTAAGAGATAGACCGATGGTTGGTTAGTGTGCTATTTCTGACGGATTGTTCCTTAAAACCAAAAAGGTTATACGAGCTCTAGAAGAAGCACACTTTAAAGGAATATCATCTAAGGAACCGTTGAATAGCAGAAAACGTTGTGATGTAAGCTCGCTATATATAAAGAAGACAAGAGCTGTCGAAGACGCGAATAGAAGCAGAGGAACTGAAACTGAATACCTTTATTCCATCTTAATCACGGCCAAGAGGAAAAAACCACTTGGCACCCACTATGTAGATGAATTCTACCACGCCCTAATAAAATCGGTGCTGCAACCACCAAAGGCTGCGTCAGTGGACAGAAATATGACAAAGCGGTCAACCCATTGACAAAAGCAAAAACCAGCAATGGTCGTAGTTCTAGTCGACGGAAGTAGGCTGATGAGCCAAATATATCCTGAGAAACAATCCTGTGACAGAGATTCATTAATCGCCAAAATTTCGGCCTAGAACATGCCACAGTGATTTGGAAGACGGAAGGAGGGGCTTAGATTAAGCTTATCTCAGAAAACACCGCCGCCAACGAGCCCCGCAATTAGTCTTAGATCCATTTGTGAAAAGTGGATTGACTTTTTATACATGAAAGCATCTTCCTCCCAGAAGGATCTAGAGGGGATGCTTACATGAAAGTCTTTGTCAAATCAATGTTGAAGTATAGTGTAATTAATGTTCTCTGGGATTCCTTGTATATTAAGAATATTAGCGTGGCCAAATAATTTAATTGTCCACTGTGTGGTCACTTTAAGGTGAATAGCTTCATTAGTAGCCACTAGCCTGCTGAAAATATCGAGGAATATCCTGTGCCGCTAAGGGAATAGTATGTAAGGCTCCACTTATGCACAGATGTGCTGTCCTTTGGACTTTGCTTAGTTTGCTGCAATTGACTACATTGTCTCTTTCTTGAATGTTAGGTTTCCAGTTTAGTTTCCTGTCAAAAATGAGATCCAGGAAAGGACCATTGTATAGGAAAGGACCAGTTTAGTACCGTTTATTGAGGGGGGGTCTACGATTGGAATTTTATATTTCCTGGAAAAGAGGACAAGACCAGTTTTATGGGGTTTAGTCCCAATTCACAGCGATCTGCCCAACGGGTTAATCTGTTAAGATTTAGCTGAAGGAGTTCTTTAATGGTATTAAGGTGCTTACCTGAGACGGCTATAGCAAAGTCATCCGCATAGGCAATCACCCTGCTACCATCAGTTTCCAGATACAACTGCAGTTCATTATCTACAAAGTTTCAGAAAAGGGGTGAAAGGACACAACCTTGCGGCGTACCTCTGCTTATGCATCTTTTAGCAGAAGCCCCATCCAGTTTGGGGGTTGATTGTCCTGCTATTTAGCATAAAATTGGTTAACTCTTCAAGTGAGCCGTCTATCAGTAGAGGTGACAGCGCAGTCGTGATTGCGGATGTGTTGACTTTGTTAGAGGAACCTTCTATGTACAGGAACGCGACCATTGTGTACTTTCTATAATGTAGGGATTGTGAGATCTGGGTAGCCAGTGAACGTAGACCCGTGTGATGAGCGTAAGCGTCGCACACGATAATGAGGCTAGGTTTTAGCCTTACAGCTTGCAGTACCACTCTTTCTAGGTTGTCACCAGGGAGAGGGCCCATATGATCGTGGTCAAGATATTCCGATGTCAGCCAGTAGGTGCTTTTGGCAGTCTCTAGTCTAGTAACGGTTATATGGGGGTCGCTGAGGCTAGGAAGTAGGAATATATTAAGGTGCTCCAAGTCCACGAACTACCACGAAGACGCAGAATAAGTGCGGCCGAAGCCTTTTTTGAGTGATGGAGATTAATCTGGAGAAACCGTATCATAACTACAATTTACTAGAGTAGCCTCCACCGCGGTGCTATTCGAGTCCTCTGATTCTGATTCTGTCCAAAAGTTCATCTTCATCCTCTGATCGTAAAGGATCTCTTTTTAATCCCTCATAGGTTTCGATTTCCGACAGAGTGTCAGGAGAGGAGACCGATGGCTTAGTTGTCGCCTCGGATAAATTGAAGTCGTCGCTATCCATTTATGGAAAGGACATCGATGCTCCAAGACCTAAGGTGGAATTTGCAATTTCTGTTAAAGGAGGAGGTTGCTTGTCATCATCCAGCTCATCCTTTTTATAAACCCTTAGGTGAATTGACTCGAAGCCGAACCGAATCATGCCCTTAGTCTGCGCTAGAGGGTTAAGGGATTCCTTTTTGATCACAACTATCCAGTCATGCGTCAGAAGGGTTGGGTTGCTGAGCCTGATGATCTCCGGAATGCTTTCTGGGGAGGATGGTTCAGCTGAAATCTAGGTGCGGGTTCTAGGTCTGCTAGGGATATCTTCATTTACCCCGACCTCGAGTTTTGCAACTGGTCAAATCTCTCCTAATCCACCTACGGCTTTGGTCTAAAGATCGAGAGATCGTTCATAGGCACAAGATATAAGTTTGACGTGGCCTTCGTGCCAGGCAACGTCGCTTATGATGGGAAGTGGTCCGGAATTTTCCCACATGATGGCCAAGAAGTATCCCAAAAACTTTAACTTGAGCAACTCCCAACGTTCAGGTGTTATAGATTTATCGGTGTCGGTTTTGCCGATTAACGCGACCGTTATTGCATCTTTTATAACTTCGCTAAAATAGCGTCTTATATAGTGCGCCCTAAATGGAGCTCGCCTACGCAGCTGAGCTCCCGATTCCTCCTTTGAGGGAGGAATAAACTTGTTGCTGCTATGGGTGGATGAAGTGATAGGACCATGTCTTGCCACAGTCATACCACTCGTTGAAAGTTTGGTTTTAGGATGCTCGCTATGTTTGCCTTTAGAGGATGGTGCACCATAGCCTGCCACAGTTTTACCTCCGCTCGACAATGCAGGAGCTTTTTGGAGATTCTGGGCCCTTAGTCAGGATAGGTCCACGGGTCGTATGACACTTTGATCCAGTCCAAGGGAAAAAGGAATGGTTGAGAAGGTAGAGAAGGGGGAGGGGGCGAAGGTGAGCATTATTTAGTTTCGGAACTCATCTGGAGAACTTCTCGAAATTCATTACCTTACTCAACCTCTACAACTCAACAAGTTCGATGATCAGTTAGAGGAACTTTGCGGGTAAAATCGTTCACTAACACGATTAGAAATTTTGCTGCAAAAATGGATTTTGATTTTAGCGGCCCTATTACGTCAGAATGGAGTATGTCTAGACCGACTTCTTTAAAAGGCAGTCTAGACTGCTTACCTTTTATGCATATATTGGACTTTTCATGGTGTCTTGCAGAAAATTTAACACATAATGAGGAATTCAATAGTCTCGTAAGATTTTGAGTACAAATATGACCTAATCTTCAATGCCACGGATTCACAATGCAAACCATGTCTACAAGTTCATTCACTGCACTTGCTAGTGCAATTAGCTTACACTCCTTTGTTGCCATTTTTCGTCAGTTCTTGAACTGAAAGTAAGTTAGCAAACAGGTTGCGCATTTTTTATTACAGCATTAAATTTAGCGTTGCTTTTACTAAGAGATGATTTCACATCTGTAGTATATTTAATAGAAATTTAATATTTGTTAGCGACAACTACAACACTTCTTCGTTTCTGCTAACTTTTCTTTTATTGTATTATATTCATTCGTCATATGAGCCATTACTCCAGAGTCAACAAACCATTCCGAAGAAGTTTCACCAGTCAGCGTAGAAAATAAGACTTTCCGTCGGGTATTTTTGCCATGCCAATTGTTCGATTTTTTGATGAGCTTAATGTAATTATCTTAGGGGATGTAAACTTACGTCCCCGTTTTTCCTTGGAGTATTACTTTTAGACATCAAATGGCAATGGAGTTACCTTACGTGTTCAATTCCTTAAAGTTCTACAATATTATCAAGATCGATAGTGGTTTCACACAATAACTATTCCATCTAGATGCCACCTTTTGACGTACGTCAATTTTCCTTCACGCACAATTCAAATTCTTCTCATTTCACTCACGTCCTTCTCCATAAATATGTATGCCGTCCAACTACAGTGATTTGACGTGTATTCTATGCCCTACTCTTCGTAAAAGTTAAGAACAACTTTTTCCTTCACATGTTCTATTTGTGTTCAGAGAGGAAAAGCCTACCTTCTTGACAGGTGTGCCAACAAGTTGCTTACGTTTAACTTGAAAGCCTTCGACAAATTCTAAGGCACGCAAATGTCAGAAAAGTTTTCAGGTCGGACAAGTTCAAGCAATCTCAACACCTTCTCAGTTGGAAACATTTTTAATTAACAGGCGGACTAACTCTTAAATCTTTAAGTACAACACGAACTGAGAAATAATCGATGACATTGAAATAAAATTTATGATATGAAACAACGTACATGTGAAGAGGCTTGTGTTTGCATGTGTGTCCTTGTACATCTCCTACGTATATAAATAAGATTGTACGTATTTAGGGGTACAAATTAAAGGTATGGCATTCTTACAGTGATATCTCCAATGTGAAATATTCCATACCAAACTTTATATTTGGTGTTAAAAAAAGATTCATGCAGATGAATTCAGCAAATTTCTTTAAGAACATCGTCTTCCTCAGATGAGAAGGTGGTGATGTTGGAAATGAAGATATGCTAATTCAAAAACGAAGTTCAGAAGTCTTGGCAAAAGTAAAACACTTGTCAAGCCAATAAGACCCAATTTCGTTTTAAGGGCGACGAAATACCAAATTCCGCTTTTAAATAGAATGAACCATTTGGCCACAGTCATGGACGCAAAATTTCTTTACGCCTGATCAAAATAAGGAGGCTGTCATATCGGGCGCCCCACATAACTAGCTATAATATGAAGGTGACTTGGCAGAAGTCGTATACCAATTCATTTTCAGGACTTGGTTGAATGGAAGTATCGTTTGCCCAATCCACTATAAAGAAACACATCTAAACTCCGGCTAGAGAGGTAATAGTCACCTTGACATATGGTATCATAGAAAGTCTTTTCTGGCAATTTGTGTGAACATCTGAAACGATTTGCCAAAAATCTGATAATCACGTGATGGATGGTGGAGAGCGTTCCGCTCTTCCCATAATGGCAGTTGAAAAAGGCAACAATGCTGTAGCCGGTGACGTGGCAAAAGCCATAAAAAGGAGGAAGAGGTTGAAAACCTCTCCTAATTTAACGAAAAAGAAAATAAGTGCCGTTTTAACGGCTGAAAAAGATAAAACAACACAACAAAGCAAAACACAATCAGATGATGCGTTGAGGTATATCTCTGACGAAGTCCAGTACTTTTCCTCTCTAGCGGCATCTGAGTCGGAAGATGAGGATGAACTAATAAATGACGTTAACAGCAGCATACAAAAGCTGGAAGAAAAAGTGCTTGCTATTAAGCAAAAGCAAACTGCACGCATGCAGAGGGAGCAGTTACAAGTAGAGAGCTCCCAACAACAAGAGCAGAAACAACAACTGCAGCAACAACAAAACCAGCAGTAGCAGAAACAACAACTTCAGCAAATAAAACAGCAGCAGCAGCAACAACAACAATAGCAACAGCAGCAGCAGCAGTAGAAAAAGGAGAAGGTGCCTCCTACCAATACCTATAAATTAGAGGTAAATTTAGCCAAGGATCTGTGTACTCGTACGTTGGTCATTGGTAATAATTTTAATATTAAGAGATTTGGGAACCATCGTCATGCCAGGGCTACGCGAAAGTGAAAGAGCTCCCAAAGGAAACGACGACGGAGCACTACTCATTCACACCGAAGTGTGAAAAGCGGTAATCGATGCTGCTGAAGGGGTTGAAACCGTCTTCTGATCCAGAGGAGATCCTGGCACTGCTCAAAGAAAAGGAGTGCGAAGGACTCAAGTTTGTTGGGGTAAAGCCATTTACCACAGCTAGAGCTAGGCAGTAGAAACGGAGATCTTTCTGGTACAGCTCAGTCCCGAAAGCCATCTGGATAGTCTTAGGAGTATCAATGTCCTAGACTACCAGGTGGTTCACTGGGAAAAATTAAAAAGGAGCGAAGGCGTTATACAATGCGTTCGCTACCAGAGGTTCGTGCACGCCGCGTCGAACTGTCAAATGCAGCCTCGATGCGTGAAGTGCGCAAAGAACCACAGTTCCGAGGAGTGTGCTCTGGGTAGGAATGGAACAACCGATAGGACACAGCTCTCGTGCGTGTTATGTGGGAACGTGAGACACACCGCAAACTATAAGGGTTGTCCTAAGTCCGCTGATATTAAAAAAGCAAAACTGGTTCGGCAGCAGAGCGTGGAGGTCAAACGTTCACCTGTTAGGTTTCACGTCACATCACGTCCCCAATTTCCTACGCCACAATGGCGTCAGGTAGGGGGGATACGGTACAGCAAGCGACTGTTGCTTCTCAGGCGCCAATGCCGAGAACAACGGAAGCTGCACCTAACATACTGGCCATCTTGTTCGCAATCCAAGGGCACATAGCTCAGCTGCCACAGCAAGTACAAGAACAGGCCAAGCGGGTGGACCAGATTTATGCGCTGCTGCCAGGCTTAACGCAACACATGTCGTAATGGGTACGCACATGGTGGAGCAAACTTTGAAGGTCCTTACGGTGAATGTTAATTCACTGATTAGGATTGAACGAAGAGCCGCGATGTTTAAATTTCTACAAGACCAAAGCCTTGATGTGCTCTTCGCTAGCGAAACCAAGCTAACCGATAAGCGCAAACCGGAGTACAATAATTATATTGTTAGAAGAAGAAACCGTCCCAGATCCAAACGTGGAGGTGGTGTCGCGATCTTCATTAAAGAAGGTATAAAATTTCACAGAGTGTACAAGGGAGTGTTGCGCAGGTTCCAGGTGTTGGAGGCAGTTGTCATTTACATTCCGCTTCGCAGTGGAAAGCGGCTGTACTTGGCCTCTGTTTATGCACCTGAGGCTTCACAATCCACCCTATTTATTACAGAGCTCGACACGCTTTTTCGACTTCTGAGGCTGGAATCGGGGGAGAATTATTTTATAATCGGCGGGGATTTCAACGCTAGACACAGAGATTGGGGAAATAATTTTCCAAATACTAGAGGGAACCTACTACTCGATTGGTGGGGTCAGTACGATGTCATGTACAGACTCGGTCTTAAAGCGACGGATAACCCGTCGTTTCCCAGAGGCGGGTCTTATTTGGATCTACTGCTGTACGACGAACGCATACGACTGACAGTAACGAATTTACAAACGCTAAACTGTCTGCGCACATTCGTGTATGACAGTGACCATTGCGGTTTTAGCACCGAAATTACAGCTCCCAACGAAATTGCGGAATTGGAGGAGTTTGTCCAAAGACATTCTTACAACTACAGTAAGACTCGATGGACACGCTTCTCCACAACCTTGACAAGAGCACTCTCCTCGAACACGCTCCAACCACCGTCCAATAGGAATTTGTCAAACGAGGAGATCGACAATTACCTAAAACAAATGGACGAGACAATTAAACAAACTATGGACACTACAATACCGCGGAATCGACGTACAAATAACGAAGACCTGTTCCGCAATCCTACTGTTGACGCACTGCACCGACAGAAGAGTAGACTTCTGACAAGACTTAAAAACTTGTACAGACAGTTAACTGACCGACAAGACCCGGAGATTAGGACACTGAAGTCGTCGATTAAAAATATTCAAACGCTAATAAAGAAAATTACAGAATTTCTGTAAGTTTGTATTCTAACAACAAGGTTCGGGCTGTAAACACCAGCAACCCGAATATGTTTCCGCAAATAAATAAGCTATTTCGGGGAAAAAATCAAAACGACCTTCAGTGTCTTAAAATAGCCCGGACAACAGACAACGAACGGTTACTGACAATAGCAGGTATTGATCCAAATGAGGCCGCTGATGATGACGACTTCTTTGTGATCGAGTATCCACAGGAGAAGGTTGAGGCCATAGGGGCGACTTTCCAGGAAGTATACAAGGCCATTGATATCATTGGCCCTAATTATGACCTGGACAATCGCGTCTTGGAGCACAACTGCTACATTCGAGATGAAATGGAGAATTGGCGATCCGAAGGCTCTGGTTTCACCCGGTTTAGCGACGAAAGTATGGCAAATAAGTTCATTTCGAAGGAAGGACTCCATGAGATCTTCGACACAATCAGGGCTAAGAAATCAGTGGGGACCGATGGTATTCCGAACATCGTGCTTCGACATCTTCCTCTAGAAGCGGTGGACATTTACACCACCCTGTTTAACAATGCAATGAATAATGCACATTATCCAGCGCATTGGAAAACGGCAGTATTTCAATCTATCCCCAAAAAGGGAAAGGATATATCCTATCCGGCGAATCTCCAGTCGATAAATCTCCTTCCGAATATCAGTAAGGTGCTTGAAAAAGTAATCAATAGAGCTCTGTCTAGGTGGGTTGAGGACAAACATATAGTTCTGGATAATCAATTCGGTTTTAAGGCGGGACATGATATCTCACATGCCTCGTCTAAACTGGTGTCAGCTATCCAATGGAATAAAGGCAAAAACCAGTGTACTGGTGCCTGCCTTCTTGACTTGGAGAAGACCTTCGACACCGTATGGTTAGAGGGTCTTTTCTATAGCCTGACTGGGTTGGGGATAAGTAAACCACTCTTGTACATTCTTTATAATATGCTACACAACAGACAGTTCATCATGAAGAATGGTCATGTGACTTCTGTTGGAATATTTCAAATTAAAAATGGTCTTCATAATTGACCCCGTCTCAATTCGCCGATCATATTCAGCATTTATACAATTGACTTGATAGGTTCATTCACCATACTATTGCGTATGCAGGCGATTTGATAGCGTACAGAACAGATCCAAAAATCGAGGTCATCAATTCTCCCTTGCAGCATGACTTCGATACGATAAGACGATTTTGCGATGACTGGAAGTTGAAAATTAACTTTCAGAAGTCGGAAACCATTCTCTCTGTTGTCTGGAGCCTCTAGGGATACCAGAAAAAATTGGCGAAAGTTCTCTATCATTGGACAACACGGACAGCCTCTTGCCTGTCGAAATGTAGTCAGATACCTTGGGATCTGGCTAGATCAGTTTCTGTATTTTGACAAAAATGTAGATGCTGCTCTGGCCAGAGCTAAAGGCGCTTTTGCCCTTACAAAGAGACTGTTTTATAGCAGCCAACGCGATGCGAGGGTAAAGGTAATCTGCTACATGGCGCTTATCAGGCCCATGCTGGTATTTGGTTGTCCCGTGTGGTTCAATGTACGAGCAAGCTTAATGGAAAAGATTCGGGTGTTTGCAAGTGCTTGCCTTCGCTTGTGCATACCACCAGAGTCGGAGTACAAAAAATTGTATCCTAATGAGGTCCTTTACAACAGGGAAAACCTAATACGAGTGAAAAACTTTGTAATTAAGCGGACTCGAAGGCACATTGTAAGAGCAATAAACTCGATGAATAACCTGATACCTGGGGTTTACTACCCCAATTACCTTTACCACGAGAGTGTGCGCTCTGACGGCTTCGTTCCACCGGAACCATTCCTATACCTTGATCAGATAGGGTTGATCCAGGATAGATCAGCGGTGCCGTTAATCTTCCATGTCGCTCGGACAGCTGGGGACAGGCGACTCAACTACAGCAGAGACTTCGCACACGGCAGTGTGGATCGTCTCAGGTTCAGTATGGCGGTGGGGAATCGCGATAAGAGTGATGTCGTTCGGCAGCACCAGCATTTCTGGTGGTTGAATGATGAAGAGATGTTTCGTCGTCGTTTCCGTCAATTACGGACCAGCCTCACTAATGAGATAGAGCTGACCAATTTATTTGCTCTGTGAATAGCGGTGGCCAGCTTGCATAAGTTTAGGTTAGCATTTAAGAAGAAACATATACATATATCAGTGTATACAAGATACTGATTTATGTATGTGAATGTGTATAATGTCTATGTGTGTTTATGTGTGTATTGTGCATTTAGGTTAGGTAGGCTACGGTTTATTATAAGTTAGATACTAAGCTTTTATAAAAAATAAAAAAATGTCCATATAAGTTTTTGTAAACAAATTTTTTTCTTAGCCTTAAGTACCTACAGAAAATAAGTATTCCTAAATAAAATGTAAATGAAGTCGAAAGACATAGATATAAGTATTCAGAGTAGCTTAGAGTGCCTGTGTGGGGCCAGTAAGTTAGCATAAGATTGTTAAGTAATTTTAAGCTAGCATTTAAGCATTTTTTGTTAGTATGTAAGAGTTAATGATTAAGAAAATAAAATGCATTTAAAACTACAAAAAAACTAAATTAACAATCTGATTCGTTATTATGAGTGGAGATCGGTAAGTCCATAACTGAGTAAATAATTATACTAAGGCTCTACAGACTCATGCTGGATTCTGCAATTACTCTACATTCAGGGCCGGACCTTGCATTGGAGCAAGTGGAGCAGCCGCACCGAGCGCAAGATTATTTAGATTCGTTAAATAGTGCTTTGCAAACATCGTGTTTAAATACATTTAAAAATTAACAGAAAATATTTTTCCCACTAACCTAATCGCAATGCGGCAACACTTCATAGTTTATATTCTCATAATAATAATATACACCAAATGTACAGGTACACTGATATCTAACTTCAGCTTACAGCCTTTTCCAGTGCCTGTGTCTGTACCCTGTACGGAACTTCAACATCATAGTAACGCAGCATAGACTAACGCAGTTACAGTTCATCTAAAAAAATACATTCTTTCGTCGAACGTATAACTTAATATCCACGGCTTTTTTGTTGTATGTGCTTCTGAAGCAGTTGTATCATGTCGCTCGATACGTTACAGTTTCTGCGCCATACGTTATAGTTTTTCCAGCTGAAATCACAGAAAACACTAACAAATTAGTCTTCCTATGGAGCAGAGTTTCAGATCTGCGCCAAATGCAAGTTATTTACAACAAATAAAATTGGTTACAGCAAACTAAGGCAGACGTGTTCGATGTAGAAGGTAGAAGAGAACGTGTTGTTAGCTTCAATTACATTGAGTTGTATATTATATGTATGTATATTTCACAGTAGGACGCGCGTTTGTATGTTAAGATAGTATTATGTATGTTAAGTATGTTAGAGCATGTTTTTTCTGCACAGATTTGTTTTTGGACAATTTTAGAATTATGCTTTAATTTTGAGAATTTAGAAAACCCAGTCAGTGTTAAAATAATATGTAAATACGAGTAGTTTGTCTCTTTTTTATAATTATTTATCTAAAGTGTAAAAAAAGGTTCCTGTACACTACTGAGTCAAGTCGGTTAAAAAATATTTTCCAAAAAGTGTTGCCTAGTGGTCGGGACTCAGAAATGTATTCAGGAAAGAAAAAAACTATCAGGTAGTGAGTGTAGGAGCAAACGGAAGGTGATCGATGCAGACAATACAAAACAGGTGCTGTAGTTCAGAAACACCTTGTTGTGTGTTCATCGGTAAGTCTAAGTTGTAATAATTTATTGCCTACAGAAAATATTGCAGAGCCAGTTCAGGCAGAATCAGCCTTACATGCGTTAGATGATGTGGAAGAATGTAGTGCAATTAATGTTTCACCAGCATTTGAAGATCGTAAATTATGGTCAAATTTACGTGATAAAGTTATTCAATTATTAGTGGAACAGGGTCCTGTTTAAGTAGAAAATTTCGATTTCCATGTAACTAAAAGCAGGAAGTTTAGTACCCGTTTTTACCAAACAGATTTAAAAAATGGTGAGAAAACATCAAGGGTATGGTTGGTTTACTCTAAATCTTCGGACTCTGTCTTTTGGTTCTGGTGTCTCTTATTTTCGCGAGCGAAAAAGAGTGTCGCTTTTTCCAGCACAGGCTATAGTGACTGGAGTCACTTGTCAAGGGCTATTCAAGAGCATGAGACAAGTCCCTTACATATGACAGCTTTTCAGGCTTGAAGGGATTTAGATTTACGTTTGTAAAAAGGCAAAACAATAGACTCTGGAAAGCAAAAACAGATGGCCAAGGAAGCTAAGCATTGGAGAATTGGAGAATTATAAGCCAGAAACGGCTTATAATTCTCGTGCAATTCCTTGCCACACAGTCTTTAACATTTAGAGGAATCTAGGATGTTTTATTCGAGCAAAACAACGGCAATTTTCTGCAACTCGTCCAAACTGTACGTTTTGTTCGTCCCATGCTTCTCGCATTCGCTGAATCTAGTCATCCTTGATGCTGTTCAAAGTTATTTTGACGCAGTGGAATTTTTGACACGGTTGAGAGTTTATATGTTTTTTTCCAGCTCTGAAAACAGATGGTCGGTTCTGGAAAAAACATCTTATAAGTTTGACACTAAGACCCCTATGTATGACCAGATGGGAGAGCAGAATAGATTCGATAAGCCCATTATATACCTATACTTAGGAGAAGTTTATGAAAGCCTTATTGAACTATCACAAACTGACGACCCTAAATCCAAAAATATGGCCCAGTTCCTTGGCGTCAAGGTAACTAATTTTAGATTTATTTGCTGACTTGTAATTTGGCACACAATTTCAGATAGGATTAATATTGCTAGCAAGTTCCTTCAACAACGGAATATATGCCTCAAGCTAGCAGTTGAGATTTTGTGTTCAGCAAAACAATTTCTCATAGAATTGGGAAATGATGAAAAATTCTCATTGTTTTTAGAGGAAGCTATCGAAAGTTATCGAAAAAGGGCAACTCTACGAAGGAAGAGATGACCCCATTATAGAACCACAAGAAAGATTAAGGTAATTTTATTTTAAAGTTTTAGATCAAGCCATTTCATGAATTTCTGAAAGATGTGAGCAGATAAACGTGCACAATGAATTATACATACTCGTATAATGTGTATATATAAGTGGCTCAGAATTTTATCGAGAAATCATCATATTGTCAACTGTAATTAATGAAAATGATTCCCCCATAGACATTTTTAATTATATTCATAACAGGGTTATGAAGACTCTTTTTACAAATACTGTTATAGCCCTGAGAATAGTTTTAATTTTACCAGTTATTATAGCATCAGGAAAACGCTCATTGTTGGCACATGACGTCATTAGGATGCACACTCTGGCAACGCACCCACGCAACAAGGCCCCCTTCAACAGTTGGTACCAATGCCATTGGTGTAAATAAAAGGGAACAAAAATGACAACAATAAAAAAAGAGCACTACTGTGTCGAATTACATTGAAAGCGGTGTTTTAATATACGTTATTTTTAACATTTTACAGTCCATTTAAATCCCAGTTCAAATAACAGAAAAGAATCCGTTCATAGCCGAACATTTCTGGTCCTTCGAGCCGGATTATATACATGTACATTTTTTTCCTTGCTGTAAAAATCTATAGACAATTAATTTTTCAATTAAGTCATTATCCAATAAATGGAATAAATCTCTTGCGTATGTTGTGTACTAACGTTTTCAAAACTGAAGACTCTGGAGACTCCCGAATCCCAAGAGACGAAATTTGGAACCCGTATCTCGACAGGAGCACCGCGCTTTCACAAGTAAGTGATTTCTTAACTATTTTTGTTCCTGTTTCTTGTAAAAAACATATTCGCACATAATGGCAAATCACTTGGCTCATACGCTGAAGCAAATGGGGAAAGATGTGTCCAATTTTTCCAAGACTGGCTCTGCAAGGCGAACAGCCAAATACATCTCCAGTCGATTGTCTGTATTGGAAAGGACAATGGAAGCAGCAACTGCACGACTCGAAAGGGCTCTGGAGTCTTCAGCAGAGAAGGAGTTAAGTGAAGCTGACACGATCTTCGAACAAATCCGAGAGTTATACTTTGAGTATCGCTGCGACTTGTTAGACGCGATGGATAAAGTGCAGTCAACTGAAAAGAAGGTAGAAAGAGATGAATCAGAGTCCAAAGAAACACTCCCTAGGAAGGTAGACATTCGATTGCCCAAAATTAATTTGCCTGTGTTCGCTGGGAGTTATGAGTCATGGCGAGCCTTTCGTGACTTATTTTTATCCTTAATTCATCATAATGCAGCACTCTCGGAAATACAAAAAATGCATTATTTAAAAACAAGTGTTTCAGGGGAAGCGAAGAAACTTTTGGCTCACTTGGGAATCGACAATGGCAACTATAGCAAGGAATGGGAGATCTTAACGGACCGTTATGATCACCAACGGTTCCTAGTGAACACACAGTTAAAATCCCTCTTCAACCAACCTTCGATTTCTCAAGAGCGATCCGAGTTCATCAAGGAATTGCTCGATACATCGATGGAAGTTGTCCACAGCTTGGAAAATCTTAAAGTTCCAGTTCAGCATTGGGACGTTGTACTCATTTTTATCCTGCTTCAGAAACTTCCAACGAAAACGCAACACCTGTGGGAAGAAAAGCTCGGAAGTAAATCAAATAACAAGGAATTGCCTACATTTTCCGAATTTACTAACTTTTTGGAGACGAGGTTCCGCTCATTGGAGGCTGTTAACCATCAGCAAGCGCGACCAGTAACAAATTCGTCCAGAAATGTACCACAGCGGAGTAGTTTCCATACGTCGACGATTACTGAGAGGTTTTCCTGCAAGCTGTGCCACAGAGGTCAACATCCCATTCGTAAATGCGGACGATTTTTGAAAATGAGTATAGCAGACCGATGCCAGAATATAGGTCGATTAGGGGTTTGTAGAAACTGCTTAGCATATAGCCATATCACAGCACAGTGTCCAAGTAATCGTAGGTGTTACTATTGTGAGCAGCCACATCATTCGCTTTTACATGCAACACAAGCCATAGGTCGCCAGTCAAGTCATTCTCAAATTCGTTCACAGCGGGGACCATGGAGTTCTTTTAACACGACGATGAATGCCGAAGCTTCAAGCTTTGTACCTAACAACGGGGTACAGCCTTCCAGTAGTGCGGTCGTAAACAGTTTCCATTCTCTGCCGAATACATCCACCCAAGTTTTATTGGCCACTGCTTTGATAAAGATGAGGTCGTCGTTAGGTGAGACTTATTCGCTTAGGGCCTTGCTCGACTCGGGTTCTCAAGCGAGTTTTATAACAGAGTCAGCAGTGCAACTACTGGGGTTAAAACCAAAATCCACTCACGTTAAGGTTTCCGGGTTGGGTTTAGTCAACAGTGGCACTTGTCAGAGGGTTGTTCACATCATGCTTGCGTCGCATCATTCAACTTTCGAGACATCAACGCGGGCTTTCGTTTTTAAGTCGCTGTCTGGCCATCTTCCGGCCCGGATCCTTCCGGTGGCTCATTGGGACCACCTTAATAATCTCGTTTTAGCAGACCCAACCTTTTTCAAACCAGCAAAGGTTGATGTTCTTCTGGGAAGCGATGTTCTTGCCGAAATCTTGCTACCTGAGCTGATAAGACCGAAGCAGGAGGATATGCCAGTAGCTCAAAAAAACAGATTAGGCTGGATTTTATTTGGAAAGGCTCCAGTTCAGGCTCAACCCATTCGAAGTTTCTTCCAAACGACAGATCTCGATGCTCGGCTTCGCATGTTTTGGGAACAGGAAGAGGCTCCATATAACTACCGTCAGTCACCCGAGAATGTTGCTTGTGAGGAACACTTCGCTAAGCATGTGAGGCGTACTGGTGATGGGCGATACCAAGTAGCTCTTCCGTTTAAGGGCACTGATTATCCAATCCTGGGCAGATCACAGGAAGGTGCTTTGCAACGCTTCAGGACCTTGGAGAAACGTTTCAGTTCCAATCCTCAGCTACAAGAGCAATATGCCGCATGCCTAGAAGAATACATTAAATTAGGACATATGAGCGAAGTAAAACAGAATGACATACCCAGGTTAAATCACTATTTCCTGCCGCATCATGCAGTTATGAAGGAGGCGAGTTCGACAACAAGTCTCAGAGTCGTGTTTGATGCATCCTTCAAGACGTCGAATGGGATCTCATTAAACGACCAACTCATGACAGGACCCTCTCTTCAAAATAATGTGACTGACATCATCCTTCGGTGGCGGCTTTACCGGTACACATTTACGGCTGACATCGAGAAGATGTACCGTCAAATCTGGGTCAGCGATCGGGATTCCTATTACCAACTGGTCGTCTGGCGAAAGGATCCATCAGAGGAGCTCACATTCTACCGCCTTAAAACTGTGACGTTTGGTACGGCTTCGGCTCCGTATCTAGCCATACGAACCCTGAAGGAGTTAGCAGAAGAATCCTGTCGTCAATTCCCGTTAGCAGCCCAAATGATAGACAAGGAAATGTATGTTGACGACCTTATCTCCGGCGCAGACACCCTAGAAGAAGCCAAAATTAAGATACAGGAAGTTAAAGCAACACTCCACTCAGCAGGATTCAACCTTCGAAAGTGGACATCCAACAGGAAGGAACTTCTTCAAGGCATCCCAAGCAAAGATTGTGAATACTCGTTCTTGTTACCCTCAGAAAGTTTGGATCAGGTCAAAACGCTGGGTGTTAACTGGCTTCCTACCTCCGACATTTTCAGCTTTCGGTATATTCCCTCAAGGAATACTTTATATACGAAAAGGTTTATACTTTCGGCGATTGAGCGGCTATTCGACCCGTTAGGCTGGATTTCGCCATGCATTATTAAGGCAAAGTGTTTTATGCAACGCCTTTGGATTCGAAAGATGTCTTGGGACGATCCCGTCGACCCCGACATTCTAGAAGAATGGGACATCTTTTACAATGACCTAGTCAAAATTAATGATTTAGGTCTACCAAGGTGGGTACACACAATAGGTAGGTCACAAAGGATGGAGCTTCATTGTTTCAGCGACGCCTCGGAGAAAGCTTATGGAGCAGCTGTATATCTCAGGGTTGAGGACAACGAACATAGGGTCCATATGCATCTGCTGATCGCGAAATCCAAGGTTGCGCCGGTAAAGCCAGTAAGTCTGCCAAGATTGGAGTTATGTGGGTCTGTTCTTGCGGCGAAACTTCTACACTATGTTAGTCAAATCCTAAAACGAGACGACGCCAAGATGTTCGCCTGGACCGACTCCACCATTGCCCTCTGCTGGATCTCAGCGTCGCCTTCCAAGTGGGAAACGTTCGTACGCAACAGAGTAGGAGAAATTCAACGACTCACCGACATCGAAATGTGGAAGCACATACCAACTAAAGACAACCCGGCGGACCTGGTTTCCAGAGGCATGCAACCGACGGCTCTTTTAAATGCAACGTTGTGGTGGAACGGTCCCTCATTTTTACACCAGAAGTGGGATTTCGAGCTTCCGAAACAGCCTTCCAGTTTCGTCACCAGCGAAGGAAGTAGATTGGTGCAGGTTCATCACGTGGACATAGCGGAAGACCCTATACACCAGCTATTACACCGAACGTCGAATTTGAAGCGGCTTACGAGGATCGTAGGCTACTGCATGCGTTTCACAAGCAACCTACGAAAGAATTCATCAAATGTTTCCGGACCACTCAACCCGAGGGAGATTCAAGTCGCTTTGAAGATGCTTGTTCGCTGTGCCCAACAAGAGATGTTTCCCGGAGGGATCTCCAAAACAAAGGGATTGGCATCGTTAAATCCATTTTTGGACGGTGAACGCATCATAAGAGTAGGCGGTAGACTAAAAAACGCAGACCTATCGTTCGACCAACAGCACCCTATCATACTAGAACCAAGACACCATCTAACAACCCTAATCCTCCGAGACGCACACGAAAATACTTTGCACGGAGGGATTCAGCTGATGATTGCCTTCACCAGGAGTAAATACTGGATCATACAGACCAGAAGAGCCGTCAAAAAGTATCTGAACACCTGTGTCGTTTGTCATCGCTACCGAAATAGGGTAGCGTAGGCCCATCAATTAATGGGAAATCTGCCATCTCCCAGAGTCACAGCGTCTAGGCCATTCGCCCATACCGGGGTCGATTACGCGGGACCAATCAGCATTCGGTCGTGGAGGGGTCGCGGAGCCAAATGTTACAAAGGCTATCTGGCAATATTTGTCTGCCTTGCCACTAAGGCAATGCACTTGGAAGCAGTCACCGATCTTACCACTCAGGCTTTCATAGCCGCCTTTCGGCGTTTTGCGGCTCGACGAGGTGTCTGTGGTCAGATCTACAGCGATTGCGGAACAAACTTCGTTGGAGCAGAAGCTGAATTGCATCGTCTATTAAAGGAATCCGGACACAACTGGAAGGAAGCTGCTGAGGTTCTGGCGACACAAGGAACTAAGTGGAATTTCATTCCCCCTGCTTCTCCCCACTTCGGAGGATTATGGGAAGCGGGAGTGAAGAGTGTCAAACACCACTTCAAACGGATCGACGGCAACGGGACACTCACATACGAGGAGCTCATCACGCTACTCACACAAATTGAGGCGTGCCTTAATTCGAGGCCTCTGTGTCCACTAACGGAAAATCCCGGACAACTTCCAAGCACTTACCCCAGCTCACTTTTTAATAGGCGAAGCAATCTTCACGGTTCCGGAACCAGATCTGATCATAGACAAGAAAGGTTACGTCGACCGCTGGAAGGCCGTCCAAATGCACCTGCAGACGTTTTGGAAACATTGGCACCAGGAATATTTAGCGCGGTTACAACAACGACCGAAATGGTTGAAGCCTCAAGCGCAACTCAAAATAGGCGACTTGGTGCTTATTAAGGACGATCGACTGCCTCCGGCAAGATGGAGCTTGGGACGCATCACAGAAAACTACCCAGGGAAGGATGATATCATACGTGTCGTCAAGGTAAGGACAGAACACGGAGAATACAAGCGACCGATCTCGAAATTATGCCCACTACCGATAAACCAAAACGAAATAAACATCAATGAAGACCATAAATAATACAGAAAACATCAATGAAGGTAAACACTCGTGCGTCACTCAAGCACATACATACACACACACACACATTTATATACATTTTTACATAACTTACCCAAGAAAACACTCAGGCGAATTGCACAAGCGAGTGAAAGAGCACTTTCTCTCAAGTGCACACACACGCCCACACACATAATTTATCCAAGAAAATACTCAGGCTAATTGCACAAGCGAGTGAAAGATAGCTTTTTCTCAAAAACACCCACACGCGCGCGCGAACCTATCCAAGCCGTATAAATTACACATACTCACACACGCGAATCCAAGCCGTTTACCACAAAAATCAAATTACCTAGCCGAATAATGAATTCAACCAACCCAACATGAACTATTTAATAATAAAAAATTAACCATAATAATTAGACAAATTACTTACCTGAATTACAACACAATAAATTAATTCTTACAAAAAAAAAAACACTCAAGAGAAGATGTCTCTCGCATTCCAATGCACAACGCACAACTTGCAATACAACGCTCACCTTTCGTCCCGACACCAACATCTTTATCGTCGTCGCATCGAAGCAAGCGAATTCCTCAGCTGGTTATATATATGTAAGTATACAAACGAAGGCATAAAGGGAGAAAACAAATTAAAACAACGGGAACAGGCGTAGCCTAGCCACCAGCGACTATGCCTCAGATCATTGCACAGATTTGTTCTTGTTTTGTTTTGTGATCTGTCGTCTATGTTGATTGTTGATTCATATGCACTAATCAATCTCTCGTTTCATGTGAGCATGAGCTTATGAATAAGGACACTGTCGTCATCATTTCGCTTCACAGACGGTATACCCAAAGGCGTAGAAGACAAGGGGCCAAGAGGAGTACAGCTTAAAGATGTAAATCGAACTGCGTTCGCCGGTGGGGGGAGGATGTTGGCACATGACGTCATTAGGATGCACACTCTGGCAACGCACCCACGCAACAAGGCCCCGTTCAACAGTTGGTACCAATGCCATTGGTGTAAATAAAAGGGAACAAAAATGGCAACAATAAAAAAAGAGCACTACTGTGTCGAATTACATTGAAAGCGGTGTTTTAATATACGTTATTTTTAACATTTTACAGTCCATTTAAATCCCAGTTCAAATAACAGAAAAGAATCCGTTCATAGCCGAACACTCATTTTCCAACCAAACTTAAGATTATATAAAATTTCTTACGTTCTTCAATGTCCCAGGAACGATTGGTATCTTTGGCAACCATATCAATTGAAAAAGAAACTATGTCGGAGCTTGATAGTAATTTTCTAGTGGAAGGTTTTGCCAAAATAAATGCCCGTATGATCATTCTTACCTTATTCTTGTAAAATGTACGTAATTTAATTTTAGCTTTAAATTTTTTCATCTTTTTTCCTTTACTGGGCAATAAATTTTTACCAAAAAAACACGCAAGTACAATAATATGTGTGTATGGTATATTATTTATTCAATAGTTGCGTGAATGTACGTATCTAATTTATTTAATTTATACTTATTAGTTCCTAAACATTTTTTTCGTTGTTGATTTTTTTGGTTATTTTTAATGCATGAAATATTTAACAAGTAAACCTTACCTCAACTTTTTTGATTTGTACTTACATACATATATAGAGGAATAGGCCTACTGGGGAAAACACACACAAAAAAAAACGCATTGGTATTCTACCTTCTTGGATGATGTGGAAATATATACATACATAATTAAATATTTTCGATTTTGCGATCGTTTTAAAATTTACTCATATTGTTTAAATCTCCATTTTTAAGGGGCGCTATTACTATTCTGCGCCGGGCGCGAAAATTCATCGAACCGGCCCTGGGTATATCGTGTACTTACAAATAGCAATCTTATTTTTGTTAGTAAAACCAGTTACAATATGTTTTTCCGATATATCGACAAAAATGTATAGTGTATCATATATGTATTTATTATTTTTCTGTTTATACTTACATGAGAGATACTGAAAAAGTATAATTGGACTAACGGCAAAAAGTCGTAGGCCATTTTCTTTTTACGCAATCTCTTCTCCTCTTCCCTTATTCCGACTCGATACAATTCCCTACCAGCCCTTGTTTTGCTCTGTAGCATATGCTGGTGTGCATTTTCTGTCACCTTTTCCCGGCCTGCGCACCCACCATCATAACAGTGGCTTCTTTTTGGGAGTGGCTGGGTTGTAAGTTGTGAATGCACAGTAGAGAGTCTATCGCTCAGACGTTCTAAGTATTGTTGAATTTATTTTTGTGGGCGTAGTTCGTAGCGAGTCGAGCTCTGAATTTGGCTGCAACAAGAAAGTGGTCAGAGTCGACGTTTGCACCTTTGAATGTTTGCATTGTGATGATAGGTCAATTTGTTTGGCGGTTCAATTATATACAGCACGCCAGGTTGCTGTATAGATATCATAGTATTACGAGCTGCTTCAAAATCGATTAGCCGGAAGCCGTTATATGTTGTCGTGTCGTGAAGGATGTGCTTTCCGGCTAATCCACCGAAGATTTTTTCCTTACCGATTTTGGCATTGAAGTCCCCGAGTACAAATTTGATATTATACTGCGGACTACGTAGGTTCGATTCAAAAGGTTATAGAACTCTTTCTTGCTAGAGTCTTCAGCTGCGTCGGTAGCGGCATGTGCACGTACTAGGCTGATGTTTTGGAATGATGAATTTATGCGGATCACAGCCAGACAATCGCTCATCGGTTTAAAGTCGATTACTATTGAGAGTATCCGATCTCCCACGACGAATCCGCATCCTAACATGAGTAGCCTTTGGTGGCAGTTGTAATAAATGTCGCAATTGTCCCGTTTTTGCATACTTGATCCTATTAGCTATACTATCTGCTGGATCGCTGTAATATAACTATGCCTTGTTCCGCAAGAGGACAGATTCAAGTTTTTGAGCAGCACCAGTGGTGTACAGTGTGTGTACGTTCCAGTTGCGGACAGTCAGTGCACTTTCCGGGTCCTGATCTTAACTGAGGGGGTCCGTTGGCATCCAGGGCTGGTGCCACTCTCTTAACTAGCGGCTCATCCGCCACCCTGCTTGTAAGGTTAGTTAAACCTTCACACCGTACTATGCGATATACAAGTAACTCTATTTTGGATCACCTGATCAGTAAGGGCGGGAGTTTCTTGATGTTTTTGCCATTGAGTGATCAAATTGTTATTTTTCGGCCACTTCTTCGAATCTCGACAATCTCTCTTGAGATGTTTCGTCGTAATGGCAAATCATTTGATCAACTTGAAGTTTAGCCGATACGAGCTTAGAACTTGTGATTGGCAGCTCAGCGCTCATTAAATGCGCCCAAACTTTGTTTTGAAGATAAATGTATTTTGCAGTTGGTAACATTAATACGAATATAATAATTTAGGGTGCGAATGAAGTTTTTGCTTTAGGAATTAAATGATCAGCTCATAAATCCTTTCGATGGATGAGGTACCTCATAGTCGAGAAATGCTCGTATAATATGGCGCTCCCCAGAACATCAATGCACATCAATGTACTTCATATTGTCACTAGAATGAAGTACTAGAATGATAGCTACTTTTTGTTGACTGATCTGAGCTTTCGTAACTTCAAAATACTCGTATATGTTTTGCCTGTTGATAGAAAATATGATACGATTTTGCTTTGGTGGGTACTAAGAAATGGGAAACGAAGTCATCTTAAGTCTTCCAAAAAAAGTTGCATGTTCGTACGAATATAATGACAGATTCGTGTTATTATGAACGTCTTCCGTTCGATTCCATTGAATTCGTCCTTCCTTTCATTGAGGCGGCATCTAATATAACTTTCACAACATCAAGTGTATTCAGACGTCATTCTACTAGACAAGCGACTAAAATCTTCTACAGTGGCAGGATGCCTGGTTAATTACAGCCATTGTACAAAGTTTTGGGTTCTGAGGAAGATTTACGAGTTACAACTTTGACAAGAAAAGACGTGGCAAAGAAAGGGATTTTGCAGAGCGTAGTCAACAAGCACTTTTTTTCGTTGTCATAATATAATATAATAAATTTGAGATGGTGGTCGAAAGGCTGTACAGCCGCTATTGTACATCTAGGATGTTAACTTTTGTAACAGGATAGATCAGGATGTATTACTATCATAAATGTGTCTTCAAATGGAAGACGTTCTGAACTGAATTTGGATAACTAGATACATATATGCCCCATTACTTCTAAACAGTTCTCCCCAAATTCAGGGCACAGTTTGCCACTAAAATATTTATGCTCTTTGAGCTCCTGGCATATATAAGGCAAGTTTTCAAAGCTGCTTTGAGAGCAGTTATTGATAGTTGATATTCGTTAAAGGAAGTACTAGTATAGTTTTCACACAAAGTACTTTTCCATTTGGTATAGTGAGTCCGGCTTCTAGTTTCTTAACATTCACAATACTGCTCCAATATAGCGAAAATTGATTAGCATGCATAATTTCATAATATTATTATCAAAAAATTCGGCTCGAAGGACCAGAAATAAAACACAAGCAAAAGTGAACTATTCAAAAGGATTATTTAAATAAAAATCAAAATACTTAAAAAAAGTAGGTGTCGAATAAAAGGTGTAGAGAGCATTTCTCACTAGCTGCATCCAGTTAGTCATACCAAGATGGTTAAGGTCCCCTTCCAACTACGTGCGCCACCATTGTTAAGGTCGTCCTATACTGCGTTTCGGTCAAAGTAACTAAGAGCGCTAATTCGCTCTTAAGATTGTTCATATCTCTGCTCTCAGTTCAGTTTTTATGCATTTTTATTTTTTACCTTAAATTACTCTTATATGCTAAACAAAAAACGCTTAAAAATTAGCTTAAATTACTTACAAATAATCTTATTCCAACTTACTGGCCCCATGCGGGCACTCTAAGTTAAACCTAACACTTAAACTATGTCTGGTCTAGTATAATGTGTTCTTCGTTAATCGAGATACGGCTTTTCTACTCAATTGTCTTCTTACTCATAGAAACAGCGGTTGGGAAGAACTATTTTTTTTTAATTTCTGAAATTATTTCATTACTGGAATTCACTGCCGAGTCTAGGTAGATACATTCTTTTACCACCACAAAATTGAAGCTGTCGATGGTCACATTTTGCTCAAGGTATTGATCCATTAGATCAATTTTCCCTGCTTCTGCCTCAATGGATAGATAGATTTCATAATAGTGCGTTTTCCTCTTTCTTAGGCTCTTTTTAACATCAAAAGATTCGGGAGAAGTTTTTTCAAACTTTAATGGAGCAGTGAAACATCGTTTCTATAACGTATAATAATGTCATAGACATAAACTTAAAATCGATGAAGAGGTAATGGGTATCGATTTGGTTTTCTCTAAGGTATCTGCTGCAGAGTGAGAGATCTATCAGGTTGATGACGATTGATTTAAGACCTTGACGTAAAGCGACAGCAAGGATCTTGTATGCAACGTGCCCTATAGGAAGCACAGTTCTGAGGATCAAATTCTATTTCAGGGGGCATGCATTCCTCTGACCAAATTGTATATATGAGCTGGTGCATGCTCCTTACCGGATCATTTCCTCCGGCTTTAAAGAGCACAGCAGTTAAATTGACGGATCCAGAGGTTTTGTTAGATCTAAGTTTGGATATAGCTATCTTCAGCACGTTTTGATCAAGGAGACGGACGTTTACACGATCTTTGTCCGGATTAAATAGCGTATTCTGCCTGACAGAGATGATTTCGTAATCCTCGTGATTTGACAGTCCGCAGAAGATGACGCATGTAATGCGTCTTAAGTCGTCTTCGTTATTTTCACCTTCTGGTACAATTTCCGAACTAGCATCTCTCGGTCTCTTGAACTTTACGTTTTCAGAACTTTCTCATTTTCTTTTGGAACAGTTTTGGTTCAATTCTTTTCCTCCGCTGGTACATGCCGACAGCAGCTCTTTAATCGGCTCTCGTACTCGCGTGCAGTGTGGCACGGTACGTTTCCTGTTTGGATGAAAATGTACTTCATTATTCATCATTAAATCGTGGTTTTCTTGTTTGTTGTCGACTGTTAAAACCTATCACATCAGAGGTGGGCATTTCTGACGGCCTCATCGCACGATTGCCACTGATCCGCCACACTTGATGTTGTTGAATCGTTATTATTGGAGCCGGCTCGATGTAGGCACGTCGGAATGTATGGATGTCTAGAATACTGAATGTATGTCTTCCGTCAAGACCGCCTTTTGTGCTATTGTGGAGAATGTGGGAAACGTGATGTTTCGTTCACTTGCAAAGTCTATCAGCTTCAGTCGGTTTCCGGATGTGATATCGTGCAGATTGTGCATGCCCATGAGGTACCCCCGTTTTCCATTTTAAAATTATAGCCTCCGAGAATAATTTTTACGTCGTTTGTAAAAGCCTCCCATAGCGTACCGTAGCGTCGTTTATTCATCCGTTGTACAATAGCATGCGCTAATAACATTAATTACAAAAAAACAAAACTTTTGTGGAGCTCTGAGTATTACGTGTCTATTGTGTGTCCATGTCTAATCTATCACCAGATAAATATGTTTCAGGCCCCTTAAATCCCTAAATTAGTGACCAAATATATCAGGCCTGCTTATATCAAGGCAAGTTCTTAGCTACCCGCGGGTCCTTATATAAAAGTTAATTAATTGTTTGGTTTCAAATGCACTACATGAGCTTAATTATTTAATTAATTAGATATTTGGAATGACATAAATATTGATGGATTGATTAAATAAACGTCAGACTACCGAAATTTCTGTTCAAATTACGGAATTAACTGCGAAAATATCGATCCCAGGAAAATGCCATTATTCGATAATATATCGTTGTCAGGAAGCACATACTCATATCCGTATCCGTATCCTGTTTATTTACAATAAATCTTCAATACACAACCCTAAAAGGAATGATTATTGAATTTGTTCAATAGACGTGCACCCCTTTATCTCTTACCTATCCATGATGGTTTACGAAATCGCACCTCTCCTCCCCATCTATGGGGCAGATACTAAATATCTTCATTCATAAAATATCGTGCAAAGGATATCAAAAACACACATTTTACACATTCTTTTGTAATTTCCCTTAATCAAAGGAAACCTGCGGAAAAATGTTCCGCCCTTCATTATTAATTAAAGCTCTTCAGGTTTCATGGCACGCACATATTACTATTCTTGTGATGGGATTGTGTTGGTATAGTGTAAGTGTGTGTGTATTTGTGTACACATGTAGATGGGATTTGAGTGTGTGCCTTTTACATAGGCACGGAAATGTTGGGTAAGCCAATGTACGACGTGTCTGGCATTCGTTATTTTCGTCTATTTATTTTTCCTTCCTTTTTTGTTTTTGTTCAAAATAACCGGTAACGATTGTTGCTCATTAAGGTTCGTAAAACTCAAACACGGATACACATAGCAAAAATATAACCATTGTAGTACACAAAATGAGCTGATATAATTTGTACAACTTGAGATTATTTAAAGACGTGTAGGAGAGAGTTGGATGAGAGCAAAAAAGCTATGGTATTGCGAGGTGCTTTCTTTTAGTTACAGTTAACAAAACTCCTTAAATTTTAAGAAAGCCCTTCTGTCCAGGCACCGTCACCTGGGGATAGTTTTATTCAAACTTTAATTCAATCATCTGCAGACTCTTTTATCACACTTCGTTGGCGCTACAGTCTGTGGTGAACCTTGGCCTCAACCAACAAGACTCTCCAGCTAGCACGATCTCTCAAAAATTACATCCAGTGTTGTACTTCAAGTTGGTTGATGTCTCCTTTTATTTGATTGCACCACCTAAGATGCGGCCGTCCTCTTCAAAAGCCTTTTCCGAGCGAACCTGTACAGTTCGTGGCTGAAACTACTCCTCCATTCCAAGTCAATACAATGGCGAAGTGGTTCTTCATACGCTTCCGACAAGGTGCACACCTCTGCGACATAGTGCACAACTATCTTGCTTGCAAAATTCATAACTTTTCAACGAATGCAGATATCAGCTTTAAGGTAATTCCCAAAATTATAAAATGGATAGATTTAAAAAAAAAAAAAAACTGTTTTAAGATGAGTATGTTAAGTGGGAGTTGATTTTCGGGATACTCTTGCTTTGATAACTCTGTGGTTTTCTCGGTATACCTCCCAAATTTGATTACCTTTTCTCTGTGATTCAAAACATTGAATGTTACTTTAAGCCTCGTAATTACTTTTGTATTGATCCCAGTTATACGAGCTAGTATCAATGATTCTTCGATCATTGGTATTTCTCAATGACTGCTTCAGTTTATCGATTGTATGTTACATAGCAAAAAATGCTTTGGAATCGTTTGTTTTCCTATTTTTTCTGCTTCCTGGATACTGGTAGATTCATCAAAATCCCCTTCCTCTTGTCAAAGTGTAAATGCAAGTGTCAAAATGGATTCCATGCACCTGGTTCTTGGGACATGGGACATAGCCAAGTTGACCTTGAACTTTTCCACCAATCATATTTTAAATGGAACTCTTGATTGACAGCTATCACTAACTTTAAACTCAGTATTGAGTTTCGATACCGTTGACTGTGTTTTTTATGAGTTCTCTAGTTTCCTTTGCATATTGGAACATTATGAACAGCATAGAGTCTAGGAGAGTTCTTTCAATGTTCAACAATTGAACTACAATAATAAGGCTCAGCAGAGCAATTGAGCCCATAAACACGTTTGCATCTGTTTTACATTTGATGTATTTAATTCTTTCGTTGAAAACATCTTGCCCAAGTGAAGCATCGCAGCTCCACTTACTTTGCTAAGTAAAAGTTCTTGGAAATACAACTAACACCTCCTCTTTTTCGCGCCTTGCCTTACGGTATGATTCATCATGTCTTGAAGTTTCTCTCTACCTGATACTTCCATGTTTTCGTAATTTCCTAGATTTGCCTCAATCTTTGTAGCTGTAATAATTCTGTAGCATGGAAGATCAGCTACGCGGTGTTCTCTCGGGGAACTTTTTCAAATTTCAAATACAGCTCTTGCAAAAACTGAAGCCGAATAACCTGCCAAGGGTCGAATTTTCGGTGAGTGGTGCTTAGAAAAGCTGGAGGAAGATCCGCTTTTTTTTATCGAAAAACTGTCTTCAGCGACAAAGTTCATTTCTGGAAATGGAAAAAGAATCACACACCTTGGTGATTTAGAGAACTTGCATTACTAAAAATGTTCACATGTTCACATACATTAGACTTTAGTATATAGATACTTTTCCAGGATGAACGAAGGCATTCCTGATGACTTGACAATCAACTCAATATACTGACTCTAATAAACAAATAAAGGATTATATACCTTGTAAGAACTACAATATAAAAGCCTATTCCTGCTTAATATCGTACATAAGACCCCACCCAGTCTAATGTGTGAACCTCTTTCTTTCGGCCCGGCAGATCGACTTCAATTTCACATTCAGGGAAATCAGGATAATATCTAATGGATTTCAAGTCGAATTGCCCACCCATTCATGGACTTTAAGGGGATTAATCGATATCAGCCATTGAGGTATCGTCCAACATGCATGGTTTGCGGATTTAACAGTCAAAGCGGGAGCGGACCGCGTAGTCGTGCAATATTTACCTAACGGAAAACTACTGCCTCGTGCACGTCACGTTTCGACGATTGAGGGATTAGCCGACCAATAATTCATCTGGTCGTGGGTGCAAAGGTTGAGACAAGAAGGAACAATGGGCAACAGAACTCCTTGATTACCATCAACGTCAGCAGCGACACCAGCACATTTGGCTCAAGTTCGAAACGCAATTACGTAGAAATTTGCGATAGCAGCATCTAATGGTATTAAAAAAAATTAGCGCTGCACGTTATTTGAAAAACAAGATACGGATGTTACAGGGTCTTAAGAAGAGAAAACGGTGAAAAGATTGAATCGGGTAGTGCATTCGGACTTGGTTATATACTCTGCGGGGTATGGGCAATAATTGGAAAACTTGGATTTAAATCGTTCGCCGTAAAATGATGAGAGGCGATCGGATGACTAGCCAGTGGAGGCCGAACTTTCTTCTTCATCTTTATAAAGGCGATGCAGGAATGCCCAAATAGAGCTTTTACTTCGGCTTCCCTTTGACATTTCTAGTTCAACTATATGAATTCAATAGTTTCTACCACAATGTCGCTTTGAACATCGGACCTATGTTTTATATTCGTAATGAAGAACCTAATGCAACATAACGTGACTTCAAAGCGATTTGGAAACAAACAAAAACGCTTCGTGTGATAGTTAGCGGAGCAATTTTAAAAATATGAATTGGTTGATTTTGAATGAAGACATGCTTTCAATTGAAACAATTTAAACACAGAGAATGTTTCAACTCGCCAAAAAAAAAATTGTGGAACAATTCTAGACTATTTCAGAAATGTTATTTCAAGGTGAAGCCAAAGCGAATAAATCGTAACGTCACCAAAGAAAAAGCCGAAGCGTCATTGTGTTGTAGGCAGAAATTGCAACAACTACAGTCACAGACTATGTAAATATACAGGATGATATTTTTGTGGTACCTGATGTTAAAGTAGAATAAAAATGACAAGACTGACTGCCAAACCGATATTAGGCGATTCGTTTTAGAAACTTCATTCCAATACAAACTTACAATTAAACACTCAATTTTAGTGAAAGTGGCAGTGTTGCAAGGTCAAAGCGAAAGTATAAGCCCCGTCCACGTCGAAGTAATCAGATAATAAACAAAACTAATATGCACTCTTACTATTATATTTGAAAGGATACTTTTGTAGAATACTCAGTTCTCTATCCTCATCAAAGGAAAGAAGCGTACTGGAGTCTCGCAATCAACTGTCATATGAAAAAAAAAAAAATGAAAAGCAGCCGGTCCAAACTCTCGCACTAAAATGGCTGCAGTTTCTAAACTAGGAGCCTGTGGGGGCCATTTTTTGCTCTTGTTATCGATAGGGCTACCGCTACCAGTAAAAAAGCTGTCGGGTGTAATCTGGGGCGAGTAGTTGTAACCCATCTCATGTTTATTATCCACTCGGCTTCCGTCAGGAGTTAGCCCTCCAAATCATAACCTTTAGGATGTGCTTCATGCTTTTTATCATTCAGTCCCTTTCTACACTAAAGCACCAGATGATGCTACGATTGCTGAGAAATCCATGTAAAACTTCGCTTCTAAAAATGTCACCGACAGATTTTAATTCACTGGCAGATTTTTTAAATGTTTTGACGTTGTCAGAATAGACTACTCGTATTATTATTGTCATAAGTTGTGGCAAGGGTAATCGAGAAAATGGTTGTGAAGTTGCTTTTCCCCTAAACTGCCTGCAAGCACGACAATCAGCATGACCCTCTTGATGCGTTGACGTCCATTTGGTAACCAAAACCTTTCCTGCATCCTTGTCAAGGATGTATTATCTCCTCCTTGTAGAGTTAGGGTGCGACTAGCTTGCTCAAAAAATAGCCCTTTGATAGAATTATGGAATTAACGATATTTTGTAGTTCTAGTTGTTGTAATCTGCTACTCAAGGAAACCAGTATTATCCAGAAAAGGGTTGAGTTTCAGCAAGGTCAACGAATGAGACATGGGTTTTTCGACCTTTAAAAATAAAATTTCATTACGGAAAAAAAGTAATTCAATGACTTTCAACCAATATTCTTCAGCCTTTTGAAGCTCCCATGCTCCAAGAAATCGCGATATACTCGTAGGATCTTGCTTACGACAAATAATATTAATCGCTCAAAATATATAACAAGTAATTCTTAAAAGCATTTACCACTTATCTTTTCATATGAAAAAAGATAACTTGATAAAGATAACTTGTCTTTAAAGGACAAGGTTTATTTGAATACAGAAAGCAACGTTGTAGATTGCTCAGTATCAACCAAGGAACCATCTTTCCACAGCGTAGAGCCTTTAAATTGTTGAAACGATATACCTCCGGTAACTATGTAAGTCCGCTGGGTTTGCTGATGGAAGCTGGGCTAGAAATAATGGACAGACAGCATCCAGAGTTGCTGAAAATCTTGAAGAGATTTTTCAACCTAATACAATGTCAATGGATGACAACATTTTATTACCTAATATTACTGAACAAGAAGTTATGGAAATATCATTCGTCACTCTAATTGAAGTCAAAAAAAAAAATTAACAATAACATTAACCCGAAAAAAGCTCCTGGTTTTGACCTGATCACTGACCAAATACTTAAAGAACTACCAATGAATATTAGTTAAAAAAACTAATCTGGTTAATGCATCTTTTACATTACAATATGTACCATTATTATGGAAAGGGAATTAAGTTATTATGATACCCAAACATAGAAAGTCATCTCATGAAGCAACATCATATCGATCAATTTCATTACTGCCGATTATTCCCAAATTGTTTGAAAAACTTCTATTGATTGGATTTACCAATCATAGAAGACAAACATCTTATTCTGGATCATCAATTTGGTTTCCGGAACCAACACTCTACGATTGATCAGGTTCATAGAATCATTATGTCATTGAAAAATCATTAGAAGAAAAGATAGTCTGCTCAGATATTTTCCTTGATGTAGCACAAGCTTTCGATAAAGTTTGGCATGAGGGACTAAACCATAAACTCGAAATGTTCCTTCCTGTACAATACTCGAAAATCCTGGAATCATACATATCACAGCGTTACTACTTATAGACTACAGACTCAACAAGAGGACGCTTATTCTGAACTGAAGAAAATCCGAAAATAGTACTTAGTCAACAGAAAAGTTACAAACAGCAATAGCTGAAATACAATGCTGGACAGCTAAGTGGCGCATCAAGCTTAATGAAACTTAATCCGTGCATATCGACTTTACCAATAAACGTATAGAACACAAGCCAGAATACATAAATCAACAAAGAGTGTTACGAATTCTGTTTTCTTGCTAAAGCAGCACATTTGTAGAGTTGTAAGAATTCAGTTGAAGGTGCTACTAACTAAAGAAATACATTTTTTAATAAGAAAACTCTGTCATAGTTATTATTTACACACTTAATTTTTCCTCTCGTTTTATTCTGTAAAATCGCGCGATTTTATGTACTACGCATTTTCTACCACTTGTTGCGGTTCTTTCATAGATGACCTGAAACTATATAAAGGTCTACTTAGTTAATTTTTGTCATTAATTGTTTTTGGCTCTACTGGCGCATACATTTGGATTCTTTAAATCTTTAAAATTGGTTAACAAAAATAAAATTCTTTATATTGGATACCAAGTGTTTTTTTTCGTTGGCTGCATTTCATTGCATCTAATTTCCTAATAACACAAATATGATACAACAATTTGTAGGTTCTACTGATATCAAGTTGTTTTTGGAAAATTGGCATTTTGGCATCGGTACATTGGAATTTTTCCATCCTGTATTTGTGAATTTTATTGGATTGGCAAGTACTTCTTTCATAAGTTGTATAAATGATGGCGACAGGATTGAAACAACAACGTGGAGTGATCAAAGGTCAGCTCACTAAGATCAAGGTCTACGTAGATGGTAAAGCTGAAGCTGCTAACATCTTCGAATTGGAAACAAAGTTGGGTATGTTGGAAACTTATTTTAATAATTTTAGTAAATTTCAATGAGATTTGGAGGGGTTGGATAAAGCCGAACTCAAGACAAACGAAAGTGAAATATTTGAGGATACGTATTGTGAACTTAAATCTAAATTGCTTTCATTAATCAACAGGCTGAAACCTAGACCGTCCATGTCGGAAAGAGAGAATACCTCGTTATTTTGTCCTCAAATGCCTTCTTCAAATTTACCTAAATTAAAATTATCTACCTTTTTCCGGTGATCTTAGCAAATGGCTTGACTTCTGGGGCTCCTTTAAATCACCAGTGCATGAGAATGAACAAATCAAGGACATCGCTAAGCTCCAATACCTTCGAAGCTGTCTCACAGGAAATGCTTACAATAGAAAACAAGGAGCAAATAGCAGATGAGCCACATGTCGCTACGCAACATGTCGTTACTGGTTGGTCATGAAGCTACTTTGGATGTCCCTACTTGGCAGAATTTTGCAGACTTTATTGAAGAGCCGTGTCAAGTTTTGGAACAACTCGCAGTCTCACGGAAGGACACAAAGGACTTAACTAGCTGCTACAAATGTTTCACCAGCTTGCAGCATATGTTCAGAGCAGCACACTATATTTAAATGTGAAAAGTTCACCTCTATGAGTCAGCATCAGAGATACAAAGAAGAGAAATGTCCCAACTTATGCATTAATTGCCTTCGGCCTGGTCACTCTGCAATAATGTGCAAGTTTAGAAATTGTCAGACATGTGGAAACAAGTATCACACGCTGTTACACTTCTCACCGACTCAACAAACATTCATGGTTACATCTCCGGAAGCGGGTAATTCAGCGCCTCCTATATCTTTATCAAACAATTTGGAGCACATTCAACTTTCGAACGATGCCGATCGAAATCGTCAAATTTTCAATCAACAATTTTAATATCATGCTAATGCAAATTTTTCTGCATTGGCTGCAACTGGATGTTCGAAGGAAGTACTTCTTGCCACAGCCAGCTGTTATCAGCATTAAGAACAGCTATGGGTCGTATACGCCTTGGAGAGCGTTGCTTGAAAGTGGATCTCAATTAAATTTGATTACCGAGAAGCTTGCTCATCAGCTCAAGTTACCTCACTTGAAAACAGCTACCGAATTTGGAGCCATCTGCAATATCAATGCTCGTTCAAGTTCATTGTTGTTCCAACAATCACTGCATTTCAGCCGCCATTCTTCTTCAGCACCGAAAAGTTTCAGATCCCGAAAAATATTGCTCTAGCCGATCGAGCGTTCAATCGGCCACAGAAAATTGACATACTTATTGGAGCATCCCATTTCTTTTCACTCCTCAGAGTAGGTCAAATTAATCTTATCAACGAAGCCGAATATCCTGTGTTTCAGAAAACTTTATTAGGATGGATCGTAGCAGGTAATATACCACCAAACAAAATATCTCTGTGTCTTTCCTCAGAACTTAACATAGAAGACGATGATAAATTCAACGAAACTTTAAAGGCATTCTGGGAAATTGAAGAAGTCAATGCAGCAGGAAGTAAACGTTCTATCGAAGAGGATCTCTGTGAAATGCTCTTCATGTCATTCGTGTCCAGAACTACCGATGGACGCTATATCGTAAGGCTTCCTTTCAGGGAACCACCCTCTCTACTTGGCACCTCTTACGAAATGGCATTAAAGAGATTTTATAATTTGGAGCGTAAACTCGATAAGGATCCACAGCTGAAGATGGAGTACTCGAAATTCTTGGAAGAATACTCTGCATAGGGTTATATGGAGGAGGTTTTGCAGGCCGTTGCAGCCAGCATCAATCCGAAATTCTTCTTACCCCATCATGCTGTGATGAAGGCCGAGAGTTCTAGTTCTATCACTAAATTGTGGGTGGTGTTCGACGGTTCTGCAAAGAGCACCTCTGGAAAATAGATCAACGACCTCTTAATGGTCGGCCCCACAATACAAGACAACATCTACGTCCTCCTGTTTCGGTTTCGCTTTCATCGATACGCGCTCTGTGCTGACATAGTTGAAATGTACAGGAAAATTCTGATCAATGCAGAGGATGCCAACTATCAATTCATCCTGTGGCGTAATAATTCCTCGGAGAATGTGAGACTGTTTCGACTTCGTACTGTAACGTATGGTACCGCTCCAGCTGCATTTTAGCGGTGCGAGCCATGTTCCAATTGGCAAAGGATGAAGAATCTCGTTTCCCCATTGGCGCCAGCATAGTATAGTTTTAAAGGACTTTTATGTTGACAACCTTATCACCGGTGCCCACAATCTGGATGATTTAGCAGCAATTAAGCAAGAAGTGGAAACATTACTAAATTAGGGTGGATTTCCCCTCCGGAATGGTGTTCTAACTCAGAAAACGTACTGCAGAACGTGTCAGTTGAAGATTGAGAGAAAATTCTGGAATTTAATGACAATCAATTTGTTAAAGCATTTGGTATGAAGTGAAAGCCAGCTAATGATATGTTTTTTTTATTCCTACTTAGGAGACGAGGCCAATCCCAGGAAAGCCAAAATCACAAAAAGAGTTGTCCTTTCCAATATTGGGAAATTTTACGATCCGCTTGGCATTCTAAACCCGCTCACCGTTGCGGCGAAGTTATTCCTTCAACATTTATGGAAAATAAAATTGGATTGGGATGAGAGTCTACCTCAAAATCTTCATTCGAAATGGGCATCGTTTATCGACGACATGACCCATCTTAACTCTTCGCACTCTTCGTTACAGATTCACGGTTTAAGTGATGTCAGTGAAAGGGCATATGGAGCTGCTGTCTACGTTCGAGCTACCTACGGAAACGAAGAAGCCTGTACTCGTCTGATTTGTACTAAATCATGAGTAGCTCCAGTGAGAAATATTTCGCTGCCACGATTAGAGTTGTGTGGGGCATTACTATTAGCAGAACTGCTTCAAAGAATAGTTCCGCTAGTACAATTTTCAATAAAAACAATTTTTTGTTGGACAGATTCGACCACAACCCTAGCCTGGATCAAGTCGCAGCCATATCATTCATCGCCAACAGAATGCCAAATTTCATGAGCTCGCAAATGAATATACCTGGAGACATGTTTGAACGGAGTATAATCCAGCTGACTTAGTTTCGCGTAGATTATCGGCCAAAGAATTGGCCTCCTCAACCATATGGTTTCAAGGACCTGCCTTCCTAAACAAATCCATGGCTTATTGGAAAAGCAACCCTGCACTACAAGTTGAAATGGATTCACTTGAACGCAAACCACAAACGTTTTCATTTGCAACCTTCTCAAATCAAATTGACTAGTTGACAACAAATTTTTTAATTCCTATGTTCGTTTACTTTTAGTATTTGCCTTCGTACGTCGCTTTATCTTTAACAACGCATCAAAGAAAAGGGAGCACCAATTACCCCAGAAGAAATGGAAGGATCCCTCAAAGCCATTGTAAGAAACGTTCAATGCGCACACTTCTCAAAAGAGTACAGGACATTATCAGCCAAGAAACACGTGGAAACTAATAGTCCCTTGGTCAAATTGGCTCCATTTATCTACTCTGACTCAATCCTTTGTGTTGGCGGCCGGTTTTCAAACGCGCATCTTGATTTCATGCAAAATCATGTCTTCACCAGATCACTCATAAGGTACTATCATGTAAAGTACCACCATGCAGCCTGTCAAACTTTACTTAGCATAATCCGGCAACGCTTTTGGATACCGTCTGGAAAACGTGCCGTTAACATGGTTGTGCACAGATGTATCTTGTGCTGTCAATGGCGTCCAATTCATTATCATCAAATTATGGGAAACTTACCAGTAGATCGTATTATCCCTTCAAGGCCATTCTCAATTACTGGAGTGGATTATTGCGATCCATTTTACATTCAACCTGGAATTCGTGGAAGAAGAACTATCAAGGCGTACGTAGCAGTATTTATATGCTTCTCTATCAAGGCGTCTCATTTGGAATTAGTTGCGGACCTCACTTATGGCGCTCAAACGCTTCATTGCTCGCAGAGGTAAATGTTTGAAAATTTATTCCGATAATGCTACAAATTTTGTAGGAGCCAAGGCTGAGCCACAGGAGTTATTCTGGTCAAAGGAGATTAAATTTTTCCTATTACCCTCTTTAAAATCTTTTCATGCCATCTTGGGAAATGATACACTCAAAGAATTATCAGCCATCACCGGGTAAAAATCAGATTATAATCAATAATAATGTTACAGTTAAATTCAAACAACAAGGGTCTCGAAGCATTCATAACATAAGTGTCAGAACAGATCATATGACACAAGATCAAAGAGATACGCTCAACTCTCTCACAATGAAATATCCCAATCTATTTGCTGAACCAAATGAAAAGCTTACCTTTACGAGTATAGTTAAAGGACGAATTCGTACCATAACTTCAGATCCTATATACTCAAAATATTACCCGTATCCAATGTCCCTAAAACAGGAAATAGACAAGCAAATAAAAGAATTGTTAAACGATGGAATTATACGACCTTCGCTGTATCCATACAATTCTCCGGTAAGGATTGTACCGAAAAAAACTGATGCCTCAGGACAAAAGAAGTACCGCATGGTAGTCGATTATAGAAAACTTAATTCGGTAACGATACCCGATCGTTACTCTATCCCAAGAAAACAAATGGTTCCGGTGCTGAACCTCAAGAGTGGTTTTCACCAAATACCTCTGCACGAGGAAGATATTGAGAAAACCTCGTTTCCCGTTAACAACGGAAAATACGAATTTGTTAGACTACCTTTTAGGTTGAAAATACCCCTTCCATTTTTCAAAGAGCTTTGGATGACATCCTTATCGATGTCTACTCGTACATCGATGACATAGTAGTTTTCAGCAAAGATGTCAAAACAAATTTTAAAAATTTGGATGAAATATTCAAGGCTCTTCAAAGTGCTAATCTCAAAGTCCAGCTTGACAAATGCGAATTCCTCGAGCCGGAAGTTGAATTCCTTGAGTTTATCATCTCAATAAAGTCAAAGCAATAGTCGAATTTCCTTCTCCTCAAAATCTGAAAGAATTGCGCTCGTTTTTAGGCCTATTAGGATTCTACCGTTGATTTATCAAGGATTATGTTAATTAGCAAAACTCTTGACAATTCTCTGAAGAGGGGAGGATGGTCGAATGGGAGACTGTCTCAACTAAAAAATTATCTAATTGAATGAAAGTGTGAACGACGCATTTGAAAAAATGAAATCTTCCTTGATTTCCGAAGACGTTATTTTAAGTCATCCAGATTTTTCGAAAGATTTTCACTTAACTACTGATGCATCCAACTATGCTTTAGGACCCGTATTGTCAGAAGATGACAAAGCAATTACCTTTATTTCTCGGACGATCACAAAAACCGAAGAACACTATGCAGCAAACGAGAAAGAAATGCTTGCTATAGTGTGGGCTTTAAAATCACTAGGAGGTTATTTATATGGCTCAACCAAATTCAAGATCTTCACAGATCATCAGCTATTGACATACGCTTTGAGTCATAAAAATGACAACATCAAGATTAAGGCTATACTTGAAGAGTATAACTACGAGCTTGTGTACAAGCCTGGAAGATCCAGTGTTCTTGCAGATGCCCTATCACGGCCTCCTAGAAACTCTCAAATAAATTCCCTCACATTCACCCAGCACAGTAATGAGAGCTCTGGACAAGATCTCATTCAGATGGTGGATACTCCGGTCAACGTCTTTAAGAATCAGATTATTCTTAATATGGGTAGCACTTCATCTTATCTATTCCAAATTGTCCTTCCTACTTATCACCGTCATATCATAAGAGAACCAGAATATACCGAAGAGAAACTCATTAGCATCTATAACAGTATCTTAACCCATCAGTTGTTAATGGACTTAAGACAGTTATCCAAAAAATTTACCCAACTCATTTCAGGCAATATCGAACACGCTTTGCAAGGAAAATGGTTACAAATCTCACCAACAAAAGTAACCAAGAGAACGAGATTTTAAGAGAAGACAACAGAGCACATCGAAATGGTCGAGAAAATAAAATACAAATTTTACAAACTTATTATTTCCCACAGATGAGCTCAAAGTTATCAATTGCTAAAGCATGCACAATATGTAAGCAACATAAGTACGATAGACATCCCAGTAAACCTGAATTGCAACCAACCCCTCTATCCGAATATCCTGGCCAAGTAATACATATCGATATATACTTTACAGATAAAAAAATAATTCTTACCGCAATAGATAAGTTTTCGAAATATGCTTTAGCTAGAATATTGAAAACAAGAGCAACCGAAGACATTAAACCCGCTCTTAGAGAACTTATCCTATCCTTACGGGTTCCACAAATTGTAATAATGGATAACGAAAAGTCATTTAATTCGAGTTCATAATGACTTAAAAGAATTAGAAAAAGTTAGACAGGATAATATTAAAAAAATTAAAGATAAACAGGAAGCCGACTTAAAGTATCACAACAAAGGCAAAACAGCACTTAAGAACTATACAATAGGAGAAAAAATATACGTAAAAATTAATAATAGATTAGGAAATAAACTTACACCAAAATATAGAGAAGAAACAGTTTCAGAAAACAAAAACTCCACTGATATATACAAAAGTCTTATTAAAAATCAAACTTCTTAATAGGATACTGCTGCCATTATGCATGGCAAGCGTACAAATCTTGGACTACTCCAACTCCCAATTGATCAAAATTGACGCTGGACGAGCAAAACTTCAAAACGGCTCATTCAAAATTATACACTTAATCGACACAACTCTAAAAAATTTGTAAGTAACATTAAGGTCAACCACTAGAACCAACCATCCCCTATACCACATCCTTTCCTACTAAGTCCTTACAATTAAGTCATACTTAGATAGGCTTAGACTAAATAATAAGAGTAAACGTTCGATAGACTTAACCACGACTTTGAAATTATAACAGAAAATATAAATGGTGTTTTACAAAATAATAATAATGATTAGTAATTAATAAAATGACCATTAACAAAATTAATTAACTGTCAAATGTAACTAATGAAATAATTAAAACCCTTAAAGAAAATGAAATAAATAACAATGATTCTATATTAAAAATTAAATATAAGTTAGAACTGCTTATAGAAGAGATAATTAACACTGCTTACGCCATTCATTGGGCAAAAGCTAATATTGCCAATTCCTTTATACTATCAGACAATGAAATAAATATTACAGAAAAATTGTTAACTTTAAATAATATTCCATTGGTTCATACTGACGAAGCACTCGAATTTGCGGAAATAAGAATCGCAACTAATAATAAGAATTTAATATATATTTTAAATATTCCTACAGTAAGTTTAGATGTCTGTAATCTTTTTGTCATTAGAGCTGTTAAATCAATGAATATTATTAATAAAATCGGTTATAACTCTATCCTAGAATGCAAATAAAAAACCGTTGGTATAATGAATAAATGTAAGACATATAATAGTATCTCTATTTGTAACAATAAACATATTTTAGACATTAGTAATACAACCTGCATCCCAAATCTCCTGTAGAGCAAAAAGGCTAACTGCTGTTAAACCAGTTCGATGGTCCTATCAACATAAATCAGGAAACAACCATGCTCAAAGGCACCTTGATAATACGGCATTTCAACACCACAGTGGAACTATAGGGTTTTCCAATAAGGACTTGACAACTTTTTCAAAAACTGCTTGGTGTACAACCAAAACATCTATGAATGGAATCCGATTTCGTTCATATGGACACCGCGGGCACGTTTGCAGCGGTCGATTCGTTGGACCCAATTTTCAACGACTCGGTCACACATTTCGGCCGAAACGGCCGCTATTTCGCGTTCAATGTTGGTTCTGAGCTCTTCCAACGTCGTCGGCGTGTTGGCATAAACCAATGACTAAACGTAGCCCCACAGAAAATAGTCAAGCGGAGTTAAATCGCACAAACGAGGCGGCCAATCGACTGGCCCATTTCTTGAGATAACACGCTCACTATACTTACTCTTCAATAAATCGATTGTAGCTTATGCTGTGTGGCATCATCCTGTTGAAACCACATATCGTCCAAGTCCATATCTTTCAATTCGGGCCAAAAATAATCGGTGATCATGGCGCGATAGCGCTCACCATTCACAGTAACGTGACGATCGTTATCGTCGGCATGCAAGCCGGACCAAACAGTTATTTTTGGTGAATGAAGTAGTGATTCATGAAGCACATGCAGATTTTCACCCGACCAATAACTTATAGTGCTTATTGACGAACCCATTGAGCCAAAAATGAGCTTCGTTACTGAAGATGATTTTGCGATGAAATTCATCATGTTGGCGCATCTTCTCCAGAACCCAATCGGAGAACGTACGTCGCTTCAAATGGTCCATCGGCTTCAATTCTTGAGTCAGCTTGATCTTGTATGGGTGTAAACCAAGATCCTTACGCAAAATACGCCTTAATGTAGTCTGAGTGATGCCCAATTCTTGAGAACGCCGTGGAATTGACGGATTTGGAGCGTTTCCTAAGGACGCCTGAACGGCAGCGATATTTTCGACACTTCGACCAACCCGTTGTCTCTCTGACACGGCAACATCACACAGCGAATATGTAGACTCAATTTTTGCACTAAACTTGTTATTGCCTGTCTACTAGGGCGAGAATTACGACCGAAAATTGGAGTTAACGCTCTTAAAGTTGCAGTCACCGACTCCGAATTTCGGTAGAAAATTTTTATAATTTGCAGACAAGTCAAGTCCCCATTGGAAAACCCTTTATAAATGGGAAACAAATAATTGCGAAAGAAGTTACTCAATACCAGCCCTTACCCGTAATTTTATAACCAGCAACCGAAAAGGACAGAATAGAAGATGTACTATCCCTAAAATTAATGAAGCAGCTTTATGTCAACAGTACCAAAAAAATTGACATCCTGGAAACCAAAAGTAAGGTCAGCCTGTCCATCAACATTATCCTGACAACAGCGATATTCATCATCCTGATATTTACATCAATTAGAATATTTAGATGCATGATAATATCATCGTAACATTGCAACGTGTTAACTCGTGGAATAGAAGACCTCCCTCACCAATTTATAATGACAACTTCGAACAAGTATGTTCAAATCTAAGGGCGGAGGAGTTAACGAACAATACGTTGAGTTCACGAGAGGGCAGCGTAAACACATTCTTTTCCCACAATTCGGTTCGCCACATGCCGGACATATGACCCAACGCCTGTGTCACCAGACGCCAACGGTCAACGGAAATACTGACGATGCGTCTGGAGTAACCGTGGGACATTGGGATGCATTAGAAACATAGGTATCATAAGCAGTATGAAATTATTGTTAGTTCAGTTTTTGAGTTGAAGTCGATGTGAGAAGTTAAATAAAAAAATATTATTTTGATAACAATAAATTAATTATTGTTTAATTTACATAAAAGGCATGTAGGAACTGAGGTCCTCGCAGGTGTGAGTACATCCGCTACTGTTGATGGTTGAGTATATTTGGCCTACGACTTAAGAGTTTTTCCAACAGCCGCTCGTTAAATAGTGTAGAATAGAAGCGATGATAGTCGATGCGTAGTTCACTGGGCATTCATGTAGATATTATTGTAGTTCAATCCAACAAAATAAAAAAAACATACCGTTCAATTAAAAACAATTTAATGCGAGAAATAAATTTATTAAAATTTCAAGTATACAAAACTAATAATTGATAAAAAAATGGAATTCAGTAATATATCGTTAGTTGGCAGTTTACGCTTCGTCTCGTGGTCCGTTTTGTTTTAAGACATAGAAGAGAATGTTGGTTTAAGTAGCGGGATACGATTGGCATATCGAAGAGAAAAATATTACGGCTTTTAGGTCGGATTTGAAACTTCACGTGTAAACTTTACTTCAATTCTACATGCATTTAAGAAGAATGGTCTTGAGTATTATGTAATAGTGGGATGATGTTGGGTGTACCAACGAGTTGAGGACACTTGTCGGAGAGACTTAATTTCGCGGGATACCCATACATCCATGGGAGTAAAGATACGCCGAACTGTGTTGGAGGCACAAGTTCCACTCTTGGTATGAGTCGAGGCCGTCCTAAATCGTCTATCTGATCTTAGGGTCACAGCACCCAGTGATATTGGGTGTACAATCAGACAGCGGCTACATGATATTACTGCGTTGTACAACTGTCGTAGTTCTACGGTATTAGTTTTATTGGTAGCGGCATAAGTTTTCGCATTAATTTGTCAACCATGATTTGTCATGATGAGGAGGCCATTCGAGGATATCCGTAGCAATTAATAGAGAAACTGTAACTTGAATTGGTCCAGCAGCACAACAATCAAATACGTAGCGAAGCGCTTGCTTTACCTCCTATTAGTGGTTACCGGCAACTGGATGAGTAATGGTTTACTCATGCAGGCCAAAATGGCGAGGGCATGCTTAAGCAGTAGCATAATACTGGCCTACGCCATCATAGGGCTCACAAACCTATATGGAAGAGATTAAAAAATGTGACCAACCAGCTAAAAGCCTGGGATAATAATAGATTCACTGTTGAAGTCCCTAGCAAAATATTAAATGACAACGATCTTCGGATTTGGACATTAAAAATTTCGAACCCTTAACAGACCGCGTGCAGATGAATAGGTAGTGATGACCCTCTACTGCTACAAAGTACTCGTAGACATAACTGGCGAAATGCGACGTGATGGGCCGCCCTCGCCCCGACAGTAGAGAAGAACGATTGCTTCCAGGATCTCCTAGACGAAATCTATGAGCAATGCCATAAACACAACGCGAATATTTTTATAGACAGCACATGGTTTCCACACCTCGATGTTCATACAGAGGCCTGGCTGACTCCTGATCAACAGACCATCAATCAAATTGATCACATTGTGATAAGTGTTTTCTTGCCCGAATATTCCGAATAGCTAACATCGATTCGGACCATTATCTTCTTTTAGCCAAAATACGGATGCGAATATCCGTAATTACCCAAAGCCGGCGAATCGTTGTGAGAGAGTACAATGCCGAACGGCTTCAATCGCAAGATGCCATCAGCATCGAACGTACAGCTGGGCCATAACGTATGACCCTATCGGAAAGTGCCATCGATTTTACAAATGACCTCGAATGTTAATTCGGTTTTGATATTTGTGAAGAAACAGAATTAGAATTTGTGTAAATAAGCAATGGAACGCTAGATTCCTGAAGAATGTGGTATTATGTTTTTGATGAATAATTCATCAGTAATTTTGGCGCATTGACGGGGCCCATTTCCACCTACGATAAGTGAGTATGCACGAAGAGCCATTTCATCTACTCAAAGTCACTATGCAGTGACTGTTTACGCTGGAGGAGTTTTTTTATTTTTTTTTTTAAATGGGGTAGAACCAAACGGTAACTGTGGATGGTGAGCGCTAGAGAGCGATGAATTTTTAATTCCTCAATTGGATGAATTAGGACTGGAGTACATACTCGTTTGGTTCCAGGAGGACAGAGCAACGGCAAGCACTGCACGAGATACAACCGATATTTTTAAGCCTTTAGGTCATACCCTTCGTCAAAAGTTGGACCGACCCCTTTCAGTGTGGTTTTAGGACAGGAAAGTGCACCATAGATAACATTTTCACATTATAGAAGGTATTGGAAACGAGCCTAGAAGTTCCAAACCAATGCGCGCAATCTCTTCATCGATTTCAAAGTCACATATGACAGCATATATAGAGACGTCTATTCTTGACATACCTGCCAAGCTCATTTGACTGTGCAGGATAACGATGGAGAATACACACTGCTCTGTCTACCTCAGTAGTGACAAAACCGAGACCTTCAATGTGTGCAACGGACTTTAACAAGGCGATGCCTTGTCATGTGACTATTTCCAATTGCTCTTGAAAGAATTGTGCTAAGCTCACAAGTCGACTCCAGACGCATCATGTTCCAAATTCTGTTACTCGCATATGAAGAGAACATAATGGGACGCACACAGTGAGCTGTCAATGGAGCGTTTACGACTATTTAAACGGAAGCGGTAAAGATGGGTTTAGGGGCCCATGACGGAAAAACAAAGTATATGCTGTCAACAAAGAGGGACACACAACATCGACGCCTAAGACAAAACGTCGTGGTAGACAACTACATATTTGAGGTACTAAGGAACTTTATCTACCTCCGATAGCTCCGCTATCAACTCCGATAATGACACCAGCGTGGAAATACGGCGAAGAATCACTCTTGTTAATCGCTGCTTCTTTGGGTTCATAAGTCAATTGAGTAGTAAGGCTCCCCGCTCGAGCAACCAAAAAGACATTATTCAGCATCTTGAACACTAACGAAAGCGGATGAAAATGCTCTCGAGAGCTACGACAGAAAAGTTTTTCGGGCATTTTTCGGTCCCGTTGCAACAATGGATAATCCGGCTTAGATTGTTAGGTCACCTTAACCTTATGCACCTTAAAGATTTCGACTCTAACTCAGAGGGACAAAGCAGTAGGTAACGGTGGCGCACACAAGTGGAAAATGACCTCAACCAACTTCGTGTGTGCAATTGGAAGCAGCTGGCAAAGGATCGCGCTAACTACAAGCACATTATAGCGGAGGCTCTAGTTCACATCGGATTGCAGTTTCCTTTAAGTATGTAAGTAAGATTTGAATAATGGACAAATGAAGACTACGAGAAGTAATTCTTCGTTAATTTTTCTCTATCTTGACAGACGGCTCAACAACATTCAAAAATCTCCGTAGATCTCTGCATGTACTGTGTTCTTGAACGGTAGCGTCTTTGAAGATGAATTCTCAGTCGTTCATTACTCCGCAAATTGGCTCAGCTTAAACGGACGTTCTAGTGTCCTATACCAAACATATGACGCATTATCAAGCCCCTTCTATGGTCAAGCGTTGATAAAACCATGGCCTACACTCGACTACAAACGATCAAGAACGCTGATCGACTTCAGGAGAGAAATATCTGCAAATTCACAAATATAGTTACGGGGCACTATGTCATTTGATGACTTGTACAGCTATTGAGAATTTCGCACAATATTTTTGGCAGTATGCAATCCGTTGGCAATTACCATTTTCGAGATCTAAATGCTTTCGTTTAATAAAGGTCACCGAATTACCAAATTTATCAAGAAATCTTTATAATTCCAAGAGTGGGCTATCGCAATGGACCTCAAACTGATCTAAGTGCACCTCAAATGAAGACCACTATAACAAAATATAGGTTTAGATGTTAATAACCATATCTAGCCGGTAAATTTATGGACCTATTCCACATAAGCTATCATGACTAGTAGCGTAGTTTAAGTTGCAAAAATAATAAAATTGCAAATATCGTATTAATAATCAGAAATCGGTCTTATTCTGTTCGCTGGCTGAAGCCTATCCACATTTTTGAAGAAAATCAGAGAAACAAATACTACCTTAACATTTTGTTTTCAAATTGATTAGAAAACTTATGGATGTGTGTAGGAACAAGAGTATATCCAGTCGCTGCCAATTTTTCTCCTGACACCAACTTCAATCAACATAAACCCAAAAGCAAGGAGTATCCAATCATTCCATTACATCCTGTTTAGATTCCATTCTTGGTATTTCAGCTGCAAAATTGTTTGTCTTGCAAATTAAACAAATCAGTTTCAACAACCACCTCAGGAGTTCCCCACATGACGTAACTGACATAACTAACATGAACATACGTACTAGCTAACACTATTCAAATTGTGGCTGCTCCTCATAATTTATATCAAAAACATTTGAATCTGCCTTCACCCCTGACTGTTCTGCCGCATATAAAACCGCACCTATCCCGTAAAGTTTCGAATGCCATTTACATGATTGGGTTTATAGGGTTACACAGAGTTAACCGAATTCACAGATGTTTTTCAACAGAATGTTGCACTCCTTAAACCAACAATTAAAATTAATACCAACAACCATTCTACAAGTATCTAAACACAAAATCAACATTTCTCTAGGAAGACAGGAACCGGTGAAACGTTCGAAATGTTATGCGTTTCCATTGAAGACGTACATTTTCGGCAAAATACCTCTCCAGGTATTTAGGGACGCATAATGCTCCTAAACGTTCCAGTTCTTCAGTTATGAATATTCAAGATATTTTACATTTACATGGAAATATTTAAATTTCTCAAAATACTCGTAGCTTGGCTTTCGAGAGAATACGATCGAACCACTAAGCGGAGATGTACATACATACGTTTGGTATCCTTAGAAATACAAGCATCACGCTTGCTCTCAGGCTTGTTACTTGGAGAATGTTGAAATACATTTACGGCCAGAAAGGGAAGTGATTTATGTTACTTACGCAAAAGGATACACAACTCCGAATTGTACTAATATGAGTGCTTAATAGGATTGGTTACGTAACAGGAAAGGGAAACTTTACTCTAAATATGAAATGCATCAATATACTAATGAACGCCATGTGTATTAAGCAGTTGTTTTCTACATGGAGCAAATTTAAATGAAATTCAGGGTAGACTGAATGCAATCCCTGCTTCAGAAATGTCCTTATGCTTCTTTGGTTGCGTTGACTTCTTCTTTGGACAACGAAATGCGACAAACTAGTTCAGTGTGTAACTAAAGGCTCTTCTTTCGATAGTTAGTGTTAATGGAGAACCATGTAGAGGTTAATTGAGAAAGAAATGTATTTACCAAGAGGAGGAGGATTGATCCTTTTTTTAAAAAGTATTTTCCTTTCTCTTTTCGATATTCCATTTGTGTATGCTCAACTGATTGGCATTGGCAATTGTGATTTTGGCCATTGTTGGCCATGATGGAGACTTCTTCGCTTTAATTACGAACAAGGAGCAGATGGTCAATCAATATGATTTGATTATCTTTTCTTTATTTCATTGATTAAACGGTTGGTCTTTTTAAGTAAGTAGAGAATCAGCGAAATAATTTTCTAATAATTTAAATTACTCAACTGAGAAGGAAGGTTAAAGTCGAGGTTCATTTATTTGTTTTTATTTCCTCTCCATTATCAAGACCCGAACTGGGATGCTAGTAACTCTGAAGACAACCTTTACTGCTAATTTGATACTGGCATACATACTGAAACTCTGGCATATAGTGAGAGTAGCCTTTATACCGAAAATCTGAAATGAGGAATGTACGCTCGCCAAGAGCTTCAGATCTAGACGTCTGATTTCCCTCAAGTAGAAGAGAAAGGATGGTCGAGATCCAGGTAGGCAACATTTTCTTGCGGATATATCCGTTGGCTCAGATGCAACATGTTTCCCAACGCGGAAGATCAGAGGTTTCCCCGCAAGTTGGTCCACTCACTGCTCAACGCGCTTAATACTTCAGATGTTTATGCACAATCGTACCCTGATGATGTAGCTGTACCTGTTCCGCCACGAGCGAGCAGTAGAGACAGAAAATTAACAGTCCAAACTAAGTGGTGTGAAATAAAGTTTATTTCTAGGAAATTCAAATTGAATATAACCTTAAAAGATACAATGTATAACACTTACCGCAGTTTGCATCTCTCCCCGTGTGCTCGCTATGACGGACTTCTTCCCAACATTTTACTACAAAAACAAACGGAATTTCAAGATTAATTTACCGGCTAAATACGAATGGTTATTTGCTAACCCATCCAACACCACCCTAAACCCAGGACAGATGCGGGTCTCCAAATGGACGGATTAACCAACCAATAAAAACATATTAAAAAAACGAAGCAACATCTCATCGAAAGATAATTATAAATCGCCCAGATCCATTCCCTATCCACATCCTAAATCTGACCCCAACTGCGGCCTTAAAGCCAAAATATTTCCCAATTTTTCCCTTCCCGTTTATATCCCTAAGAAACCTCCTTCACGTAACTCCACAAAAGGACCAAATGCCTCTCTTCCATCCAAGCCCCAACGCGTTTCATTTAATTTAACTCCTGTCCCTGATACTGTCACTGCTCAACCACCCACACTCCCTCCCACGAATACTAACAACGGCTTTCCCAATTTTGACCTTATAACAGCTGACATATCTTAAATCCCACTTCTAACTCACCTTCTCTCTCAGTTTCACGGGCCTCAGTCCCTGTCGCCGCCTAACGTTAAATTGACCCAAAAGAATATAGACACCACAGAATGCCGATACGCGCTCTCTGGGCTAAGGGATAAAAAGATATACGAAAATATACGTCTCTTTCTCGCATATCTCTACGACAAATCCGACTCTGTTTGCTTTGTGGGAAAAACCAAAACAAGTGTCATGGTCTCCATCCAACAGGAAGGCCTTCCTACGGATATAACTAGTCTCAGAAAGCTTTACAACAGGTACCACGAGATCTTAGACATACCTCCCCAAAAGATTGCAGATGACCTCGCTGCTTTCCGCAGCTATGTACACTTTAAAAGAGTCTCTCGCCTTCAGCGCAACCGAGCTGACCATGACAAATTTTTTCCTTCTTTGCCTTCTTTGCCTGCATCTCAGCTACACTACCCTACTCCTCCGCGGAACAAACTAACTCTTACATTTTACTACCAAAACGTAAGAGGCTTGCGCTCAAAACTCGTGCTGTCTTGTCCAAATCACATGGCCTCTCTTTCGATGACTATGCTCTTACAGAAACCAATCTGATCCCCGACACAAAGAGCCAGGAGCTGTTTCCATCTTCGTATAATGTTTTCCGTGATGACGATCACTCTCTCCCTATATCCCTAAAGGTGATTCTCCAAGTAGAGGTGTCCTACAAGCTATTCGCAATAACCTCAACTCTTCTCTCATCGCTATCTCTTCTTCTGTTAAGCTTGGCTTTGTTTCAATTAAAACTTGCTATTAAAGCAAGTGACCAACTAATTGACCTAAGTGATTCCATCGACGATATCCTCATCTTTGGTTACTTTAATCTGCCCGTGCTGAAGTGGATTCCATCAGATGATCACTTATTTTTTACCGCGTCAAACGCCATTTCATCCAAGCAATGTCTTTTCATTGATAGCATAACTGACTCAAGCCTGTGCCAAGTAATTGGCGTCCCTAACTCTATCGGTAGGCAACTACACCTTATTTTCACTATTGATCCTATTAATTCCACAGTAACGTTCTGTCCCTTTATCCTATCAACTGTCGACAACTTTCACCCCCGTCTTCTTCTCTCATTTTTCCATAACTCTCCATCCCAGCCCACTTCTTCAGCTACCATCTCTTCTTACAACTTCCATAAAGCTAATTTTCGCAAAATCAATACCTATCTTAGCAAATGTTCTTTTGATTTTACCAACATATCCTTATCTAATGCTGTCTTCATTTTCTACAGTGAAATATTTAATTCCATTTCTCTCTACGTCCCCTTTTCAGGGCATAAAACATCATCTATTTCCCTCCATGGTACAACAGAAGACTTCGCACTTTACGTAATAAAAGAAACAAATTATGGGCAGCTTTTCTTTGCACCAATTCTTATTATGACTACTCTAACTTTTTTGGAACCTATCTGCAATTCACCCAGTTCTATAACTGCCTCTATCAGCGCTTTTTCGACACAGCGCAGACCAACCTTATCAACGATCCTAAGACATTTTATCAATTCGTCAACTACAAAAGAAAATCAGACAGTTATCCCTCCTCTCTCTTGTTCGATAATATATCATCGACCGACCCACATATTATTGCCAACTATTTTACATACCTTTTTAAACAGTCATTTGCAGACAACCTCTTCGTACCCGACCCCATATATTTCAAGTACCTTCCCAATTTCTCCATTGGCCCTTCTCTCCCTCAACCTTTTGATCGCACCCTTATCGAAGAAAAGTTACAAAATCTCAATGATGAATTTTTACCCGATCCAGATGGGCTCGCAGCAATATTTCTCAAAAAGTGTGCCTCCAATCTTTCGCACCCGCTTTCCTCCCTATTTCATCTGTCCTTCACACAAGGGGAATTCCCCCAAATTTGGAAGACCTCCTTCAAGCTTACAAAAAGGGACCAAAGAATGAAGTAACCATCTACCTTCCCAGTGCTAAGCTTTCTTACATAACTAAAATGATCGAAAATTTTTTATATGAAGTTCTAAGCTTTCAGTGCAAGTCACTTATATCACCAAGTCAGCACGGATTTTTAAAAGGTAGATCAACTACTACAACCCTAATTGAATTCGTATGCTTTGCGCTTTCAGCCCTAGAAAAAGGCAACGAAATTGATTTTATCGCTACAGATTTCGCTAAGGCCTTCGATAAAATATCACATCATCATTTTCAAATTGTCTTCTCTCGATTTTGACCCCATATTGTTAAAATGGATATCTTATTATCTGCAGAACCGTTACTATAGCGTTAAATTTAGGTCAGCTTTCTCAACTCCGTTTTTAACCACTTCTGGTGTCCCACAAGGCAGCCATCTAGGTCCCCTCTTTTTCATTTTAACTATAAGCGATTTTGAGAGGATTATCAAACACTGCTCCGTATCCATTTACGCCGATAACACTAAGTTCTCCAAAACTATTTCTTCACCCAAAGACACTATTCTCCTTCAAGAAAACCTCGATAGGTTTTCCACTTGGTGTCCAAAAATTGCTTTGAGCTTAATGTCTCCAAATAATAATCTATGACTTTGTCTCGTAAGTCCAATCAATCCCCTTCTCGACTTTATATTCTGCATGACCAACCTGTACCCCAGGTTCAATCCCTTCGCAACCTTGGAATTTTATACGATAGAGAGTTAAACTTCCATTCGCATATTGATGAGATAATCCTTAAAGCCAATTTATCCTTCTATTTAATCCTTCTTGAATATGCCAGCCTAATGTGTTCCTCTTTTCAGCGAGTTCAGAACATTCGACGTCGTTTTCTTCGACTTGCTCTTCGTGGACTACCCTGGAATAACTCATTTATCTTTCCTCCCTATCGCGACCGCCTCAAACTTCTTAACCTGAATCCTTGAAAAACGCAGAGACGTAGCTGACATTCTCTTCATTCATCGACTACTCTCCGGTTCTGTGGACTGCGCTTTACAATTCTATTTCCTTCAACACTAACCCTCGTAATTTACACTGTCCTCGTCTCTTCTATATACCAACCCACCGCACCTCTTATGGCTCTAACGAAACAATCTCCCGCATGCTCCGTAAGGTCAACTCAAACCTCCCCATTTTTGATTTTAACCTGAGCACTTCTCTTACTACCTAACCTTTAACTCTTGTTAGTTTTTAAGTCCTAGTTTTTAAGTTAGTTTAAGCTTGCATTAAGTGAAGTAAAAGGGGGCGTTAGGCCCCACCAAATTAAAATTAATTCTTACCAATGAATTTAAACGAAAAAAAAAACGCGCAAAAAGGAATTTTTGGTCATCACGGGAAAGAGCCACAACATGCGGTTTGACAGACAACTATATTTTTTCACAGTCGATTTTTGACATTTGGTGTTGGCGTTCTGTTACAGTGGTATACAAATGGGCTTTCAGTCTATCCTCTGTGGTCGTACTCTTTACGAGAAGGAGGAACTGGACTGACACATCTAGTGCTTAAAAGCATCATTATATATTTTTCCAAGGAAGCTTAGTAATTGGATAATCCGGTGAAAACTTCTAAGGCGCTGTCGGCTTTCTGGTAGCGTGAAGGAGCTTTCGGCAGCACATGAATATTGTTATCTTTCTCACGTAAGTGCAACAAGTCTCCTCCTTGAATTTACCTTCTCCACTGCCAACCTATATCCCTTGTTGAGTCTATCCGTAACCTTGGCATATTATGCGACAGGGAGCTTAATTTCCGCTCGCATATTGATGAGATAATTACTAAAGCAAACTCATCACTTGGCTTCATTAAAAGATGGTTCGAAGATTTCTGCAACCCGTACGTGACCAGATCACTATACTTCACTCACGTTCGCCCCCTTCTCGAGTACGCCAGACAAGTATGGTGTGTCCTTTTTAACAAGTTCATGTATCCCGTATTGAGAGAATCCAGCGTCGTTTTCTTCGATTTTCTCTTCGAGCTCTACCTTGGAACGATCCTATAATCTTACCTCCCTATCGAGACCATCTCAAACTCATTAACCTGAATACCCTTGAGGAACGAAGGGACGCAGCTGACTTTCTTTTCATTTACCGACTACTCTCAGACTCCGTCGATTGCTCATAAGACTGGTGGACGAAACCGCGGTGTCCATTTTGTTTGATTGTCCGACATACGCTTCCATTAGGCTGCAGTACTCGGTGATGATGTGATGAATATTGGTACTGTAGGCACTTTATCACTGAAGCGTTTCCCCACCTTTCTTTGAAGGGCTGAGAAATTCCAATAAAAGGATCATTACAGGAGATTAATGGACTAGTTCTTTGTCTAAGTGCTCTGTTCTGACAAATAAAAAAAAAACTGTTTTGAACATAGGTAACTTAGAGTAAACGAACGAACGAACCAAATCCGGTACATAAAAGGATGCATCTTCCTGGTTCTGCTGTAACTCGTAATACTCGTAAATAAACTCCACTATCAGAAACAAAATTATAGACACCAACAAATCAAGTTTGTAGGAATTACAAAATAATTATGTGACCCGGTTTGAATTCAGCTTCCGATTCCAACTTTAATTCCTATCATGGCTGTTTCCGACACCAATACGAAAAATTTGTCAATGTGTTTACACCGTTGACACATCATGATCTAATACAGGACATTAAATTCGAATTTATCATTATTTGATGCAACAGCCACGCCGTGCTAATCCAATAATTTCATAATCCACTTATCCGCCAGAATGTACAATAACAATAAACATGTGAAATCCATTTCAAGGTAATCACTAATCGTGTACTCGTATTATATGAAAACCTTTTGGAAAATATCATTTTCCAAGTGAAAGTTAGCTTGACGGAGAACGGAGGTGTATCGATCCACTTCCGGTAATGAAAAAACAATGGCAAAACTATCTTTTGTGCAGAAGAATAGAAGGACGGACAACTTTAAAGTTTCGAAACCAATCTTTCCAATCAAAATCGATGCAACAGCTTTAGTTAATTGTTAAACTGTTTTTCGGAAGAAAGGCTGCATCTACTATGTAATCAGACGAGCACTTTCGGCACTAATAGCTTTAAATTGTTTTCAAGAGAACTTTAAACTTTTCGAAATGCTCCCTAAAGTGTTGTTAAATTTTCTGGACCAGCTTGTGTAAGTGTAAAAAATTCAGAATTGAAGAAAAAGATAGACGCACATATCCTGACACGTTATCAGTTTTTTTTTTAATGAAATACGAGTATTATGAGAAATGTTTTGATTTTTGTTATTTAGAAAAACTAACACAAAATTTTACACAGTAGTATTTTAAGGCTCGCAGTCATGTACGGGAAAAGGCTGCCAAAAAAGCGTTTTTCAAAAGAATTTTAATGTTTTTTGCCATCTGCTTCAATAAAGTCGTAGGTAATATTGAATTTATCCTGCCTGACTCCTAATGAGCTTAGACTGATCAATCACATTTCACTGTTGCGAATGATATTTCTGACTGTTTCGCATACAGGCACTCATTTTAAGCTTGCACTTCCGGGTTTCGGTTTGATTTAATTATTTAAGCCAAATCCTAAATCTTTTTTTTCTTTGGCTGCATTGTCGTAGCAGGAAGGCTGAAGAGTCAGTGATCTTAATGTTCTACAGAGAACCCAAGTAAGATTTGACTTAGCGTCAAAGGCATCCAGACTATGCGTTAAAGTGTTGAATAGTATGGAGGTGACCCAAACGGGTTTATATGCTCTATCCACTACTGGAACACGGATTCTATAAATCCAAACCATCGTAATAAAGAAATCGATCGACAATTTAGGCCCTGGCACTGGAGAAACCTGTCACGGCTAGAGTACGATAAATTTGGCGCCAAAAATTGATAACGGTTTTTTGTAGAGTGGTCAAAACAAGCATTTTTTACTACGGAAGGGGATATATCTTACCCCGTTTAGGAGTTAGCGGTAATTTAGAAAAAAATTTATTAAAAAACAACGGCAACACTTACAATGAAGTACTATACCGATTTTGAAAGCCAGAATCATGTTCTTTAATCCTAAATTTAAACTAAATTATTTGTGTCAATAGTTTTTGAAAAATTCGCATACAAATTTTGATAAAAAAGTTGAAAAAAAAACGTTTAGACCAATTTTTTTCAAAATTGTGAAATGAAGTGCTAAATTAGCTTTTTGCGGCCAATGCTTGTATCAATTTTGAATCCAACACGAAAAACTGAATGATTTTATGTCTTTCAGTTTTTGAGAAAATGGAAGTAGTAGCTTAAGATTTAATTAATTTACCGTGTTCACAGGCATTTTGATCACAAAAGAGATAACTATTGCAAGTCCTTCGCGAATCTCTAGCCGACATTGAGGCCCATGCAAAAATGTGCCGATAGATGGGTTGATTGTATTCCTATAATTTTTGTCACATTTTTTTAGAGCTTTTTTGAGCTTCGCCACATCCAACCAAACTTAATATTTTTACAGTTTCCCACCTTCAGCGATAAGTTGCAATACAGTTGGCGAGTTGACGTTTTAGTGGGAATTAGAACAATTTCTTCTAAAAAAGCGATGATTTTTTCTTTGGTCTGTCATTCTTGAAAATAATTCGCCAGTTGTCGCATACGATTTGTTCTTTAACAGTCTCATGATAGACTTCTCTTTTGGCGCAAAGCCATCCAATGAAGTGGATTTCAACCACCAAACTCAATTTTAACGTGGAACTTCTGGGCACAAAAATTGGAAATATTCTTAAATTTTGTGGGAATTTAAGAAGATGCAAGGAAGGATACTGCTGTTCTTTCTTATATTGGAGATGATGGCCTACTAATCTTTAACACCTTACCAAAAATGAAGTAATCAAGAAATTTAGTTCCTTTCAGTTTGACAAAAGTCAGGAGAAAAAATCGATGAGTTCCTCATACACTTGAAACAATTAACTCAAGTCTGTGAGTACGGTTCACTTCAAGATGGAATGCTTCGCGATGTCTTCATAATTGGTCACAATGAAGGCAAATTAAGGCGTTTACTACTCTAAATATGTAGCTGATCTTACGCTGAATACAGCTGAAAATGGTGCAAAACAAAATCCTATGTTCTAAGTCAGTCGCAGTCACAGGAGATGTCAACAGTCGCTCTCAGTTCGGAAAGAAACATCAATCATACTCAAAGGGCATAACAACTACAATAAATAACACCAGCAAAAAGGAAAAAAACAACTTTATTACAGACCACAGCATTACAGTCAAAGCAAATGAACCCACCATGAAGTGTGAGCGATGCGGAAATTGCTACCACCGATCTAAATATCCAGCACTTGGTCATGTATGTAAAGGTTTGAACCACTTTACAAAATACAGTAAATCAAATAAGTACAAACTTTAATTTTAAACAAGCAAAGTAGGTGTAAAGAAGATTTAAACGAAGAGATTGACTTTTTTTATTGGTACCATTAATAAGTATGATAAACCTAGTAAAGGTCCTACATCGCATGTATATTTCATGGAATCATTTATCATCGATAATAAGTTAATTAAATTTGATTTAGATACGGAGGCAGCAGCCCCTTTGAGAACATTTAACTAAACACATATACTCGTATTAATAAAAAAAAAAAAAAAAAAAACTCGAGAAATGTATAGGAAACTTAAACGCTTTTGGTGGATCGAAGTTATTGTTCTGTAACAGCTTTCCTTAAAGTAAATAATAAGGAAAGGAATGAAAAAATTAATTTGTTTGTTGTAAAAGAAACATATGTTCAGATTCATGCACATTCAATACACCATTTGGCAGGTATACATTTTTGAGAATGCCCTACGGAATTGTTCTTAAATGAAGATGTATTCGTTTACATAGATGATTTCTTAGTATTCGGAAAAACCACCTAGGAGCACCATACGAAGTTGATTTGGATTTTAGAACATACATATGCATAGATTCGGGCTCAAGCTAAATAGGGAATAATGTAAATTCTGTCTGACAGAAGTGAAATACTGTGGTCAAATCTTTAATGAATTAGGGGTGCAAACTGATCCTGAAAAAGTCGACGCAATTCTGTGAAAAATGTTCATAGATTTTTAGGTATGATGACTTATTTCGGATCATTCAAGCCTTGTTATTACAATGAAACAGAGCCTTTGAGACAATTGCTCCAGAAAAATGTCACATTCCAATGTAATCATTCGTTATAGAAGCTGTATTTATTCGACTTAAATCTCTAGTCATAGAGCCACTAGTTCTCGTTTATTTCGATCAGTCGAAACCGATTGTAATCTTATCGGATGCATCACATTTTGCAGTTGGTTGATGTTTACTACAAGACGATCGTCTAGTAGCTTTTACATCTAAAACTCTTACAGAATGTCAACAAAATTATGTGCAAATAGAGAAAGAACTCTATGAGATTCTATTTAGCCAAAAAAAATATCACACATTAGCCCAAGTCCCTGCGAGGTTCATGCATTTGAGTTAGATGAAACAGTCGAAAACAAATGCAAGCAACAGTTATCGTTTTTCGTAAATAGTCAAAGGCCAGAAAACAAGAAAAAATTAAATACTGATGTTCCTGTCAAAATATTGTAATGTCGCCCTAATATATAATATCTAAAATAAGTCTGAATACATAGAGGGCACTTGACATCTCCAATTTTCACCCATTTCCTTCTTTTTACTGAATCATAATCCTTCTTCTTTCATCAGTATTCATAGAGGTATATTGTTAACAAATTTGATGCATCGCCTACAGCATTCCAACAACTGACCTGCATGTTATCTGGAACTATCGTTACTAGCTTTCTCTTATTATTTCCTGAGAAACTTAGGCCCAATATCTCAGAATACATTCACAACGGTCATCCAGATATCGAAAAAAGTAAGAAAAAACGTGTAAGGGGCTTGGTCTTTTGGCCTCACATGAATATAGAAATTCAGAAATCAATCGAGAATTGTCATATCTGTAACAAATGTCTGAAAAACAGCTGCAAACAATCACTTATTCCACATAAGTTACCAAATCTTCCATTCCAAGAAGTAGGTCTTGTTTTATTCAAATGGAGGTATTAGCTATACTCCAAGTACATAGACATAGCTAAACTTAGGTCAAAAACACCTAACGAACGCACTACATGGAATTCTATCAGAAGTAGTGTCCGATTATCGCCCACCATTTAACTCTGCAGAATTTAAAAGGTTCGTTGACTACTGGAAGTTTGATCCATACTGTCCCAAATCAAATAGTCTAGTTGAGAGATTAATATAGACAGTAAAATGGTTGCTCACAAAGTGTAGTGAAAAAAATGTATATCCCTATTTAGGACTTCTTAATCTCCGAACAACTCCCCAGCAACTGTCCAGTTCACCGGTTCAGCTATTAATGTCGGGAAAACTTAAGACACGATTACAATATCAGAACTTTAACCAAACTCTATAGATGAAATATAGCACAGGCAGGAGGTTAGACAATATCCGGATAAAAAGAAATCATGCTATAACGAAAATCCTAAGGAACGCTCAAAAGTTATACAAAATGGAGCAGCACTATTTAAGAAACTACCAAAATAGGATATTTCTAAAAGGAAATATGGGAAAAAGGAAGACGAACATGGGAAGCAATACTGTCGAAATTATAGGGACGTAATGAATGATAGTTCTAGCACCACGACCACTAATTGCGCGATAGCAAATCAACCAAAAGGTGCGTTAACGTTGAGATCAGGTAAAATAGTACGTAAAGATTAAATTAAATAATATTGCTTCGGAGATCCATATTAATAATTTTTATTATAAATACTTGTACAAAAATACTTTATACATAAATTCAGTTATTAAGCTATAAGTATAAAGTTAAAATTGTGTGAAGGGACGTATTGTAGATTGTGTATACACCATTGTATACTTACAATTGAATGAAATCTCATTCTCTGTCTATAAATGTACATTTACTCACTGTAGGTATTGTACTCTTAATACTTCAGTTAATAAACACTCATATCAAACTGGAAACATCGTCTTCATATTCTTCTTGATTCCAATTATAACAATAACCAATGCCTTGGATATGGTAGATCATAAAGTTCTTTTGAGTAACTTGTAACATATAGTATTTCGAGGCATTATCATAGACTGGTTTGTATCTTATCTTAAAAAGAGAATGCAAAAATTAAAAATTGGTGCTAGTTTTGTAGAATCCAAAATTGTCAACCGTTGTTCTCCAAATTATTCCAGATTAGAATATGGTATTAGTTGGTGGGGTGGTACTTACTTTAATAAAGTACAACATCTAACTGCATTACAAAAAATTGTGATAAGAAAAGTACGCTATTCGTCTTGTGTAGCCAGATTTTTACGGTTATTTAATAAATCGAAATATCTGCTTGTAAGGTACTTGTACTATTGTATTTACAAAGGTTACTATGAAAGTCCCATCAACGACACCCACAACCTTCGAAGCAGCACAAGTACCATGGTTTTGAATTCCACCTTTTCGCACTTCGATCTTAAGAAGCTTTTAACCTGCTTTATCCTGCAAACTATTTAATATTCTTCCCGAAGATATACGCACCATGAGAGTTTTAAAAAAATTTTAATCAACGTACAATTGTGGCTGTGAATTATAATCATCATGAAATTGAAATTTTGTTGCACTTCATCATCTAATTGTGGCGGTGGTAGTGGACTGGCTTTCAAATTGGAAGTTCTGTGTTCGAATCCCAGGCTCGCCTGAAAGACATATTCATTTTTTTAGTTAACGAAAATTAAGTATGATGAGTAGTTGACTAGAAATCAATAACAAACCAACCTCCACTAAGAATTTAGTCTCCCCATTAAATGTTGGATGCCACCTTTGGAGCGAAATAACCACTGAGCCCAAACATCTTTCTTTCTCTCTATATCCCATTTTCCAAAAAAAACTTAGCACGTGTTCAGGCACTTTAAGTGTATTCATACCCACTTGAATGTTAAGTTTAAAAAAAAATAAAAATTAAAAAATAAAACAGGTACTTAATTTCAAGAAATTGTTTCTCATTACTTTTTGCTCTATATTATTAATTTTATTTCTGTCTCATACTAACATACTTTAAATGAATGATGTGTCATTTATCATTATTCTTAACTGAGTGCTATTCTCTTAATTATACAATCTATATAATTCGGGATTAAATGTCCTCCTCCATTCCCCGTCAATACAAACGAGATAGAAATGGTCAGGTACTTCTGCTTCTGCTTTTGGAAACCCTTTGAGCCATAGAGCTGTACCGAGATAATAAGGATATTGTATAAAGTCTGTTCGTTTTTACGAGAGAAGGTTGTATTATTTAATTCGCTTCTGAGAATAAAGAAACATCTATTAGCGAGAGTAATTCTGCGTCTAATTTCTGGGTCCGATTTCTGCGCTGATGTCGTTGCTATTTGTAACTGCAGAGCCGAGGTATTGTAGGTAAAGTTCTTAACCACCTCGAAGTTATAACTGCCAATTTTGACGTTCTATTTTATTTTGCCTTCATTTATCATCAGACCCATTTTGGCCGCTTCCGGCTTAATATTGTACTTCATTTGCAGCTGGCTGCGTTCGTCCAATAACATCAACGTCATCCGCTATGAAAACAGCGTGGGAATTTAAAAATGATTTTTTGTTGGTCGGTGAGTTTAGCACAATTGTTTATAGGGCGATGTTAAAAAGTCACTTGACAGCGTGTCGTCTTGTCTCAAAATTTTTCTTGATATTGAAGGTCTTGATAAAGCATCGGGAATTCTCCATAGTCATCCTGCTAAACCTAACTTGGCTAGGATATCTGAACTGCATTTGGTACTGTATAGCTCGTACCTGTGCGGCCTTGAAGTCGGCAAATATACGGTATCGGTCTTTTCCAATATCATCGTAGTGTGAATATTTGATCGATTGTGGAGTTCTCCGTAGCATGAAACCGTACTGATATGGACTAACCAGATCGTTCATGAGTGGTTTCAAATGCTCGCAAAGTACGGCAGAAAAGATCCCATAGGCTATTTTTGGGAGATTTATTCCTGGAAAGTTAGCTTAGTCAAAAGAGTTTGCGTTTTGTGGATTGGGCAAACGATGTTGTGATTCAATACTTCGGGCATGCTTTCCTCTGACGATATCTCATAGATGAGTTGATTCATGTTTCTAACCAGGTCCCCAGAAATTAACAAGTTGTCTGTCAGCGCCAGCGTGTTATTAGACTTAAGCATCGAAATTGCAACTCTAATTTCGTCTAGGTCAGGGGAATGGAATTCTCAGTCGTCTTCGTCCAAACTGAATGCTTCATTCTGCCTGAATGCGATTTTTACCATCATCGCCATTATGCTCAGCAACGACTGCGATTGTAATAATAGCTGTACATGTTCATCATTGCCACGTTTCCATGGTTGTGTTGGTTGGTTTCTTCTCCAATTAAATATTCGAACGTCATTCTTGCAGTAACATCTTTCCATTTCCTCGACTGTAGGCTTCTCACGCCCTTTCTTTTTCTTTCTGAGAAGCGTGTATTTCTCCTTTTTTTTACTAATAGATGTCTCGTTCTTCGATGCAGTATAGCTTCTTTTTTGGCTGTACGTTCATTGTTAGACCAGAGGTTTCTCTATAGCGGCGCTTTAAAAGCTCATCACATTACATCAGATGCAGCTCCTCTGATAGCTCGTTGACAGCTTTTCGTTTGATGCTCTACGATTTGTGTATGGGAACTAGGATTTTGGTATAGTTCGAGGAAAACGCATCGGCAAAGATTCTAGCGGTTTCTTATGATTGCACCTTCTTAACGCCAATAGAGCCAAATCCCTTTATGGATGTTGAGATGTGGGAACTGCGTGCTGCCCACGAAGAAATTCCGCCCCTACAAACTTCTAAAACTCGGAAACCATTGTTGGAACTGGTGTCATGTTTCCGATGATCAGCTCAGATACGCCTTTCTTATGCAATCTTGCGTATTTTTGGTGTCATAGTTAATGCACTGAGTATATGTTCGATCGTCATTGATGCTAAGTCATTATTATCGCCTTTAGGTCCCTAAATGTAAGTCAAGCTCACGTTTCCAAATTCGGCCTTGATGCGGGTTGTTATGAGGTGCTCTCTTACATATGTATGTAATATAAGCGTTTTCTTCCCTTTTTGTAGCAGTCGCCGTAGTAGATGTTGTAGATTTTTATCCACTTTTTGTCCGGAACATTCCACCGCATTCTTGAATTGCGGTAGTATCTAGAGGTAGTTGTCGAGAGCATTTGGGCAGCACGTGATATGTTGCGGATCCCAACATTTCATGTGCAAATTCGTTGTCCATTGAAAGTTTTCCTGGGTCCTCCACATTACATCCATCCGTATTCAAGGCTGTGGTTTTGAAACACTGTTTTTTTTTTCTCTTTGGGAAATTACCCATACACGCAACTCCTGTACTTGAAAGCCATGTTCTTTATTTAGCCGCTAGATAAAGGGTCCGTTTAAATGGTGTGGTCCGAGTATCTCGCTGTTATGAGAGCAGCCGTTGGCTTATTCAAGTTTCATGCGCCACCATACCTATTCCAGGGTTCCAGCAAAATTACGGACCTATCGTTAAACATTGGCTTCGAAAGCTTCGAAATAGCTCTTATGGGGCTGTGCACTAATTAGCTATAACTGAGCAAAGCCATGGAGGCCGTCATTGATCTGTATATAAGATTCGTCAATCGCCTATCCTGATAAAAAAGAATTGTCCTAGTGTGAACAGCCTCTCCTTTTCTCTCGCCTCCAGATTCAAATAAAGTCCCGCAGGGTCTTCTGTCAAAGGTACTAGGCTTCCAAGTTTCCCCACCTGTTGGTGAAAGTAGGAGCTGACAAGCAGATGCTTAAGTTTCGATGTTTATGTTTTTTAAAAAGGCTTGACCACCACTAAAAACACACAAAAATGGCCTTACGATCTGAAAAGCTTTACATACCAAAAGTAAATCAAGAAACCAGTCAAAGACAACCTAAGGATATGGTGTTTGGGAATTAGGCCAGCTTTTCCAGGTAAACTTTTGAGAGCTTACTTTTAGGACAATGGATATCTCTAATCAAAAAAATATTGCCTTACATAAAATTTGTTTGTATCAACCCTTTTGCTTGCCTGACTCATCAGTCTCCCCCTACAACGTCCCCCATCACACTGATTCAAAAAGGATTCATCCAAAACAACGTACACACACGTTAATCGTGCTATTATTTTTCAAAAACCTCTAAAATATAAAGGAAATTAAGAAAGTCTCTCTCTTCAGACAGCACAGCCACCCTCTATCCCGCTTGGCTTGACAAAATTCCACTTAGCATTACGAAAATTTAGAAAACAGTTAAAGCGCAACAATGTTCGTCGAAATAACCTGGAACATAAGAGTCTGCGGTGACAAAGTATTTTGTTCTAATTATGATGTTGAAAGTTTCTGTTGCTCGGCGTACGAGTACAAGGAAGTCTCCTGTAATTTTGATGATGGTTTATGGGCTTTTGGCTTTTACCTCCTCAGTGGCACATTTGGTGGTGCACTCCTTGTAAAGTTTGCTTTGCCTTTCATACTCGTGTTATAGAAATGGTTAAGGTTCTTGATGCTTCATGTTTCTGAGGACATGGTTATACTGACACACATACTCGTACCGTAGGTATTCAATGTGCTTAGGAACATGAATTAAGGATTTGACAAATATTGTTTAACTTTCATAGCTTGGTGTGCGAAAAAGTTTACCAAAAGTATTAACTTTAATTAATTTCGAAACTTTGAGGACATGGTTTCGTTCGTTGTTGTACTTATGAGTAGACGGGAAAGTTTTTCGGTCAGTTCCTGATTATAAGTCGAGTAACTTCTTGAGACTTATGACGTAAATTCGACATCCTTCACGACCTTTAAAGAAAAAGAAATGCTGAAATCGGTAGAATTAATATCTTTAGAAATAAAAAAATCTGCCAAATCAATCAAATGCAACATTTCATATCTCAGCCATCAGTCTTTTGGTCATGTGCATACAAATAAGCATATGCCTTTAGCAAAGAATTTCTAAGTATGTAACAATCTAATATCTGTAAGTAGATTAGATTAGATTAGTTTAGATTTGTTACGAGTTTATTGGCAATGAGACTCGTACAATGGTTAGCTCGAACTAACCTGCTACTCACTAAAACTCCCCTCTAGCATTACTTCAGGGTACAGCCACCGTTCAGATTCACAAAACCCCGCGATAACAACGACGAAGCTCCTTTCTCAGAGAGAAGCTGGGTAAGCTCATGTCATAATATTCCTGCTGCCAGAACGCCAATGTCCTATTTCTCTTTCGCTATATTGTTTGGATTCCGGTGACAGAAATTTTCTTCTGGGCTATGGGTACGAGAGGCACGGTTCCCGCGATCACCATAACGGCTGCTGCGGAGACCGTGAGGTAATTGCACGCCCATACCTCGGAGCCGTACAGCAATATATAATAGGCGGCCGACGCTAGTACCCTTCTTTTGACCTTTTTCGGGCCGTCAAAATTGGGCATCAACCTAGACAGTGCGGCTGCTACCTTTGTGGTTTTATCATTCGCCCTCCCTATGTGCTCCCAAAAGAAAGTCGTGAGTCGACCCACATTCCGAGATAGCGAAGTACCGGGCTCGCGAATAACATAAACGGGGTTTGAGCGGATTATAAAAAAAACAACAAAATCACTGGTAACTAGGAACGTTTATTATCAAAAAAAAAAAAACTTATTGTAAGACTTAACACGGGATACTACACACATTTCGTGTAGTTCGCCTCTATTTATTACATTCAATTTTCTGGGTTGTTAATCGGCAGACGTAATGTCAGCGATTTTGCAATTGCACATATTTTCTGGGAATACACCGACCGAATTGAGGTGTTTCCAGGAAATTGTGAAATAATTAATTATTTTTTGTAATCGACCGGATAAACGTGTCAAATTCATCGCCTGGTGCTGGCAATGGTGCTGGTGTTTGCACATATGTAACTTCTCCCTCCTTAAGAGTGAAATTCTCCTGAATTTTATTACTAAAGTTCATTTGTATCCTTTTTTGTTGTATACATAAACATGATAATATTAAAAACATAATTAGTATTGTTACAATGCAAGTTACATTTATTTTATAGGATACATCTTTCTTAAATTCTATTTCTTCTATTGCTTTGATATTTTCAAAGTTTTTTAAGATAATTTTGTCAAACTTTATTGTTTCAGTAAAATTAAATTTTTCTTTATAATTCGGATAATAAAATCGTTGCTTTTGTATATGTTTTACATTAGAATATTTTAGATCTAAGAAATACAAGGTGCAATTGACGAAATTGATTAAATAATTTCCTGTGAGTTTTATATCTCTATCATCACATGTTTGGTTTATCTTTAAGTTTACATTTTTAATGAATAGTGTTTCGTCATCTAAAGATTCAATTTCGGTTTGATCATTTTTGATTAGTTTACAATTTTGTTTTATTACACAATGTTTACTTTCGATTAATTCGTTTAGATTTTTGTCTTCTTCATATTTGTACGTTTTATTTCTATACTCTATAATGAATTCTTTTTCGGCATCAATTTCTAGAAAATTTGTATTAGGAACTGGAGTTAAAAGTTTAAGGGGCATAGTTACATAATTTTTTTTGGAATTTTAATGGCGAACATTAACATGTTTTCTTTGTATTTTGCAACTCCAAGTCTTATTTGTTTTAATTTGAAAAAATCTATTTTATATGCTTCGATTTCATCATTTGTAAGGATATTGGGGTGTAAAATGTTACTTCTTGCTGATACAATATTATCCTGAATATGTTCTATTTTTGACTCGATATACTTAAGTTTAAATAATTGATCAAAATAAATTTGCTTCATTACTAATTCTCTTTCTACTCTCTGTATAGTGTTAACCTGTTTTAAAATTGTTACTCTATCGTTACTAATGGTATCTCTAAGCATGTTAAAAGTACTGTTAAAATATTCGTTAATTTTAATTTGATTATTGGATGCTACGATTGCATTATGACTGTTCTTTGCTACTGTATCTAGGTGTTCTTCTATAGTCTGTCTGTCGTCGTCGTCCATGGTTCCGAATAGCCATTTTTGTGTCGTACCTATAATGTTAATTAGACCTCGTCTTTGTCTATGTTGTAAGGGTACTAAAGTCCTAATCTTGTATATGATATTTGAAATTTCTTCGTTTAACATTTGTCTTTGTTCGAGTTGTAATGGGGCTAGATTAATAGAAATGTTTTTTACTAATGCTATTATTTCAGCTGGGTTTATAATATGTAGTATAATGTCTGTCTCATTTGTAATGCTTATGTCAGTCAATTGAAGTTTAACGTATCCGTTCTGTTCGTTTATCGTCTGTACGTCAAGGAGGTGTTGGCAATTAATCTGAGTAGTCAGTGTCAGAAGTACTATCCATGCTATTACCTGTAAATTTTAATGGTCGCTTAATATTTGTATAATGGATATTTTTCAAATTTGCTTTCTTATATTTTGGCTCATGCTTGTGTCTAACTGCCTTGTAATTTTTAATAAAACCCGTTGACCTCTGTTCTTCATAATCTTCTCTAGTCTTATTTAATTTTCCTAATTTTCTTTCTTTTACTTTCTCTATATTCTGGCGAATTCTTTCTAAATCAATCTTATGAGTATGTGCGTCAAAAGGATTGCATTTAATGGTAGAGTGGAATCTATGATTATAATTTCTTACAGCTTTTTGTATAATTCTTTTTACTGAAAGTTTATTTTTATTGAATGAAATAATTCTAAATTTTTCTGCTATAGTGTTATGGAAACGTTCAATGTCTGCATTGCCGGTATGACTATTTGGCTTTGTTAAATGTAGAGAAATTCCCTCTTCTTCTAAGAATTCCTTTATCTGAACAGCTTTGAATTCGTTATCTGCTATTATTTTATTTGGTTTTCCTATTTTTGTAAAATGCTCTTCTAGTTGCTCAATTATTGTAGAGTGGTTTCTGTCTGTTAAATGGTACGCTGAACCGAATTTAGAAAATTTATCTATTATGGTTAGAAAACTTATTTTTCTTATTACGTATGTATCAATATGGATTATTTGATTGATATCTGTAGGTGTTTCCGTTTTCTTAAATTTAGCTTTTATGGGATTGCGGTCATATTTGACTGCTTGGCATACGTCGCATTGGTTTATAACAATATGGATAAATTCCATTAGCTTGGGATAGTATATTTTATACTTAATTTGGTTATATGTTTCCTGTATACCAGAATGTTGGCTTTCCTTAATATGGTACAGAGCTATTTGCTTCACAACTTCTACCTCTGTTTCGATGTCTTGTGCCCTAAATGAACACTTGACGAATCTTACCGAGTTGTCATTCGAATACATCTCTCTTATTTTTTCTTGGAGAATATTGTATACGTTATCCGCTAGTTCTGAGAATATGCCTACTTTTCCTTTTTTTATAAATCTCCTTAGTATGTCTCCTAACCTGTCAAAGTCATACTCTGCTATGTAGATAATTCTTTTACTGTGCAGGATCTCAATTTCCCTAATTTTGTTATTTGTTAGTATTAGCTGAGTTTTGAACTTATTGACGATGTCTTCGACAATTGGAATGTGATCCATTAGTTCTTCCTCTGCCGAATGTACAGTTTCATTGTCCTCGTCTACTTCTACATTAAATACAAGTTCTGAATCACTTTGATTACCTTTAAGCGAAAAATTTTCTGTTAGTGTGGGATTCTCTCCCTCCTTAGATTTAACGTCCTCGTTAACCTCTATTCTGCTAAGAAAATCTGCTACCCTGTTTTCTTTACCTTTAAGGTACTCTATTTCAAACTGATATTCTCCTAGTTTAAGAAGCCATCGTTGATGTCTAGGTGAAAGATCTTTTCCTCTATATTTTGCATGAAGATACTTAATTGGCTGGTGATCTGTAAAGATCTTAAACTTATTACCGTAAAGGTAAGGTCTAAAATAATTTATTGACCACATTATCGCTAGGAATTCTTTGTCTGTAGCGGAGTAATTAAGTTCGTGCTTGTTGAGAGTACGTGATGCATAGCATATCGGGTGTCCTTCTTGAGAGATTACCGCTCCAATCGCATAATTGGATGCGTCAGTTGTCAGTGTAAATTGTTTTTTAAAGTTGGGGTATCTTAATATTGGGTGACTACTTATTAGTCCTTTCAATTTTTCAAATGCTTCTATGTAGTTTGGATCGTTTGCATTTATTTTGGCATTTTTCTTCAAGTATTTGGTAATAGGTTGTGCTACTTTAGCATAATCTCGGATAAATTTCCTATAGTATCCGGTTATTCCTAAAAAGCTCTTTATTTGTTTCTGGGACTTTGGAAGTTCTAATTTTTCAATACAAGCTATCTTATCCGGATTAGGTTTTAAACCGTCTTTAGTGAGAAAATGACCTAAGAATTCGGTCTCTCGCTTCATAAAATTACACTTATCTACCTGTATCTTAAGTCGTTTAGATTCTAATATTTTAAAAATGTTTGTTATAGCTCTGACGTGTTCTTTCAATGACGTACTAAAGATAAGTATGTCATCCAGATAAACTACGCACGTCTTATTTATATGGTCTCTAAGAATATCATTCATCAGCCTTTGGAATGTCGCAGGTGCATTCTTCAAACCGAATGGCATTCTTATAAACTCATATAATCCGTGGGGGGTGACAAAAGCTGTCTTTTTGCGATCTTCTTCTTTGATTAATATCTGGTGATATCCTTTGGCAAGATCTATTGTGGTGAAGTATTGTGATTTCCCAAGTTTGTCTAATATTGAATCAATATTTGGCAAAGGGAATTTGTCGTCAACTGTGATTTCGTTCAACTTTCGATAATCGATTACGATACGAAATTTCTTTTTCCCTGAGTTGTCCATTTTCTTTGGAACAACTATAAGTGGACTCGAGTATTTAGAATTACTCTTTCGAATAATTCCCTGAGATTCCATTTCTGTAATTTGACGTTTTACTTCTTCGTCATGCATAGGGGGGTATCTGTATAATTTAGCGTTCACTTGTTGATCAGTGGTTGTAACAATTTCATGCTCAATTTCTGGGGTACTTGATAATTTGTCACCTTCTTTGAAGAATAGATTACCAAATCTGTTTAACAGGTTATCTACTTCTTGGCGTTCTTCTTTGTTAAGATGATCTAATTTTATATGATTGATGCTAGTATCAGTAGTTTCTAGGGAACATATTTGATTTAATACATATGGGGGGTTAGTGAACTTTAAGCACTGATTGTTTAGATAAATATTTCCTTCTTCGAAGTTTATTAAAGTGTTTAATTTGTTTAGTAAATCCATACCAATTATAAACTGATATCCTCTATTGCAAAGTCTTTTGACTTTCCATCTAATAAGGGTGTTGGGTGACGCTTTGAATTCTTCTGGTACAGGTGTATGTATTTCATACGATATTGTGTCCCTACCTGTCACTGTAGTAAAGTGAATTGGCTCAATACGGAATTTTTCAAATTCATTCAACCTATCGTCTGCTATACTTAGGGTTGAGCCCGTATCTACTAATGCTATAAAGTTTTTTGAGCAAATAGTTATCCTAATTTGTGGTAATTCGTCCGAGGCTAGTTCATAAAAAACGCGGGACATTGTTCGTTTTGATTTCTTACATTTTCGTTACTTATTTCCTGATGCATTACCATTCTTTGTCCAGATCTCTCCTGTTGATGGCTATTTTGGCCCGGAGATGATCTGAAGTGTCCTGAATTTTTGTTTTGACCTTGGGAGTTATTTATCTGTCTCCTATCGTTGTTTCCCTGAATATTATCAACCTCCATGTTTTCTGCTGGTGGATTTTGTCTATCAGGCTGCCTATGCTGCCCTGACAAGTTCCTTTGTTGTCCCTGATAATTATTTTGCCTATACTGACCCGAGTGGTTTCGTTGCTGTCCCTGATAGTTATTCTGCCTGAACTGTCCTGAAAAATGTCTTTGTTGGCCCTGATTATTTTGTCGATGCTGTCCTGATCTATTATGATACTCATCAGCATAATTTGGTCTTCTTTGCTTTTCTGGTGGAACAATTGTCTTTGGCCTAACTACTCTTCTAAATTCCGGCCTAATGCAGGAATCCTCGAATCTTCTCTTTCTCATTACTGAGATTATTTTGCTTAAATCGTTTTCTTCATATATCCTGTCTAATAATGTGCCTTGCGCTATTTCTTTAGCGGTATTTATTAATATTACACCAATATTGCTTAAGTCTATATAGTTTTCTTCTTTATAATATACAATAAGTTCGTCAGTTTTATATTTAATATTTTGCAATTCTACTGCTAATTCGCTTACCGTATTGACCTTTAAATTTGTAATTCTTTTGTATATTTCGTGCGGCTCTGTGTCCGGTTTGTATCTAAGCTTCAATGTTTCCTTGATGGTAGTCCAATTGTCAGTCTCTGGTGTGTTGATCACGGCGTTCTTCGCTTCACCTTGAATCTTCTCGTGGAAAACAGCTCTCACTACAATCTTCCTTAGTTCTGGATCTTCTACTTGATTGAGGTAGTATTCTACACAACTGAAGAATGAGTTGATCGTAACATCTCCTTGTCCGGTGAATATTGACATGTAACGGACATCTTTTAAAATCCTTTCCCTTTCCTCTCGGTTTTCTCGTTGTTGGAGTTGTACGTACGCTGACCTTACTTGTTCTAGCTGCTGAGTTCTTAGCTCTAATTCAGCAATAAGTTGATTTTGATTTTCCATGTTCCTGTTGTTATCGTGTATTTGATGTCTTTTCATAGACTTCTGTTTTTGCACTTCACTTGTGATTTTTCTTTTGTTTTTAGGTACACACACTAATCTTTGTCGATTTTATGGTATGTATTGCAAATTTTAATTCGAATTTTCACTGGGTAACGTGTTTATTAATTGAAATGTTTCATTTAGGAACACTTATATTTAATTAATTTCACACGACGTAAATTCGTTTCGCTGGACTCTTATTTTATAAGAATCCTACCGACTGCGCCAATAACATAAACGGGGTTTGAGCGGATTATAAAAAAAACAACAAAATCACTGGTAACTAGGAACGTTTATTATCAAAAAAAAAAAACTTATTGTAAGACTTAACACGGGATACTACACACATTTCGTGTAGTTCGCCTCTATTTATTACATTCAATTTTCTGGGTTGTTAATCGGCAGACGTAATGTCAGCGATTTTGCAATTGCACATATTTTCTGGGAATACACCGACCGAATTGAGGTGTTTCCAGGAAATTGTGAAATAATTAATTATTTTTTGTAATCGACCGGATAAACGTGTCAAATTCATCGCCTGGTGCTGGCAATGGTGCTGGTGTTTGCACATATGTAACTCGCGCGGACTAATGCACCCGCGATGTTCAAGCGGAAGTTCCCACCGAACCATCGTTACTGGTGAGGACAATCATCTCCGTTTTTTGCGACATCTGCTCAGGCATTTTAAAAGTAGTAATACCCACGTGAGTGTTTCACGGGGGGCCTATTGCGGTTGCCGAGATTCTAGCAATTGTAAAGGAGGCTTGACTTTTTTTTTTAAATCTATTTATTTAAAAATCTATTTATTTAAAAAAAAAAGTCAAGCCTCCTTTACAATTGCTAGAATCTCGGCAACCGCAATAGGCCCCCCGTGAAACAGACCTCATTGAACCCATACTGATTATCGGCAATATTACAGCACTCTCTTATCCTCGTTCGTAGCATCTTCTCCAAGAGCGGTTAGTATGATGACGGAGTTAGGGGAGTGGTTTGCCCTTATCGAAATAAACTATAGACGTTGGAGTTTCCAGCGCTCACTGAATAGTCCGACACGTAAACACATGTTGAACATTCCCAGTGGTTTCTCTGCAGCCACGATCTTGAGGACTTCGCTCTGTACACCGTCTCTGCCAGGAGCCTTACATCCCGGCAGGCCCGTTGTTATCCTCCTCAGTTTTTCGGATTTAAAGGGATCTCATTCATTATGTCGTCCGCCCTACTCTCTTCAGAGTGATCCGGGAACAGGGTGGTTGCTACTTCCTAAATGAAGTGTGGTTCCATTGGGACGAGCGGGCCAGAGCAGCGGAGCCTCCTGAGCGCCATTCAATACTCCTGGTCTCACGTGTCCTATTTACTTTGGCAATAAGCTCTTGCCAACAGCCTTGCCAACAGCGCCTATTGTTCATTCTGATCGCCCTCACTAGTTTTTTCTTCACTACCTTAGACGCCACCACTGCGCATCCCGTTGGAGTCTCTGAGAGACTCGTTGAAATCATTACCATTCTCTACATAGGTTCATGATTTCCTGGGTTCAACAGTAGCTTGGCTCTCTACTGAACCTCGGTGACATACATGGTTCAGCAAGGCTTTAAGCGCAGCTTAGCCGTAGTCACAGATGCGTATACTTCGCCCTCTCCAAGCAACAGGAGTTCTGGTGTCCTTTCATCAGACGGGATGTTCATAAGACCAGAGTTTTATTAGTACGTCTCCAGCATAACAAACCAAGACAGCCTTGTTTCTCCAGACAACTGACGCATTGGTCTTATCATAGGCGTATAGGACCCTCTTCGATTATAGGCCCCAGTCTTGCCAAAAGCTACTTTACACTGCTATAAGGCCAACAGCGCCTTGGAGATTTTCGACCTTACATACATTTGTTCCAATGAAGTTAGTTGTCAAGCATGGCTTTCAAATATGAAAATGCATTCATAAAAATCGACCTTGTGCTCTGATTAATTTCGCCAACTTTAATCTGACATTATCCATTACGAGAAAATGAATTTTCAATAAACTCTGCTCTTCGTTGTTTAAATTAAAGAAAAAAAAATTAATAAAAGAAATAAAATGACAAAAACAAACACCTGAATCCATTCAATAAATGCAAGTGTCGCCAACACTCCGGTCACAGCGCATCGCAGCAAATTGCTTTTTTTCCGCACTTCCGATATTTATTATTTCCATTAAGAACTGCAACGCAAATTGGAAGATGAACTTCCATTTGCAATTTGCTTTTGCTACTATTCGTACCGTTCACTGTTTGATAAATAAAATTTAATGTTCGACCACCCTTGAACTTTACAATTAATTGCCGGCATGCACGACCGACGCTATGAGAGGCGCAATACGTAATCGAGTTAATAAAAATTTATTTCTTCAGTTGGTCTTTGCAATAATTAATCATTCGAATAATGGTTACGAGGGCTTACGTATTCTGTACCTGGATTGTAAAAATAAATTAAAAATTCTTGATATTGCATATTGTTGTACTAGTAGTTAATTTTAATTCTCACAAGAAAAAAGGGAAACTTCAAAAATAAATTGAGCAGTCAGGGATTGTGGATTTAAGTTGGTCATTTAAAGTGGTGACATTGAACAGCACATTCCCTCCGAAACGATATCCAGATGTTTTAATTTTTAAACTAAAGATTGAAGGTTCAGTTTGTACGAGTATATGAAAATCGGTTGTCGGTAAATATATGTTTACAGGGCCTTCGAGCGTGTTCACCCTGTAAACATTCAAATTCAAGGTATCATTAATTTTTTTGTTCAGGAGATAGGTACTCATACCCTTCGCTGGTGTGGTGCGTGTTGGTAATGTAGGCACTTCACCCGTACCATATTACTTTCTTAAAAAAACTGAGAGTTTTCACTCAATCGAACATGCAAAGTGTACAATAGCTAGCTCTTTGCCTGAGTGCTCAGATCTGGCAGAATAAAATAAAGAACAAAGAAAATCGGTTATGGAAATAACCAAAGAGCAGGTTTTTCAGCTGGATTGCATTAGGAAGTTTGACCGAAAAGAAACGAACAAAGGAACTGGACTTTTTTTCATCAAATTTATTACCTACCTACTTCTATTTAATATACACTAACTTACACCCACAAATTCGTTCGCGTTGGTATAGCGAATAATTTATAAAAGGTATCTGGAGTTTGCATATTACACAGAATATTACATAGACTTTAGAATATTACAATAAGAATAAGAATTAGACTTTTAGTGGGTTACCGTGGTGTATGTATTAGTGCATTTTGACACCAATAAAACAGATACTTAAGAAGTTGGATATGGGGGTTAAATTAGATTAGTGGTAGAGTGCCTGGTTGCTAGCCCAAAGGCTGTAGATTCGACTCCGAGTCGAATAGATTTTTGCGTTTTTTTTCTTACATAATTAAAAAAAAAGGAACTACAAATAAATAAAAGTGCATATTGGTGCCAATAGCGATACGTTGCAAGTACATCAAGCCTACAAGCAATATAAGCCGAATCAAAGACAAATACAAGGAGGAAGCTAATGCCAATTCCTAACTTGATAAAGCGTACCACCCCTTAAACTTTCACGCGTAACACGAACCAGCTTGACATGAGTTAAGGATTTCACAATGAGGTGAATCAGTTAACGGTTGCTTCCCGTCCTCCTATTCAACCTGAAAGCAAGAAACGACTGCACTGGTGGACATCAGCAGGAGGGCCACTTAGAAAAGTCTTCAGTAAACTTTTCAGCCAAGCAAAACCATAAGAAAAGTGACATATTGGGACTTATACAAGGAATACCCCAAAATATATAAAAACCAAACTGAGAAAAGCAACACAACAACCCTGTAAGTCATTCTGTCATAACATAACAGAAACCTTTGAGACATCGCGGTTAAGAAAAATCCTCTCTACAAATCCTATGATGCCTAGATGTTTGAAAAAAAAAAACGATTCCACATCACGGTGGAAACGCCTCTACATTTCTTGGCCAGCCACATCTAACAGTCTCTACATTATAGAGAGTACACAATGGTCGCTTTCCTGGATATAGCGGGTGCCTTTAATAACGTCAACATACCGCAACACATCCGCAATCACAACTGCGCTTTCAACTCTGAAAGTAGATGACTCACTTGAGGTGTTGATCAATGTTATTATATGTTATGATAAATAGCAGGACTATCAAATCCAAACTGGAAGAGGCTTTTGCTAAAAGATGTTTCAGCTGAGGTACGCCGCAAGGCAGTGCCCTTTCAACCCTTCCAAGGAACTTTTTCGTCAACGAACTGCTAATATGCCTAAGCGGATGACGTTGCTATAGCCGTCTCACGTAAGCATCTCTATACCATTAAACAACTCTTCCAGCAAAAACTTAACAGGTTAATTCGTTGGGCTGATTGCTGTTGATTGGGAGTAAGCCCCCATAAGATCGATCTTGTCCTCTTCTCCCGGAAATAAAAAATGCCAATCATAAACACTCCCTTAATCAACGGTACCAGTCATCCCGATACAGCAAAATATCTGGGTCTCATATTTGACAGAAAACTAAATTGGAAACCTAACTTTCAAGAAGGAGTAAAGGAAGCTACAATACAATTCTCTTGGAAAAAAATTCACTGGGACCCTTTAACTTCGCATTACCCTCGCTGGATCTGAATCGCTCCAAGAGTTTGATCCTCCAAAATAGGAAACATCTCAGTGTTATCATAGGTGTCATCACTGGGCATTGTCTTAAAGGCAAGCGTGCAAAAAAGCTTGGCGTTTTTATAAATGACTTCTGCAGAAGTTGTTTGAACGAGGAGATGAGGAGGCAGTCCCCCACCTACTCTGTACATGCCCAGCTCCCTTAGGAGCTTTCTTCTATGATGACTTAAGCTATCTAAACAATATAGACGTTAATATTCTCCTACACTTCGTTAGAAGCTCGAATTGGTTTCAAGAGTACGAGAATCACACATCCACGAGGCTTAAGAATGGGCCAATAGGCTTAAGTGGGTTGATTTTTCCAACGGCTACTCTTACCTAATATAATCTTGAATCATAGGAAGTAGTGTCATATTCATCATACATTCTCTGGTTTATGGCAACAAGCCAAAGACTTTAGACAATTTGAAGGCAAAAATGCGGTAATTATTCACCGCTTATTCAAAAATATTCAACGACGAACTATACGACCTGCACAGCGGCACTCACCTAGTCAGAAAACTGCGTGTCTGTCACCTGGGACATTTAGAGTGAGTGAACACCAATGCACCGGCCCGCAGAATTTTTGAATCCAACACTCTCGACTTGTCCTGTGCAACCAACATCAAAATCATCGATTCTAAGAAGCAACCATAAACGGCGCAACTGATGTGCTGGATGGAAACAACTCGTCTCCACACTGTATAGAAGAACGAAAGCTGCCTGGGTAATCTACGAACAAAAGAGGAAACAACAACATTGGCTTATCCGGAGGGAAAAAAGAGGATGAGAAGTGTGCGATCGAGGGAATAGGGAGATACAATGTTTGGATTTTTTACCAAAAACTAAAACGACCGTATCACTACAACGAAATTCGAACGGAGCCCTGTTGGGATGCACATGGAAACACAGTAGTAGAGTCGCAGTCTGCACGGGCAACCCAAACTCCGTTGTCAGTCAGAATGAACTATTCAACTTGGTAGGTGAAAGTCAAGATACCTTAGTACCGGACGGACTACCTGCAGAGCTATTTAACGCAGCTGGAGATGTCTTGGTAGGGTCAAAGATTTATTCAGCAGACAGAATGTTTTAGGAATGGAAACCTCAGCACTGTTTGCTCTCTTAACAACTCCAATTTTGGATTTAGTATTTCAGTATTTCAGTATTTTTATTACAGTATAACAACGACATTTATAATAGACCATTCAGATCTTTAAGCTATAAATGTGATACAATTAATAAGTGATTTAAGATTAAACTAAAATTATAATTCTTTCTCAATAAGGTAAACTTAAAAATATTAACAACTGATTGGAATAAATTTGAGTACAAAGAAAGAGAAAAAAAAGAAGAAAAAAAATAAATTTATAAGCTTTCTTGAACAATTTAAATAAAATATTTGTATGATGTGAAATTATGTTCAGTATTCCTGCTAGTTGTCTGCTATATGTCGGAAGAGAGTTTCACTAAAGCTTTTTGTATTATAGAGTCGTCTTATATTAAGGGGGAGTGAATTCCAAAGGCGAATGGCGTGAACGAAAAACTGTCGTTCGGTAACTTGATACGCAACACGAGGTACAATTAAACTTAAAGATCTACTTGAATGCGAAAACCTTAGTTTATCATATAAGTATTGGGGCTGTTGGTTGATTATAATCCTGTGTAGATATTTGATTGTGCAGTAGTCAAAATATCGGTCAAGTGTGCAACCAAGAATATTTTTGGTATAAGCCGACACATGAGCAAAACGATTTAGGCCGTATACGTATCGCACAACATTGTTAAAAGCAATGTTGAGCTTACGTCTGGCAAAGGCGCCGGTGCAACAAAAAACTTCGCAGCCATATGTTATCAGAGGAATGAGCACGGCCTTGACCAACATAAGCTTCGTATTTATTGGTGTGAAGCTTTGAGTTTGGGAGAGATTTCTAAGACATCCGTATATTTTTGCCACAACTGAGCAAACGTGGTCGTCCCAGGTTAATTTTGTATTGAACCAAATACCAAGATTTTTGGCTTTGTTTACAAATTCGATAGGTTCATTACCAAGGTATACTGAAGGAACGTTGATAAAAGATAAGGGGTTTCTATTTATGAGAAGACACTTCGTTTTTCTTGGGTTAAGCTGCAGAAGGTTTTCATCTGCCCAGCAATGGATACGTTTTAGGTCATCATTTTAGTCTCCTTAGAACCCTTAAGATTAAGATTATACATGCTCTCTAGTGTAAAGGTTTTCTTCCATTATATACGAGTATTAAATAAATAAAGTAAAACTCAGTTATTTAAGTTTTCTTGTGCTTAAACCGTTTATTATTATCATAAAGTTGAAAACGTTATTCATACATTAAACCAAATCAAACCATATCAAACATGTCTAACTCCAAACGAGGTCGAACAAATCCCAAGTCTGATATACCCACCAACTCTCCTCGCGCCTCCCTCGACAAACCAAAACAAATCAACAAAAAAATGTCAGACATCGATGCCAACCTGTGGGAAAAAATGGATGAAAAATTAAAAAATCAAAGTGAACTTATTATTTCCCTCATTTCCACGAAAATTAAAGAAAATAATGACATATTTACTTCCAAAATTGAAGCACAGTTTGCTGAATTTAGAAAAGACATAATTAATATTAGCTCGCAGGTTTCTCAACTTGAAACATTTAACTCGGCGCTGAAAAGTGACATCGAAACAATTAAAGCTGAAGTTGTTCTCATTAATAATTCGTTGTCAGATCTTAAAAGTGAAAAAAAAAATATACAGCATGAAATTTCTGAACTCAAGTCGCAACTCAATGAAATAAAACTTGTTCAAGAAGCAACCGAAAACAGAATCGTCTCCCGTGATGCAGTGCTATTTGGCATAGCATACACTCCGAACGAAAATTTAAAATCTTACTTTAACCATTTGTGCCATGTTATTCAAATGAAACCGCCACAAATAAACGATATTTTCCGCACGCGCAATTCGACCACAATAATTGTTAAATTCCGATCAGCGTACGACAGGAACTATGTTCTAAACAAAAAACAACTTAATTTACATGACATCGGATTAAGTTCGGATTCTAATATAGGGTCCGCCATCTAACGTTTTTTTTTTTTCAACTAGTGCTTATTTCGTGAATGGTAACACTTAGCTCATGTCTGACTTGACAGATAATTAGTTTTATCCTTCGGCTGAACGAATATGGTTGTGTATATGCTTGAACTACGCTTCGCTAAGTAGGCCTGCGATCGACTTAGAGAAGATGCCGATTTTGCCAAAAAAATCATCTTTTCAGATGAAGCTCATTTTGATCTTGGCGGGTATGTAAACAAGCAAAATTGTCGCATTTGGGGCACAGAAAACCCGCACGCATACATTGAAAAGCCGATACACCCAAAACGAGTCACTGTTTGGTGCGGATTTTGGTCCAGAAGCATAATTGGGCCATTTTTCTTCGAAAATGAGCAAGGAGTGGCCGTTACAGTCAATGGCGATCGTTATCGGGCCATGTTGAACGAATTTTTGTTCACAAAAATTGAAGAGGAGGATATTGGCAACATTTGGTTTCAACAGGACGGCGTTACGTGCCACACAGCCGAAGCTACACTCGATGTTTTGCACCCTGTTTTTGAAGATCGCATTATCAGCCGCAGAGCTGATGTCGTTTGGCCACCTCGGAGCTGCGATTTGACGCCGTTGGACTATTATTTGTGGGGTGCCGTAAAAGATAAGTGTTACGCCGACAATCCAGAGACAATTTACGCTTTAAAGGACAATATTCGCCATTGGTGAAATACAGCTGCACACAATCGATAATGTGCTTAAAAATTGGACCGATCGTGTAGGCTACTGCATGGCCAGCCGAGGCAGCCATTTGAATGAAATTATTTTCCATTATTAAAATGAAAGAAGAAATTTGAGAAAATTTCAGTAGTTTTTTTTTATAGCATTTTCAAAAAAAAAAATTTTTTGGCGGACCCTATATTTACCTCCGTGAGTGTCTATCTAAATCGAACAATAGCATATTACATGCGGCACTAACACTCAAAAAACAAAAACTTCTGCAGACTGTGTTTACAAAACGCGGTAATGTGTATGTAAAAAATCATCTACATGATGAACCATCTGTCATCGAAAACATCGCCAAACTTTACGACATTGCCAGCCCCCAAGAAAATAACAACCACAATCAACAATAACACCAGTATCTCTTAAACTGTTTTTTTTTTCTTTCTTCTTTTTTATTATTTTCCTTAACATAATCTTGTTAATTTTGTTAATTTTGTTAATTTTTGAATTTAAACTGCTAACTTAATTTTTTTTCTTCATTTCTGCTTTTTTTTTAATTATTTTTAAGTTTTTCATTATTCATCCAAACAAAACATCTCCATTTTTGCCTTAATTCGTCTATAATGAATACTAACGAGTTTATCACGACCAATAGGGTGCCGCCTGCTTTTAATGTGCCGTTTCCTCTATTTTTGTTATTATACAACAATGCTTGCAACAACTAGTGGCATGAATTCCACGAATTCCATTAGTGATGAGAGTGGAGGGATCTGTCGCTCAATGTTGAATATTCTTTGCGAGCAGAAAACTGGTTTGAGGATATGCCATATTAATGCGCAGAGCCTCTTTCCAAAATTGGATGAGTTTAGAGGTCTGTTCGAAGGTTTCAATATTAATGTTGTTTGCGTTAGCGAATCATGGTTTACAAATTATTGCAAAGATAAGGTTTATAAAGTTAATGGGTACAGGCTTTTTCGTGGGGATAGGATAGATAGAATAGGTGGTGGTGCTGCAATATACGTAAGAAGCGGCTTAAATAGTCACCTCAAATGTAAGTCTGACCTCGGAAGTGAGATTGACTATGTTTTCGTTGAACTGAAGTCTCCTTCGGGCGCCCTTTTAATTGGGTCTATTTACAGACCAAATAAATATACCGATCCCTCTCCTATTTTTGGTCTTTTGGAATCTATCTCGATAGCTTATCCAAAAATTATCATTGCTGGTGACCTAAATAGCAACCTTTTTGCTGTGCATATTGTGGTTGAGGGCATGAGATCCTTTAACTTATTCCCGGCTAACACTACTCATGCTACTTACTTCACTGAAGAAGGTAGTACCCTCCTTGATGTTTTCTTTGTCACTAATGTAAGCGACATTCTCTTTTACGACCAGCTGTCAGCACCCGGTTTTTCAAAACATGACCTACTGTACTTAACTTTTAATTTTAACTTTACGTCCTCAGATCTAGTCTATGAATACCGCGACTTCAGAAGCATTAATTTAAATCAGCTGAAGGTAGATGCCGCACTCATTGAGTGGAATCGAATATTTTACATGACTTCTTCTAGTGACCAAGTGTACTATCTCTGCAATAATGTTCGTCAATTATTTTATAACCACGTTCCACTGAAAATAAAACAAATAAGGCATGGGCAAAATGCTTGGTTTACTGGTGAAATTAGGGACCTAATCAAGCAACGTAATCGATGGTATGATGCATGGAAGCGTTACAGGTTAGACATCCATCTCCAGATGTATCGTTCCCTGCGCAACCGTGTAGTGGTAAAAATTAAAATGGCAAAAAAAGAGCTCTACAAAAACAAACTAAATACACAGATTAGAGGAAAACAGCTTTGGAATAATCTCCGTGCAATTGGTATTGGTAAAAACAAAGAAGATGTTAATTTTAACGTAAACGAGCTTAACAAAAGTTTTGTTAATCTTCCCCTCCCATCCTTAAATGTTGAACGTCCTACATCGTCAACTTCACATGAAGTAGGTAGCTTAGAGTTCGCCTGCATCGATTATGTCGAATTAGTTTCATGTCTGTTATCAGTCAAATATAATGCCGTTGGTTTTGACGACATCCATCCCAAATTTATAAAAATCATCCTGCCAGTTATTCTTCCCTACTTAGTTTATTCCTTTAATTCTATTTTAACGACCGGTTGCTATCCCACACAATGGAAAATGTCAAAAATTATCCCTATCCAAAAAAAGCCTAACAGTAATGACTTTCGTCCCATTTCAATTCTACCCTATTTGTCAAAAGTATTCGAGCGAGTACTGTAAATGAGCTCTCACATCCAAAAGTATAACTTGCTCTCTCCTTTACAGTCCGGTTTTAGGAAACACCATAGCTGTATCACTGCAACCATTAAAATTGTGAATGATATTACTTCTCTCTAATTTAGATTTTAATGAAGCGACGTTTTTGGTGCTCCTCGATTTTTCTAAGGCGTTCGACATCGTTGATCATGCACAACTGTGCCATAAATTGAAAACTTTTTTCAGCTTCTCTAGTTCATCTGTATCACTTATCTCCTCGTACCTGAAACTGAGAAAACAGGCTGTCGTAGTCGGACCTCAGACATCTGACTTTATTCTAAATAATAAAGGTGTCTCACAGGGCTCTATTCTTGGACCGCTTCTATTTTCCCTGTATATAAATGAGCTTCCTTCTATTGTTTCTTCTTCCATCCATATGTATGCCGATGATGTTCAACTCTACCGTAGTTGCCAACTAGGTATGATCGAAGACTGTTCGAGCGCAATTAATTCTGATTTAGAAAATATATCCAACTGGGCAAAAAACAATGGCCTTTTTCTCAATCCCTTAAAAACCAAATGCATTTTTATAAGCAAAACATTACTGGATATTACTTACTTTCCCGATATTGTGCTTAATAGCCTTGAAATTGAATATGTTGAAACTGTTAAAAACTTAGGAATCGCGTTCAACAGAACACTCCAACCGAACTCTCCAACTTATTCCCCCCAAATTTACTTGCCAATCTTCTGAGCGCCAGTTCCTCGTTCACGTCGTCCGCCTGTGGAATTCTTTACCTAGGCATGCTAGAGAGCACAGCGGTCAACAAACCGATTTAGCTTAAAGTCCTGTTTATTTTCTATTCTTTTTTTTTTCTCTCTTTTCTTTTCTTTTATATCTATTAAATTTAATTTAATGGAGATGTTCTTGGTTTTGGTTTTGTTTTATCCTAGTTCACTTAATTTCACAAGAATACTTAGTTTTTAGTTTTCTTAGTGATATGTTTGTTTTACGTTTATTCAGTAGTGTTTAATATTTTAATTAATTCTAGGCGTCACTAACATATAAGATAATTATTTAATCTTAAAGTGTATGCTTCCAATTTACAAATAAATATAAATAAATAAGGTTTAAATCCATTTAATTGGCTTCTATTAGTGCCAATCAAGGACCGCCAATTCCATAAGCGACCAAATATTCATACTATGACGGATCCTAAATACGAGTAAAACAAAAGAAGATCAAATGGGGATCACGTATGTGATAGCACAGAACTACTACGTTACCTACGTCATAAGACTCTCATCATCACAGCGCGGCTCTATTACAGAGATTCATTGACGTTAACGAAGGCCGAGGATAATATTCTTGGTAATTATACTCGTAAATACACGATTCTTTGATGGATTTTGGTCTTTCTTAGATTGATTGAACATCGCGATTAATCGAAAAACTATTGACTACTCAAAAAATTGGTTTTGAGACTGTAGCGCAACAATTAAGTTCATAATGGAGTGCTTGTTTTCGTTCCTAGTGGTGGTATACGGGCAACTAGTTGTATAAATTCTTATATGTGGGCTAAAATATTGAAAGAGTGAACTAGTCTAGGTAACCTGGGTTAGTACACTGCGATACCGAAAAATGACTTCTATAGAAACCGGCATTACGTCTCAGATAAGGAATGACCGAATGATGACGACTTTTGACTATTGTACCCGGACTAAGATTGGTTTCTGGAATGTAAAGACTCTCCTCGACTCAGAGAGCGAAGGACCTCAAAATGCCAGATTCCTTCAATGGGAACGTGAGTTCCTTCGATATAACTTGGACATATTGGGAATGAGTGAAGTAAGATGGTTCGACGAGGGATAGTGCGACGATAGTTCCCCACGACACAGTCAAGATCTTCGGCAGTCCCCGTGAATCCGCAGCACCTACAACTACTAACATATAGCACGCAGAAGATTAATTTCCTGGCACCCACATGTCGATGGGATCTTATCTATCAGATTTGAACGCCCCAACGAATCCCCCGATTGAGGATAAAAAGCACCACTTCTACAATCAACCAAGGGCCGTATTCAACTCATCACCGAACGAAGATATCATCAACGTGATGGGGACGGGACCTGAATACAGATAGTTAACGACAATGAAAGGCTCAAACATGTGATCGGGAAGTACGGCGTTGGCGACCTAGTCATAGGAGCAGGAAGACCTACCACAAAGTCAGCTGGGTGTTAACTGACAGGCAATTATCGTCCAACCAAATCGACCATTGATCAGACGACGTTTCATCTCCGAAACAGATGAGGAACCGACATGTTTTATGGTAGCTACTCTCCAGTTACGTACTCTATCTGTTCAAGGATTCCGCAATATTACCAGAATGCCTAGGTATAACATCGACCGGCTAAAGATCCCCTCAGTACGCTAACAGTTAAGGGATCATTTTTCGTGAAGATCAACACTGCCAAACCGAAAATCATCACTCTCGGTACCAACTTATCAACTCAAATTAGCATTGCTGAACAACCGGTAGAAAGAGTAGAGAGTTTCCAATACCTTGGGAATATTTTTCTCTACCGAAGGTGGAACCGAACAGGATATTGTCAACCGAATCGGAAAAGAAAATTCTGCGTTTGAAATGATGTCCATGAAATGGCAAAGCAATGCAATCAGCTTAGACACCAAGCTACGGCTGTACCGTTCTATTGTATGGACGCTGCACTTATAGTTACGAACGTTCGTTAATAGGTGCCTAAGGAACATTTTATGAGTTTTCTGGCCTAACCGTATCTCTAGCGAACATCTTTACCACAGAACGGGTCAGGAATCAATGGGAACTATCATCAAACGCCAGAAGTCGAAATGGATTGATCATACACTTCGAAAAGGCGATAGTTCGACAGCAAACTACGCGATGCAATGGAATCCCTTATTACAAAATGCTAAAAGAACGGGTCGGCCGAGAAACACATGGCGTAGGACAGTTGAGGAGGAGTCAAGGCAATTGCGGAAGAGTTGGAGAGAGCTACAGCTCATTGCCATGAACTGTACACGGTGGCGCATAGCCGTTAGGACCCACAAACTGAAACAGGACATATGTAAGTGAAAGTTAGACTGATCGGCATTATAGGAGGGGATTAACACCAAACTCTACCAACTGTTTTCGCTATGTAGTGACTTTTAGGCCTGGCCAGAAAAGTCCATATCAATTCGCAACACATTGCAGTTTCGTAAGTATGTTCTTTACAGATCGGATTAATGTCAATGATTCGGTCCAAAAAGTCTTCGATTTCTACACGGAGGAATAACGCACGACGAAGACCTTATCAACGCCAGGGTGTAACTGCGTTAGTTAGCTAAAGACCGCATTAAATAAAGAGGTCTGTTGCTTGAGGCGCTAGCCCATCCGTCTCAAACCGTAGTGCCATCTTAGTAAATAAGTAATTAAGGCAGCAGGTGACAAAAAGCTACCCAGCGAGGTCAGGCAAAGCAAAATTTCCTGGGAAACTCAAGAGAAAAATTGGGCAACTTAAGATAAGGAATGAAAGTCCACAATAAAATATGACATCGGTGACGTATGGTCATTACGCGTACCCGATTTAAAGTTATATTGAAGCTTTGTGCGAAGAGGTAACAGACGGCAAACAAGATGAGAATCCTTCAAAAAAGTTGGTCAGATAAGGCAGCCGGTATCGAAAATGAAAAGGAATATACAAGTACATATGTATGTATGTAATTTACCAACCGATCAGCAATTTACCTGAGTCTCGAACTTTCAATAGGAAAACTTATGTGCAGATGAATCCAAAATAGCAGGTGGTGCAGGTGACCTGATCAAGGACGTATTGAAACGTAGGGATGAGAACTAAGCTGTATTACTTTCATAAGAATTTGTTACTGAATTTGAACGAATTTGCTGCACATATGTGCTGTTCTAAAAATATTTTAATGAACACCTTTTCTGAGGACATTTTTCCTTTAAAATATTTCAACACGCTTCAACTCCCTTGCAAGACATTTTAAAATTACGAAAGCTCGTCGTTAATTAAAATTATAATATAAATTTAAAATAATAATTAAAAGATAACTAAAGTAAAAGCTTAATCGATTGGGATAACGTTTCACAGATAATGGGCTAGTCACCGTCAGCCTTCTATAATATAATTAGGGTGACGCAATAAAAAAGGTATGGATCCGAGCAAAAGGCCATCGCTAAGTAGTCTTTTGTTCCTTATTTAATGAAGTTCATTCTGGGCAAACACTGATTTAATGACTTCGTTCTTTTCATCCTTTCAACTTAGAACCGAATTAATATTGTAATTAAATGAAGACTTTAATACTCGTACCATTATTCGGTTCGAGGTAATCAATATTGCTATCTGCTATGATGTATCGCTACAGAGTGTTGCCCAGTTACGTAATGGAACTAAAAACCTGACGGTGCTCTTAGATAGGATACGATGTGCGGATAATACAATACAAATGAGAGTATGTGTATGTGTATGGCTTAACTAAGTTTCTTTATCGAGGATTTTGAATCGATTCATCAAAATTAAGATTAAACGAGTTAGTGGTGTCTCGGGGCAACGAAAATAACTTAATGGGGTTAAGCTTTGGATTAATGGATTAATTGAGATATGAAATTGAGATAAGAAAATTTTCCTTTTTTTTATTTTCAAAGATCCGCTTTAATTAAAAGAGAGGAGTACATTAGGAAGTGCTCATCTCAGGGTATTGGAAAAGATGTGGTGATACACTTTTGCGTTTGAATTCGGTATATTATTTGGTATACTTAGTATATTTGGCCCTAGATAGTTTGCACTAGAAAACATATCACGGTAATGTAAAATCAATGCATATGAGCTGATGAAAACAAGTGGTAAAATGTAGGAATCGGAACCAGCTACTAGAATAAGCAAATAAAAGAGTTCAATATGTTGCATACAGATAACTAATACTGTTATTAGCCAATATGTATAAATTTATAGCCACTTGCCTTTGTGGAGAGAAGTGAGTTGAATTTGGTCAGTCAAGACTGGCAGAGGAAGAAACAATATTAGTCGCTCGGAAAACAAATGTCAACAAAAAAGAGTGGATGTAGGTAATTTACGGAATAGAGACGCCTCAGAAAATTTAAGTGAGAGTGGAAGTAAGAGTGGAATCAGACACGCTGAGAGCCATTCTTAAAAGCCTAAATGAAATTCGTACATTTGTGCAGGTAATGGGAAATAATGCAAGTGAAAATTAAAAGGACATCGAAAGACTGAATATTAAACTGCAGGCAAGTAGTAAATCTGGTGTTGCTGCCGTCACCGATTCTGCAATTAATGTCAACACCGCGGAATATTAGCAAGATCCTTTAGATGTCCAAGTATTTTCCGGAATAAGCCAACAGCTTTCCGGTGGCCCAAATTATCCAACGACAGCCGTAATAAAACTTCACGAAATGCGGAAGAGCGGCCGCTATTTTTAGCAAGGACTCCATAGAAGGTTTTAAATTCAGTAATCGTCAAATATTTCAAAGACTCCAGAATTGTTTAGTAGGACCAGCGCGAGAATCTGTTGCTTCTATATTAATAAACATACAGGACGTCCCGTTTCGTTTTGGTCGGACAGATGACTTGTACTATATTCCATCAATTAAAGAAAATCAAAAAATTGCCAGCCGTAACCGAAAACAAATTCGAGCAACTTCTGATCTTCTCTACACATGTACGTAACGTTGTTGCATTGCTGAAATCTTCAAACAACGAAAATAATCTCACCAATTCTTCTATTTTCGATGAGCTGATTTTGAAATGGCCACAGGACCAACAGTAGAGTGCGTAAAGCATTCATTAACCATCAGACCATATCCGAATATAACTGATTTTTCCAAATGGTTATTTCAACATGTAAGAATTGTAAGTCTGGTCCCGCAATCATCGACTTTGAACAAGGGTCCTGGAACAGCAATACAGTCTCAGACATGTTGTAAATATTTTTCACAAAAACAGAAACACCTCCGCCTCACAAGATGCCCAATATCAAAAGTGATACCAGTGCGGTCAAAATTATTTCATCTCAAGATGCAACGTTTTCAACCACTCTCTTAGTGTTAAAGACCGTTGGCAACCGTTGTTAAAGATGTGAAGGCCATAGTACTGCAAACTGTCGCAACAAGAAAGTATGTGGTATTCATGGTTGCTGTCGCTATCATCACACCAAATGCATGATGAGTCATGCACGACCAGCTCCACATCTGCCCAGCCATTATTAAGTTACCCAACAACTGCATCTGTCTTGCCTTTATTCAAAATTATTCCTGTCACCTTGATTCGGTGTTAACGAAAGTTCAGCTGTTTCTATCGAATATAAGGATGTCGCAGCTAAATTATCACCCAAAGGTCTATCACAGCCGTTGACTTTCCAATGGCTTGGCCAAACTAATACAACGGAACCATTCACTTTGGTGAACTTGTTATATTTGATTCCCGATAGAGCGATGCCTCTAACCAAATATAACTTCTGATGACTTCACCCGTCATCATCATGTTGGGGTTTCTGGCTTGGAACGACCGTCCTTTCGTACCCGTCGGCGACTTTCAGACGTCTTGTGTGATGAAGCCCGTTGCGAGTCTCCCGTCTATCACTATGGGCTCCGACAATGGTGTTTCTGGTGAACCTCATCCCGCACATTGGGCTCCTGGTTCGCCATGAGTCTCCCTACTGTCCTTAGGGCTTCACCGACCGAGACCCCTCGTTCTTCGCTGTGAACAACACCGCCCGTACAACATATACTCGTATGTGTTGTTTTCCGAGGTCTGGTGTTTGTGGACCACTGGATGACCATGGTTGCCCTCCACCTCCGCTAGAGCTCGGTGTTCCCAATGAATAAAAAGAGGGATCGAAAGAACTTAACAAGAGAAAGAGAGCCAAACTGGTTGCGGGAAAATGTACCGCAATAAACTTTTAAATAGGAGGTGGAGGTAAGTCAATTTCATTCATTATTAAAAATCCATGGTTGGGTGTTGTGGAAATAGTCAGGTGTCAACCTGGCGATACCCAGTGAGTGTTGCAATTGTTTCTACAGTTGTGCTTATTTTACCTCAAAGTGGTAACCATCGTGTATTGGTCGATGACCATACGGACTCGACTTACCAGACTTATAAGCGCTAGTGCGGACCAGCAGACAAAAATAGCAGCATTATAAACGGGACAGCGGATGAATTACCCAGACGGAATCAACGGTGAAATAAAATTCCGGAATAAAACAACCAGACCTTATACGGGCTACTCCAACATATTTGGAGCTCAGGTTGGTAAGGATTTCTTAGACGTAGTCAGTCAGAGTCTTGGAAAAGAGATGGTTACGGATGAGTCCTTAATTTACCAACGGCAGCATCCACATCCCTGAACGGGTTACTGACTTCGGTCAAACCGACTCTTCGTTCTAGGTGTATTATAATGGAACTGTCACTACAGATTGGGCATTGTGCCGCCAGGGTAACTGCCCGGTCATGGAAAAGAAAATTAAGTTACGAAGCAAAGCCTCGGATACGGACAAATCTATGTTTACAGCCCCTGCAAACAAACTAAAGACAACGAACTTTAGATCTGCACGTGGAATGTTGGGTCCATTAATAGACCACGAGTAGCCAAACAACTAACGGAGTCTCTGGATTGCTGCAAAGCAGATATTACCACCATCCACGAAATGCGATGGGACTGGCCGGACAAAAAGTGAATGAAAATTTTCGACATCTTCTACGGCGATTGTTATTGACGGTGAAAGCAGCGCCTATTTGGATGCGGATTCCTTGTTAGAGGCAGGCTTAGTCAAGTAGTCTTTAGTTTCCCACATGTTAAGGAGCATCTCGTCAGCCATATTCAGGCTAAATTTGCCGACATTATCCGTATATGCGCACACGCCCCCGCAGAGGAGAAGGACGATTTAACCAAAGATGGCTTCTACGAACTCTTCGACATGACCTACGAGCAGTGCCCTAGCTATGACATTGAAATTGTCCTCGACGATTTTATTGCAAATATAGGAAGAGAGGGCATCTTTGGCAATACTGTCAGAAGGCACAATCTGCACGACTCCACCTCCATTAACGAATTCAGTCTAATTCACTTCACTGCGGGGCGAAGCATTGCCTTAGGTAGCACACGATGCCAACGTCTCGATATTGAAAAGGGGACTTGGAGTATTTCTGATCAATCAAACGTCAATCAGATTGATCACATTGCGAATGACGCATGACACTCCTCCAGTATTACGGATATCCGAACGTTCCGAGAGCCCAACGTCGACTCGGACCATTACCTTTTTCTAGTCAACAAGACTTCTACAATTACAAGAGATTGCCAAATCCGTTTTCGATCTTCGAGGTAAAATAACATGCCATGGATACAATCCCCGAACTGAAGCCTGTAGAGATCAAAAAGAGTCACAGTCGATGCTGAGAAGAGCATTTCTGCAGATTTTATAACGGCGATGATGAGCCAAATACCGCTGTCAGACAGAATGAACCTCATAACCTGGGCGATGTAGATCAATAATTTCGTCCACTTGACCTGGGTGAAGTGAGGTTAACCATAGCTAAGCTTAAGTCCACAAAACTGCTATGGCGGATGGCCTGACTGCCGAACTCTTCAAAGCGGCAGGCGATGACTTGGTAAGAAGCAGACACCCACTTCTCTGTAAAATATGGTCGGACGAAAGTAGGACTGATGAATGGAACCTAAACATTGTTTCGTCCGATCCTCAAAACAGAAGACACTCCGAACTGCACCAACTACAGAGGTATCAGTCTTCTTAACATCGCCTACAAGATCCTACCTTTGAACGCCTAAAGTGGTTCGTCAACAACCTGATTGGTCCATATCAGTCTGTTTTCAGACCAGAAAAGGCCACCATCTACCAAATATTCACACTACAATAGATCTAGGAAAAAATCCATCAGCTTCAAATCGATACGCATCACCTATTCATCGATTTTATGGGCGCGTATGGCAGTATGACAGGGACGAGCTATACAGATCAATATTTTGACATCCCTGCCAAATTCGTCCGTTTGTGCAAGATGACGATGGAGAATGCAAGCTGCTCCATTAAGGTCGGTAGACAACTCTCCGAGACCTTAGATGTCAAATAGAGATTTAGACAATGCGACGGGCTGCCATACGATTTCTTTAATATTATTCTTGAAAGAATAGTGCAAGATTCACGCGCCGACACAAGAGGACTGGGTCAGGTAGAGCGAATGAACTCCAATGCTCCGGTCGGAAAAATCTTCGAATCCACCCCCGAGGGACAACGCAGTAGAGGAACTCAGGTAGCGTACGCAAGTGGAAGGTGACCTCAACCAACTTAGCGTGCGGAACTGGAGGTAGTTGGCTAAAGATCGAGCTGGCTGGAAACGCTTGTTGGTTAAGGACTGCAGGGGCACATTAAGTATGTAAGTATGTAAGTAAGTAAGTATGTAACAATTGTACAAAACTTGAACCTGACAGTCTAAACGTTTAACAAGTCAGAGTTCAAAGTCTTCGAATTTTACCGGTGCGAGGCTACAAAGAGTTCAAACCGCTAATGATGCTCTGATTACACAACATCTACCTGGGAATTCCTTCCACTATTGTCCAATCTGGGAATAAAGCCAATTGCTGTGAATTCAAATATTGCTGACCAAATATGAATATCGCAGCAGCAAGAAACAACACGTCGTATGGTGAAAGGTTTCGAAACTGGTTTGCATGGGAAGAGTTCTCAGCCTAGATTGCTAATTCGGTGTCGAAAAGAGGATGTCCCGAAATGCAGGATTTTCCACCAAGTACAAAAGTGAATTGTCAAAATATTTGAACAAAGGATACGCCAGAAAACTTCAGCAGTTTGTTATCTACCACATGTTGCTGTACATGTGGTACCACATGTTCAAGTGATAGTTCATAAGAATGACAACAAAATTTCTCATACTATCTTCTACATGGATTCAAAAACACAGTTATTCTGGATTAACACAACTGATAAAAAGTTCAAAGCCTTTATGGGACACCGTACTGCGGAAATTTTGTCAGCATCGCAACCATTCCAATGCCTTTTAACTGTTACTTACAAGAACAGTGCAGATGTAGCCATTCGTGCAAAAGATTCCCTAAAGCTTAAAATAGATAGCATGTTGCCTTCAGGTCCAGATTTACTTCAACAGGACTAGTAACATAGTGAGATCGCTGCCCTATAGTCTTCAAAGCCGATTTGCAAGCGCAGGCCAGCATATTTCCTTACACCCTCCTTAAACGAACAAGGCTGTATTAAGGTTCAAGGTTGTATTAATGAAGTCCCCTACCTACCATTTCTAGCCAGATACCCAATTGTGTTGCCACTAGAGCATATAGTTTTTGAGTTCATCAACACTACCACGACAAATTCCATCATCAAAATTGAGCAAGCTAAGGATTTTGGTTTCCACATGCCAGGACTCTTCTAAATTCCGTACTCCATATATACATATGTCCATCGATTTATACCGGAGACGACTTATTTGGCTCTCTCAATGTTGTTGTTGGCCGACGACGAGAAAAGAGATGGGTAGTCATCTTTACCAATCTAACAGTAAGGGCAGCTCACCTAGTACTGGCTGAAAATATGTCCAATAATGCCTTTATAATCTGTCTCCGCAACTTCGTCAACCGAAGAGTTACATCAGTTAATTTAGAAGCGATAATGGCACAAACTTTATCGATGTCCAACGCCAGCTTAAGGAACGACAGCATTTGTCCGATTTTGACCGCATATGTGATGAAGCTGCAAACCTAAATATCGAGCGGGTATTCAACTATCCTTCCAACCCAAGCTCAATAGGATGCTAGGAATGCCTCATTATAATGATAAAACGTCTGCTAAACAAGGTTATGCAGGAAGAAGCACCTAAAGTCGCAACTTTAAGTACTATTATGATTGAGGTGGAGAACATTAATAACTCAGCCCACTTATTACCCATGGTGAGCCTTTAACGTTAAACCATTTCCTGTTAGGGTGCGTTACCTCAGCACAAAAGCTGAATCCTATAAACGAAGAAGGGTGGCTCAAAAAACAATGGAGGATAGCACAGCAACTTAAAGATTGTGTATGGAAGCGGTAGACCGTATAATACTTACCTTAACTCTTGAAACGACCCAAATGGCATTATAAGCTACGGCCGTTATGTGTCAATGAATTGGTTATTATTTGTGACTCCAACCAATCCAGAAGTCAGTGGGGTAAAGGTCGCATCACATGGGTCTTCCCTCGTTTCACCGAGATTAATACCTCCAACGGGTCCATTCATCGTCCAGACTCAAGGATAGCTGGAAGGATTCAAGTGGGGCGGGGTGTTAAAGGGAGAAGGATAACCAGCATCTATACATTGACAGCCTGCTGCCTTTGTGGAGAGAAATCAGTTGGATTTGGTCAGTCTAAGGGCAGAAGAAATACAATCAGGAAACTTGAAAAACTTGAGATAGTTTGTTAGCCACCATATTTTATCCATAAATTGAATACTGTTTGTGAACGTGAAATAATAATAATAAAATAAAAGAATAAATAATTGAGTGCTTATTTGCAGGCCAGTGTTGCAGCCAATCGTGAAACATTGACACGACGGCGTTCAACATAGTTAGGCACATCGCGTGGCATGATTGGTCGGATTTTGAGGAAAGATCTGCACACAGGGTGTGAATGGATGACATGGAAATTAAATCAGGCTTGAAAGGGACAGAAAAAAATAATAAACGGAACTAAGAATATGAAAAGGATTACAAAACCTTTCGAAATGTCTTAAACAAAGGATCAATGCGACGAAATCTGAATATTACAAGTAGAAATTTCGAACTGCAAAAGCAAATCCAAAAGAAACATGGAAGCTTTTTAATCAGATATTGGGGAGAATACCCCTCAACCTTGCAAGTGAATCTAATAAAGGGTTCGCCATCTAACGTTTTATTTTCAACTAGTGCTTATTTCGTGAATGGTAACACTTAGCTCATGTCTGATTTGACAGATAATTAGCTTTATCCTTCCGGTTAATAATGGAAAATAACTTCATTCAAACGGCTGCATTGGCTGGCCATGCAGTAGCCTACACGATCGGTCCAATTTTTAAGCACATTATCGATTGTGTGCAGCTGTATTTCACCAATGGCTTCACGAATATTGTCCTTTAAAGCGTAAATTGTCTCTGGCGTAACACTTGTCGGCGTAACACTTATCTTTTACGGCACCCCACAAATAATAGGCCAAGGGTGTCAAATCGCAGCTCCGAGGTGGCCAAACGACATCAGCTCTGCGGCTGATAATGCGATCTTCAAAAACAGGGCGCAAAACATCGAGTGTAGCTTCGGCTGTGTGGCACGTAGCGCCATCCTGTTGAAACCAAATGTTGCCAATATCCTCCTCTTCAATTTTTGTGAACAAAAATTCGTTCAACATGGCCCGATAACGATCGCCATTTACTGTAACGGCCACTCCTTGCTCATTTTCGAAGAAAAATGGCCCAATTATGCTTCTAGACCAAAATGTGCACCAAACAGTGACTCGTTTTGGGTGTATCGGCTTTTCAATGTATGCGTGCGGGTTTTCTGTGCCCCAAATGCGACAATTTTGCTTGTTTACATACCCGCCAAGATCAAAATGAGCTTCATCTAAAAAGATGATTTTTTTGGCAAAATCGGCATCTTCTCTAAGTCGATCGCAGGCCCACTTAGCGAAGCGAAAACGCATTGGATGGTCAGTTGGCTTCAACTCCTGAACCAATTGGACTTTGTATGGCGTCATACCAAGGTCTTTATGCAAAATTCGTCTCAATGATGTCTCCGAAATGTTCAATTGTTGAGAACGACGGGGAATTGATGTTGATGGCGCTTCACGCACACTTTCTGCCACATCAGCAATATTCTCGGGTGTACGCACTGGTTTTTGCTTTTCACGCTTTGGTTTATCGATGAGGATGCCAGTTTCTTTCACTTTTTTCACAAGATAACGAACATACGGTGCTGACGGTGCTTCTCTTCTTCTAAAATCCATACGCAATTTTCGCACACATTCTGCAACCTTACCATGATTTTCAAAGTAATGTCGCAATATTTCCCAGCGTTGTTCAAGCGTATACACAACCATATTCGTTCAGCGGAAGGATAAAACTAATTATCTGTCAAATCAGACATGAGCTAAGTGTTACCATTTATATTTACAAGCATGTATCTAGAGGAAGTGGCCGTGAGTGAAGTGCAAAATATTCTCTGTACACTAGGTGACAAAAAATCACCAGAAATAGATGGTATACGACCAAAAGACATCAAACAATACGGTGAAATTCTATCACCAAATCTCTGAACTGCTCAAATATACAAAAGTGGTAAAAAAAATGACAAATGAAATGAAAAAATAGACCCATTTCTTTTCTGTCAGTATTATCTACTACTATCTATTATTATCTACTAGTGCTTAAAGGGGTACTCTCAGATAGGCTTTACCGATATCTAGGAAGATACAATATTTTAGAAAAAAACCAGTATGTTTTTAGGAAAAACAGAAGTATTAATCAACTATTGGGAGAGTTCACCAACCAAATAAACAGCAGCCTAGACAAAAACCTATACATAACCATAACAGTTGTCTTATTCATCAACTTTAAAAAGGCGTTCGATACCCTGAGTCACAGGAATATATTGCGGCAGCTAGGCAAAATTGTCGTGTGAAGAATCATCCTGAGGTGGTTTGAAAGTTACCTAAAAAACCGTAACTCTAAAGTTAAAATTAAAGAACATTATGGCGATCCGGAGAATGCACTGTTTGGAGTGCGCAAGGATCAAAACTCGGGCCATTGCTTTTCATAGTATATGTGAATGATTTACTTTCTGCTCTTCGGCAGAGTAAGGGATATGCGTATGCAGATGATACGTCGATAGTTGTCAATCATAAATGTGAGGAAACGGCAGTACAAATAATGCAAAAAAAAAATGCACACCCACCATATATCCAAAAGGCAACAATAATAATAAAAATGCATAATACCAAATGCAGGGAACCATATGCAACTACAAAGAGATGACGGATGCGAAACTTTTATTCAAAATGTGTCAATCTATAAATATTTAGATGTTATCGTGGACTACAATTTTAAATAGAGCTACCAGATAAGAGCGCTTGAGACAAAATTTTGGCAGTCAACTTTCGCACTGTTCCATCTCAGGAACTTTAGCACTGTGGAGGTTCTAAGGCAGGGCTATTTTGGACTAGCAGAATCTCATCTACGATATGGTGTAGTAGCGTGGGGAAATGCGTCTCAGATTCAATCACTTCAGCAAATACAAACACAAACCCACAAAATAATAATCTGTGCAAAAACAGGGCAGCGTCACGACCGACAGCATATCAGCAATAAGACGAAAATGCTTAACATCGAACAACTGCATAAAATGGAAAATATTTCGAGATTTTGGAATGATAATACTTATAAAATACTAGCTCAATATAACTTCAACACACGAAGAAGACAACAAGGACGATATAACATCCCGCGACACTGGAATGAGTACGGATGAAGACGATATGAAGTAGTAGTGCCGAAAATATTTAATGAACTTCCAAGCGATTTCAGAAACCTTTCAAAACCTCTTTTATTGAAAAAAGCGAAACAGTACTTTTTGAACTTAGAATGACATATCAACATACGATATATACGTATGTATCTATATATTCCCATTTTTTTCTTTTGTTTTTGAATCTTTTATAGACAAAATGTGAACTTCGAATTTAAGTCGGAACATGTATATTCAACTCAACTCATGTAAAACAAAAAGATTATAAACATTATGTAACTAGTCTTCTGTATATAAGCCCTTAAGGCTTTGCAGATAATTATATCAAAATGTTAATTATTTGTGATATCAATAGAGAATTGAATAGAAGAAGAACTATACCCTTACAAAATCCAGTTAGTCCAAGAACTCAGTTATGGTGACCCCGAAACACGTTTGGGGTACTGCAGAACTGTCCTTAAAATCGCCGGAAATCACCAGGAATTTCTAGGAAATGAGCGACGAGGTACTTTTCTATCTGAGTGAAATTGTAAACAAGCAAAATTATTGACACACAGAATCCCAAAAATCAACACCAACGTCCCTTACACTCACTTCGTGTTACTGTTTGGGGTCGAATAGCTTCACGTAAGATTTATAGGATACATTTCTTTGAAAATGGTGCGGGTGCAAGCGTTACAGTTAATGGGCATCGCTACAGAATAATGCTTTAGGACTTCTTTTTTCCACTCATGCATGCAGAAAACAATGTTGAGCTAGTGTGGTTTCAGCAAGACGGAGCTACAGCTTACCACTCGTGAGACAATGAACTTATTGTGCGAAAAATTCCCAAATCGCATTATCTCAAAAAACTGTGATATCTAAAGAGCCCATGCATTCTAATGGCGACCACTTAACCGATGTAATTTTCCATATATAATAAAAAAAAATGTCCATGAAATAAACTTTAATTTGTAATTTATTTCATTAGCTTTTTTCTTTTCATTCAAATGTTTTCCCAGATTTACACATGAAAGGGACTTTTGGCCCACTCTGTATTTGCTACTGCAGTTGATCCAATTTTTTTTTTTAATCATAAACCCACCCCTACCTATGCTGTCGAAAGTGTCAGCACCTAACCGGCTGCCTGTCCACTTTCCCTCGCTCCTTTAGGATGACATTCCAACAAACTTCCGACATTAACTCAAAAAAAAACAACCTGAGTGGTTCGCGCTGCTGATCTACGAGTATAATATTTCCTCTTTTCGGTTTTTTTTTCAGTCTGCCGGTAACCCAGCTAGTGAAACTAATCCGTAAATTAAAGAAAAATTATATTTTATTTGGCAACAACAGAAGAGACCTATGGAAGTGTGACACTTGTAGAACGGTTGGAACCAACCTGATACTTTCCTACCGCGGGCCTTTAATCCACTCTTTAATCTCTTTTGTTTAAAGAAAATAATGAAATTTTATGCATAATTATGTACTCTACTATCGAATGCCATACTGATTGTACTCGTATATAATTAATTTGTGTTTCTTTAGAAAAACTAATTTCGTCGCGAAATCCTACCACCTTGCAACTGTATCCTTGTTACAGTGTTACTTTCTAACATTTATATAAAAACTATCATCTCCAGGTACGAAAGTGCTAGTTTGTCTGCCCATTAGTAATTGAGTTAGTGTCAAGTCTGAATTTTGTATCGGAGTATTTCTATATTCAAGTAAGACTAACCAAAGACAACTTTTAGATTCGTTTGACTTTCGAATTAATTTTTTTGCATTTTTCACTGAACCCGTTAGACTTTGAATATTTTGGACTACTTGTTATAATTTCTATGTCCAACTTTTTTGAGAATTCCGCAAATCCGAAAGAATCGAACGGCATGTTATCTGCAACGATTTGCTTCGGGATTCCGTAAATAGAAAAGACTACCTCTAACTTTCCTATGATTGTTTTGGTTGCTTTGTTGCTAAGTGGTATAATGTCAATATACTTTGACAAGTAATCCACTATTACAAGAAATTACAAGATATACTCCATTATACCCATACCTATTTTTTGATACGGACCATCTGGTAACTCATGACTTATTAAACGCTCTTTTATGTTACGAGTACTTGAACGGTATTTTTGACAAGTTTTACACTTTGCAATTAAATTTTCAATTTCTTGATTTAATCTGCGCCAATTCACAAGCGCTGGAGCCCTAGATTCCTAAATGCGCTTTGTGAATTAATTCAAGAACGGAATTCCTCAAAACTTCCAGAACAAATATTCTCTTATCGTAAAATACTAAACCGTCTTCCACAAAAAAAATTTTCTTTTAAGTTCCAGAAATATTTCAATTTCTCCGGCGGTTTATTTTTATGGATTGGCCACCCATTATGTAAACCCTCTTCTGTTTTTAGTTTGTATAGCTCTTTTTTATCCCTGCTAATGTTGATTTGATTTGACTTTTAGAAATTTTTTAAAACTGGGATTACGTGATAGTAGGTCGGCAAGAACTATTTGCTTCCCAGGTAGATACCCAAAATTTAAATTATATTTACCTAGCCTAAGTTTCATGCGCTGAAGCCTTGGTGAGGGTATTTTCCTGCATTCTTTTTTTATTGTACCTAACAAGGGCTTATGATTGCTAACTATATTAATTTGTCTGCCATATATTAATAAATGTCATTTATTGCATGCAAAAACGACAGCTAGAAACTCCCTTTCGATGGTTGCATACTGTTTATCCGTTTGAGTAAGACTACAAGAAGCGAATGAGACTGGTCTACCATTCTGCATAAGGCAAGCACCAAGTCCATGGTGAGACGCATCCGTCTGTATAGTTATCATCTCATTTGGATCAAATGGTTTTAAAATTGGCGCGTTTATGATATTGTCTTTTATTTGTTGCAGACAATTATCAGGAACATCATTCCATTGAAAACAAATATGTATTATTTTTCAGGAGTTCCCTTAATGGAGTCGAAATTTTAGCCAAGTATGGTATGTAATGCCTGGTAGTTCCTAGATTGTATTCGTATTCGATTTGAACATCCAGCGAAATACCATCCTCGCTGAATTGATGACCCAGTAACTTTTTTTTTTTTTTTGTTTATATTGAACTTTATCTATGTTGACAATTATGTGTCTATCTAAAGCCCTATTCAGCAATAAATCGACTATTCGGTCATGCTCCTCAACAGTGTCCGTTGCTATAGCTATATCGTCGATATAAATAATTAGATCAGGAATACCTGCGAAGTTTTGTTGATTAATTTTTTGAAAAATCTCTGGCGTCGTTTTGAGGCCAAATGGGAGTTTCATGTACCTAAATGTACCAAGAGGTGTGCTAAATTTACATTTGTGTTTTAAATTATTCAAATGTGGGTATCTCGTGGAAATCGTTTTTAATAGACATGTTTAGATATTTTGGATCAAGACATATTCTGAGTTTATTATGTTTTTCTACAATACAATAACTATGTTAGTACCATAAGTATAGTTCCACATCTTACATATAATACATATGTCAAATATTTATATAACATACTACGTTTTAAAAGCTATGAGCACAATAAAAGAATGATTCAAATACGGTTGCATATCGAACCTAGTCGAGTCAACATCTTTTATTTTTACTAATATAAAAAATACAAAACAGTGTTGAAAACACGATGTGGCAATAGAGTCATTTCAAGAAATGGTCAGGTCATTTGGCCACCAGGATCGTACGATTTGACACCATGGAATTATTTTCTACGTCAAGTCATTAGTTCATCATGTGCCGATAAACCAGCAACGATTGACGCTTACTTTACCATTGTTCGAGTAAAGCGCGATATACGAGTACGCACCCAATTGCCTCTAGAATGCGCTTCGTACGATTTAGCCATGGCACATAGACATACCATATGCTTAAAACTATTTTTAAATTCCTAATAAATAGCATGGCATAATCTTTCGCCATCAAATAAATTCCTTTGTGTTTTATTTAAACTAAAAATGCTAAACCTCTTAAAAAAAACAGCCTTTGTGTCCACCTCTCTGAAAGTGTCTGGCAGAATCTTATTGCCGTATTATATTGTAGGTATACCCTAAAATATCGTCTACGACAGCAGTGCTAAAAATGCAAAGGTTGAATAAACACCTCAACACTACACTGGATTCCATCTTCAAAATATCTTTGATTCTTGTGTTTTTTGAACTAAACCATCGAAATATATATTTTAGATTCATTTCTGAAAGGAAACTAGAAATGAAATGAATCGGCAAAAAACTCAAGAGAGCAGCAAAAAACACACAAGATATTCGTACGCCGTACCTGAATTGTTCGGTAAACGTTGGGTTGAAAATGTAAATTTTCCGATCCTGATTTGCATTTTGTTAATTCATGCATTCAGTCTTCGAAATATTCTTGAGTGACCGTACTTGAGTTGGTCGTAGTGAAGATTCACTTAAATGAGCTCTAAGATATCCATCTCAATGTACAGATATAATACGAGTAGATACATTTAGTTGTGCAGTTGTTAATTGAAAACTAATTACATTATAGAAGTGCTTTCATACAATCAAAAATTTGAATACTCAATGACCCTCTGGCAGATATACAGAAATTGAGAACGATTTGAGGATTTCGAGGAAAGCAATGGAATTATGTGGTGATAACTTTAAATGGTCTTTTGAAGTTGTATCCTCCAGAGTAGACACTACTCTTTAACAAACTGGTTTGTAAATGAGTACGAACAAAGGTAACATAACATATGAATATTACAGAAAGCTTCGGACCGAAATTTTGTTGTTAGGAAAGTGTTGGGAAGGCGAACAAATTTTCAGTGACTCTCTTTCAGAGGAAAAGCGGCCTACCGATTTACAGACATTTCTACAATTTTATAAAGTTCATTACTGTCCTGGGCTTAAATTAAATTAGCAAATTCAACCACATAAAGGGAAGAAACAATGATTTTAAGAAAATCTAATAAATAAAACTAGGAAGAAGGACGAATAGGTACGTACGAAAATGCATTGCAGATTTGTAACTTAAACTACGCAAAGACACTAGACGCTGTTTTGGAAGATTCCAGAACCACCAAAGGGATCCTCAGGTACTAGGATCCTTTTAAAGAAGATTACCTCCTTATTTCACATAAAGTTAAGTACTGCTTTATTGTTTTTCATATAAATGCGACATTTAGTTTCCTGAATATCTTACCTGTATCTCCTTCCAGTAGCATACGCCCAGTTTGCTTTTCGAACTTTTGTTGTTGAAATTATTGCTTTGTTGGAGATGCTATAGAAAGGTTTAAACTTGCAAATGAATCAATGAAACCAGTTCATCGGGTTCGTCATGTCCATAAATGCTCTTATGCTGGAGAGAAAGAAGAACGACAAGATGGTAGTGATGCAAATCAACTAAATTAATACCATAATAGCCAGATTGATAAACTATGTACAATATATGTATACGAAACAGTACATTGCTGCCATACTATTACAAGATTGCATCAGTATTAACAAAACAAGATAGTGGGTCAGATTAAAATATTATTAAGAGTGTGACAAGATACGAGTATGGCAACACTCAGATAGGTTGTAATAAATCTGACAACTGATACCATTTTTTTATTCAGTATTCTTTGGTAATTGTTCATGCAAAGATTTAGGCCTGAGCAATGTTTAGAAATTCTGGAAATTTATTTCCAAATCAGATCAGTTAGTAAATGATGTTAATAGAGCGTCACGCCAATTTTCTGCTTAATATAAGCAATCAAGTGAGTCAGCTATTGGTACCACAATTGAAAAATTTACTCATTTTTCCTGCAAGCCATTGACAAGAATACGAAGAGTGTGGGCAGATGAAAATATCAGCGTCTTGGAGGCTATTGTTTAGGAAGATCCTAATCCATCGATTCGTCATGGTTCGTAAGATGATAGCCTTTGCACATCAACTTAGTCGAAGATTTGAAGCCAGGCGATCATCGTTTGCATCGTGACTTCGCTGATGAGTTGTTGGAAGTCGATCCACATTTTTACCTTCAAATATTGTTCACTGATGAGACTCACTTCTGTCTCAGTGGATTTGTTTGGAAACAAACAATAGGACGGAGAGTTTTTCTTCACTCAGAGTGATTCGAGGTATAAATCACAGTATTTTTTTCTTTGCTTGAAACTCTACAACAGCCAAATCTACGTGTCAGTATTATGCCTTCACACGCAGAATTTTTCTGTCTGAGTTCCAATTACACAAATGAAAAACTGACTTGCCATGGGTAGGATTCGAACCTGGACCCTCCGAGAGAGAAGCGATTGCTAGTACCACTACACCACGGCCACCGCAAATCTGAGCATTCCCATTGCTAACGTATGCAGTATACACCATTGAATTTGGTTCGTTTACATATAATGTGACTACAAAATCAGAATGTCAGACAGTGTAAAAAAAAACATCCGTACCAAGGCAAATTCTAATAAACATACCAATGCATCCTCACCAATACCAACCAGCTCCATTTCCAAAATCAACATTCTAATTTCTAAATCCGAAGAGCGAATCTTGGCAAAAATTGATATACTCGTAAGCGAAAAACACATAACCGAAATGCTAACAAACCTAAATGCCATCTGCGAAAGGGTAAACATACTTGAGTCATCATACATTGCTGCAATTGCTGACATCGAAACATTTAAAACCGATATAAAACTAATAAATAACTCACTGTCAGATGCAAAAACAACAATATCAAGAAACGAAGCTGAGCTGTTAAACGTTATGTCCAATTTTTGTAAACTGCAGCAAGTGGCAGTAGCTCAAGAAAATAAACTTGTTGCCGCTGACTCTTTTCTTTTGGGAACATAAAACCGAGGAGAATCTCTCAGCAATATTTGATAAACTTTGCAACACTATTGTTTTTATCACGCCCGCACTTAACAAATCTTACCGCAGTCGCCCAAAGGATAATCGACTGGATTCCGCCGTTTTAGTAAAATTCAATTCGCCATTTGAAAGAAATACGAGTACCATATGAATCTTAAGACAATCCGAACTTTCCTAAATTAGAACAAACGCTAACTTCAACTAAGTGATCTTGGATTTCCATCTAAAGGCTTTTCACTGGTTTACCTGAGCGAAAGCCTTACTAAAAAGACTAAAGTATCCTGCGTTACGGGCTCGCACTGAAGAAAAACAATAAATACATTCTGCATTCACCGCTCGCGGTTTTGTTTACATCAAACTTCATCAAGATGACAGCGAAGCTAAAGTTGTTGACAGAATTGAAATATTAAACATCTTTACGAACTTAGTATTTGTTAAAATTTTTAACTTATACAGCATTGCCAGGTATAGCAGCTTCATTTAAAAATTTTATTTTTCCTTAAAATTACTTAAAATTATTAACTAATTTTTTTTTATTCTAAATTTAGTCATGATATACGAGTATCTTTTTTTTTGTATTCAATTTCTCTAGTTCTTTCCTTTAACTCCTGTCTCTTGCTCATCTTCGTCACCACTTCTCTCGTCGCTTTGTAGCTCAAATTTATTCTCTAAATATTATCGGGTTGGAATTGGTTGATTGTGGCAGGGTAGTTTCTAATGCAGGTCGTATTGAGATCTATGATCAAAGTCATATAAATTCATAAAGTCTGAAATGTAAAATAGACGAATTTCGAGACCTTTTTGTAAGCTCTGGGGTTGACGTTGTTTGTGTATCCGGAACGTGGTTCCCTATAGGTCTTAAAGACACTATTTTTTATCTCGCGGGCTATAGACTTTTTAGGGATGATGACAGAACAAGATGCAGAGGTGGTGGTGTGGCAATTTATGTTAGCGAAAGTATTTCTTGTTCGGTTAGATATAAGTCTTCAAATGATTGCCTCATGGACTACTTCTTTTTAGAAATTGTTGGCGAAGATGACAGAATTCTTTTAGCGGCCGTATGTAGACCTCATAAGTCAATAAATACAGCATATCTTATTTCCTTACTGATGAGCAAATGAATTTTCTTCATTCAAATATTATTTTCTTATTTGAAAAGCACGTCCCTTTGAAGTTTAAATCTGCAAGGCCTGGACAGCGCCCGTGGTTCAAACCGGACCTTGCCTATGAACAATGGAAGCGATATTGACTTGTTGCTTATCGAAGAGTCTACCGCAATCTTCGGAATGAAACCCTTGCCCTTATTCATTCCACAAGAATAACATTTTTCTTAAAGCCACTCAGTCCGTCTCTAAGTGGAAATGAACTTTGATGAAACCTGCGCAGCCTAGGCCGGGGAAAACAGAAAGCACATGACACATGGTATTGATCGTAATGCTCTCAACTAAACATTTTTAACCCCACCGACAACCTCAAATGACGCGCAATCTGAATTTTCAAGGTTCAGATTTGATTTCCGATGATGTCTCCTTACCGGGGGAAAGTTTCTCCGGGGTAGATCAAGTTAGTAGTTGAGAGTATACTTTCTAATAAATCTAATGCCATTCGAACATACGGTGTTCACACGAAATTCTTGAAAATAATACTGACGTTATTGTTGCCTTTTATAACCTTTGCATTTAATACGATCTTGACTACTGCGTGTTTCTTAAAATTTGGAAGAAAGCTAAAACTATCCCTGTACCGAAAATTCAAGTGGTAAAGTCCATCGGCCGATATCTATACTTCCTTTCCTATCTAAAGCTTTTGAAAAAATCATGCAGAAACAAATAAACGTCTTTCTAAATTATTATAGTCTTATTACTCCCAGAGTTTTCCCTATACATTAATGAGCTGCCATCTGTCGTTACTAGCTCAAAAATTGAGTTACTCGTATATGCTGATGATGCTCAAATCAACATAAGTTGTCCACTTGGTCTAATTGAGGACTGTGTTTGCCGTATTAACACATACTTAGACAACATCGTCAACTGGTCTAAAAAATATTTTCATTTCCAAAAACGATGTGTCTACCTCGTACTTTCCTTCCGTCGTCTTTAATAATGCTCCAATTGAGTATGGCACTACTGCAAAGAAGATTGCATGACATTCAATCGAAGACTGACTTGGAGCAATCGCATAAGCTTAGCTGTTGGCAAAGTTTATGACGTACTTCGTTCGTTATGGGTCTCTCAGCATTATACTCCAGTGAAAATTAGAATGGTTCTTGTTAAATCCCTCATTATCCTTATATTGACCTACGGATGTGAAGTTTACGGAAAGTGTGATACTGTTAGTAACAGAAAGCTTAAGTTGCATACAACAGTGCGGCTCGATACGTCTTTGGGGTTCGTAGGTATGACAGTATCTCATGTTTCTCTAAGAGAATATGTAATATTACATTTAACAACTTGTTAAAACATCAATCGCAAACGATGTTTTATAATATAACTCATATCACGCAGCCCCCTAGCCTGTTTGATAGAATAACTTTTTGTGCTTCCGCTAGAACCGTACAAATCGTACAACAGCGTTTCTCTTCTTTGACCTCTGAACGTCAGTTCTTCGTCTATGCCACCCGACTCTGGAACTCGGTGCCGCGACATATGAGAGACTTGTGCAAGCGTTGAATCTATTCCTTTATGCAAAGGTTAACAGTTCACCAGTTAAAGAAGGAGCAAAATGACGGTCAGAACTTCGACAATCAAGTTCAAGAATTAAGAAGAAATCATCTTTCGCAATACCAACTCAAGTAAAATATCAGCGCAACTCCACTGCAAACATAATTAGCTTTGAAGGCGGCTGTGATTTACACAATGTTAAAACAACTTTGGGTTGCAAGAGATTTTTTGACGTTAATCTCAACTTGTTTTTCGTGGAAAGGTCTTGGTTTCAAGCGCGAGCCGTTAAACTTCCAAAATAGCTCGGCAATATCTCAAGTGGTAAGGCCGTTGATGCTGTGACTTATCGTCAGTACTATTCCAAGCACCAACATTGATAAGCTTAAGTCTTCGCTACTTGTTTTTCACTTCTGCTATCGAAGTGGTGCTCGATAATCGGGAAAACTAATGGGCCGACGGAAGAAGGTAGAATGTAAAGCCACCCCTTAGTCAGTTGTAGTGCAAACTTTTAAAGCGTATAAAAAAGAGAGATGAACGGCTTCGAAAGTATACGATGTCCGACACGGAAAATCGCGCGTTCCAAAAGGTCGAGAAGTTTGGTGATAGGAATCAGATCTATGTTAATAATCCATCTAACTGGTATGTCGTTTCATTAACATTTTACGAACTAGGGAAATCTCCTGCATATTCTCAAACGGAAACATTGTAACAAATATCCAGAAAATGCTGGCGATATGGAAGGAACGCGTTTTTAAACTATTAAGCGGAGTCCAATTTGCGATTCCAAAATCTCTCCTCTCCCCAGCGAGAGCAGGGACAATGATTAGAGGATAGTGGGTTGTGACTGTGAATTTGGTTGGTACATTGTTTCTTGTTGTTGTAAGGTCATAACATCTACAGCATTCGAATTTTCACTCACAACTTTGCTAAGTGTTTGTGTTTTTTTATATTAAAATGACTCGGCAATTCAGAGTGAGCTAAGGGATGATCACTTCCCTACTTATCTGAGTACGTACAAATCTGTAAGTAATGAATAACTATTTTTAGTGAAATACAGGTAGATCCCGAATCACTTATGTAGATCTGAAACTGCCTAGATACGTACAATTATTACTAAATATTAATTTCTAACCGTGGTCTCGGGATCTCTGGGTATACTAATGAAAGATGAAGCAGAAAAAGCTTGGTCTGACATGAGCTGTAAAAACCAACAGGACACTAAGAAAGTGTATACGAACCAGGAATGACTCAATTTAAACTTCACTTTATTCAATTTACGATGCACAAATAAGGCCTAGGCTTTTATAGCACTTAAAGTTATGGATTATTTACAAGATTTAGTTTAATATATACTTAACATTATAAAGAATTTAAAAAAAGATACAGTAATCAGGAAAGGCATACAAAAGGAGGGAAAGTGTGAACGAGCGGAATAACATAATAAAGAATCAAGAAATATGCTTTAAATTGTGTGGCTCCAATTGTTTGTTTTACTGTTGTGAGCAGAGAGTTCAGAGTCTGGGGGCAAAGACGAAGAAAAGGAGCGAGGAGTTCAAATAGTTCGAGGAGGGATATATAAGGCTATAATTTCTAGCCGAACGAGCGAACACCACCTAAAATGCAAGAACTGCTGGAGCGTACAACCAAGGATGCTTTTATAATAATTGGATATGTGTTCATGTCGACGAAGTCCATACACATATCTAACCATATCATTGAATATGACAGTAAGTTTATGCTGAGATAGGGAGTCGATTTTGCAGTACCCAACGGATGAATAGTAAATACACGGAACATGTAAAGTTTTAACAAATCTCAGCCTCGTATTTACAGGAGTAAAACTACTAAGTTTGTATAGACCACCGTAAATTCGTCCCAAAGTGTAATTAATGTGGCGTACAGAGGAGAGGGAACGGTTTACCTTAAAACTCTGGTTGGTTACAGTCTCCACTGTGTCGTTGAGGTAAATAGGTGGCAGTAGTTCAGTTTTGTGAAGTTTTTTGGATATTAAAATCAGGTAGAACTTTGCTGGGTTGAGGGTCAAACAATTATGTATCGATCATTGGAAGATTGCGAATAGATCCTCATTCAACCTGGATTTTGTTTACTCAACTTGACCAATAGGTATATTATAAGTATATTTACGCATCATCTGCATAGGAAGGTCAATAATAAATATGCAAAACAATATTGGACCCAGTATTGAGCCCTGATGTATATTCTTAATATGCAAGGATTTGTCACCAACCACAACAATGAAACGCGCCAAACTTTCACTATATCCAAAATACGTTATTAATTTCTCAGAAAGAATTGAGTGACTGACAGTGTCAAAAGTTTTCAAAAGTCAAGGAAGCAAAGTATAAGGAGGAAGTCCGAGTCATCGCGGATTCTTATGTCATCGAGTATTTTAACCAGAACAACTATGGTTGGCTGGAAAACCAGACTGGACCGAAGCAAGTACCTTATTTTGACCTCGATGCCATGAAATTTTCTTGGCGGGGACCTTTTCCGAAACTTTTGATACGCAAGGTAATATACTGATGGATCGAAAGTCTGCAGCCAAAGACGGTAGCGGTTTTTTCGGAACAGAAAGGACTTCAACCAGCTTCCAATTAGACTGAAATGATGATAACGTTATGCAAATATTAATTAAGTGCGTAATTATAGTACACGAAGAATGTGGGTTAATATCATTTTGATAAACCGGATAGGAAATCCATCCTCACCAACGGCATATGATTTGAGAGATCGAATGATATTAATGACATCAACTTCCGATACAGAAACTGAGAGTGGTTCAGAAAAATGTTGAAGTTTGGAGAGAGATGGTGTATTTTCTAATGAGCTGGATAAGAAAGCATCATTAAGATCATCAAGATCAGGTAAGACGTGTACAACATCATTTTTACGAACACCAACCGACCGTAAGTTGCTCCAGAGCTTTTTGAGATTTTGGTCTGTTCCCAGCCTAGATATATCTTTTTTTTTAGAGAGTCCCGTGATGGAAGTTGAGAAATTACGTAATCAACAGAAGTTGTCCCAATTCAGATTAGTTGAATTTCGCTTCCACTATAGAGTTTCCTACGAACTTTAATTCCATTATGAATCTCAGATGTAAACCATGGACAACTTTTATTGCGCACCACTACTGTTTTTAAAGGCACATGGTTATTAAACAGGTGAAGTATTCGGGATTGTAATGGGTCCACTTTATCACACACATCTGAGACAAAATAACAACTATGCCAAAGGATTAAACTCGCCTCCACTTGCAATGCGTAGTTGTCTACTAAAGTGAAATCTCTGAATTGGAAAATCGATGGTATTGAGATACGAGACAAGTCAATGTTATAGGAGCAGAGAATTAGATCATCGTCAGTGATACCCTCCAATGACAACTGGTCCTGTAGTAACACATTTGACCGATCAGATGCCAACAAATGGTCTAGAAGACTCGGAGATCAGTTAGGTGCGAAGCGGGTTGCAAAGTTTAATGCCCAAAATTGACGAGTTCGATATCTATTTGAGGAGGCTAATGTCCATGCAGTTTGTGTCACCGAAACATGTCTGCCAGTAAACCTGAAAGAAAAGTTATGTGATTTAAATGGATACAAAATCCTTCGTTGTGATATACCCAGTTTATCCAACAGCTCAATTTGCGTTGAAGCAATCCGCATTGGTTTAATACGCTCGAATAAACACAACTTCAAATATTCAACACGCATACGTTCATTCTTGCTTATAAAACGCATTGAAAATTTGTAACCGCTTTCAAATATCATATAAACATTTTCAAACCGCATTGAAACATTTTATTCTCTAGCGACTTAAGAATCTTAGATTCTTTTAATTTAAAAAAAACACAACTTTTTCGGACTACGTCCCACAATCAACTGAAAACCTTTATTTCTACTTGTGACTATTACAGTTATGTTTTTCAAAAAATAAATTGATCATGTTACAATATTAAGAACGGAAGAGGTAACAAGAAATGTGGGAAACAAAGATAAGCAAAAATAGTGTTATCACATTACGGCATGTGTTTCAGGTAACGTGGGAAACAAACGTAAACAAAATAATATTATCGCATTACGGAATGTGTTTATTATGTGGCTGTGCGTTCTCGTTTCGTAACTCGCGCTCTCATCATTCTTTCATCATCGGGCAGGTATTAGTTGTGTACTTAAAATGTGGGGTTGCAAACGAAATACCATATTTGGAAAGAGAAAGAAATAAGAACAATGCATCAGTGTTAGTGTGAAGTGTCAGTTCAACCAGCTGTTTGTTAAACTTCTCTCAATTTTCTCCCGCTCATTTTGGATGATTTCATATAAACACCAGCATTTCTACGGGTATTGAACTAATGCGGATTGCTTCAACGCACATTGAGCTGTCGGATAAGCTGGGTAAGAGAAAGAGACGAGTTGGTGGTGGTGTGTATATTAACAAGGTATCAAGCACAAAAAGACTTTAATTCCCTTCCCGAAAGTGAAATCGTGTACCTTTTTGGAGATATAATAAGCGAAGATAGTACGCTGCTCATGGGAACTGTATATAGGCCTCTTTTATTTCAGTCATGGAAGGAATTAGTGTCACTAGTCCAAATTTGATCGTGTGTCGAGACTTTAAATGTAACATCCTAGCGGGCGAATCTCTTACTGACATCATGAATACATTCAACTTATTTTCCGTAAACACAAACTTACCGACTTACTTCTCTGGTATTGCTCCTCCAACCTTACTAGACATGTTCTGGGTAACTGACTTGGATAAGGTGGTATTATAAGACCAACCTACAGCAGCCGCTTTCTCAAAACATGACTTAGTTTACCTTACCTACGATTTTAAGGCCATTTTTGCACTTGATAATAATAATAAAATTCTATAGAGACTTCAAACATATCGACTATACTTTGCTGCAAGAAGATGCCAGAAATGTTAACAGGGAACGTATTTACTATATGACTTCACCTCAATAAAAACGTTTAATTATTATATGAAAAACATATCCCATTAAAGACAAAAAGTAATACACCCCAAAGCAAACCTTGGTTCTCTCCTCGGTCAAGCTTTAAACCGATGGAAACGATTCGGCCTCGAGGAACATGGTGATATATAGCACTCACTCAGGAATCGAGTTGTAATGGCAATATGTTTTGTGCAAAATCCCAAGTTTTTTCGAATCGTCTTAGCCTTTCCCAAAACGGGCGGCAGCTATGGAAAAACCTTCACCAAATCGGGATCGCTTATGGCAGAAGTAATTATGTAGGTTACATTAACTGTGATGCGCTGAATCAACAATTTGTGTCCCTTCCTGTTCCCCCAGTTTCAAACTTTATGAGAGATTCAACTGATACCTATTTGAACCTAGTACCGTCGGTGTCTAGTCCTTCTCTTACTTTTAGGGCAATAGATTGCACAGAAATAGTTGAAAGCATACTTTTATTCAAGTTGAATGCAGTTGGTTTCGATCAGATGTATCCGCTATTCCTGAAACTGGTTTTACCTATAATACTTCCTTTTATCACCCATGTCTTTAATGTCATACTGACAACAGGTACATTTCCGATACCATGGAAAACGGAAAAAATCCTACATGTAGCTAAAAATTTCAAGGTTGAAGAATTTAGGCCAATTTCAATGTTGCTTATTTATCAAAGGTTTTTGAAAAATTATTACAAAAACAAATGAGTTTGTAGTTTAGTTTTAGTTTTCAATGCATTTTATTTTCTTACTAATTAACTCTTACATACGAGTACTAACAAAAAATGCTTAAATGCTAGCTTAAAATTACTTAACAATCTTATGCTAACTTACTGGCCCCACACAGGCACTCTAAGCTACTCTGAATACTTATATCTATGTCTTTCGACTTCACTTACATTTTATTTAGAATTATTTATATTGTATACTTAAGGCTAAGAACAAATGAGTTTGTAGTTCAATAGTTCATGCCTGCTAACACTAAAGCAATCTGGTTTTCGTAAAAAACATAGCTGCATTACAGCGATCGATGATGATAAAGTAACCTTTTTTATCCTATCTCAAAAGTGTTTGATACAGTAGACCACTCTACGAGTATCTTATGTGACAAACTAAAAAGATTCTGTAATTTCACATCTTGCGCTGTAAAGTTTATTAGTTCTTATTTAACAGATCGGAGGCGAGCAGTCGAATTTAATAACTTATCAAGTTTTCTGCCAATTACACGTGGTGTCCCCCAGAGATTTATTTTGGGACCTCTACTATTTTCCATGTTCGTGAATGAACTACCCATCATCACCAACCACTGCTCCCTACATATGTACCCTGGTGATGTACTATACAGTTGTATATGAGTTGCCCACTTGGCCTAATCGAGCATTGTGTTAGTTGTATTAATGAGGAACTTGAAAATGTAGCAAATTAGTCACAGAAAAATGGCATTTTATTGAACCCTATGAAGTCCGTATCACCAGTGATTTCTAAAAACAATACCGACCTTTCATACTTTCCTCCTATTATATTAAACAATGCCCCCATAGCTTATGTCGAAACAGTCAAAAGTATTGGCGTGATGTTCAACCGTAAGCTGACCTGGGGAAAGCATATTACCAGCATTGTGGGAAGAACCTATGGTGCCCTAAGAATGTTATGGGCAACTCAATCAGTTCAGTTTAGTTTTTATGCATTTTTATTTTTTAACATAAATTACTCTTATATGCTAAACAAAAAACGCTTAAAAATTAGCTTAAATTACTTACAAATAATCTGATTCTAACTTACTGGCCCCATGCGGGCACTCTAAGTTAAACCTAACGCTTCAACTATGTCTTTCGACGACTCTTACAGTCTAATTTTATTTCTATTTTTACATTTATTAATACTAAAACTAAGAAAATAAATTTTAAGCAAAAAATTATAAAACTTAAAACTAAAAGCCTACAAACTACCTAAAAATAAATCTTAATCTACTTAACCTACTTACATCTAACACAAACGTAGCCATACATAAATATATATATATACATAATATGTATATACATAATATATAAATACATGTATATACATATGTATGTATATTTTTTTCATTTTTTTTTGTTTTTATATTTTTTTTAGGTTTTCCTTAAACCTAACTTAATCCTACCTAAAACTATGTATGCCGGCCATGGCTAAAAAAAAATTAGACTGACCCTCTTTGCCTCAGATGAAGCTATCTATTACTTTATTATTTAGGTATTCGACGACGAAGCATCCTCTCCTTCTACTAGCCACCAAAAGTGTTGGTGCTGCCGAGCAACATCCCTCCTGTCGCGACTCCCTACCGCCCTACTGAACCGGAGACGCTCCCCACTGCCATGTGCGACGTCTATGTCGTAGTTGAGTCGCCTGTCCGCAGCTGTTCGAGCGACGTGGAAGATTAGCGGCACCGCCAAACTGTCCTGGATAAGACCTTTGCTATCTAAACAGAGGAACGCTTCTGGAGGAATAAAGCCGTCAAAGCGAACTCTCTCGTTGTACATATAATTGGGGTAGAAGGCCCCGGAGATCAGGTTGTTCGATGAGGTCATTGCTCTTGCAATGTGCCCTCGAGTCAACTTAATGACGAAATTGTCCACTATTAGTAGGTTCGCCCTATTTTACAGGACCTCAATAGGATAGAATTTTATGTACTCAGACTCTGGTGTTTTGTATAAGCGAAGACAAGTCCTAAGATAGGCCCTCTCAAACACCCGAATCTTTTCCAATAAACTTGCTCTCACGTTTAACCACACGGGACATCCAAATACAAGCATAGGCCGGATAAGGGCCATGTAGCAGATCACCTTCACCTTCGCATCGAGTTGGCTGTTATAAACCAGTCTCTTTGTAAGGGCAAAAGCATCTTTGGCTCTGGCCAGAGCAACATCTATATGTTTGTTAAAATACAAATATTGATCTAGCCAGATCCCAAGGTATCTGACTACATTTCGACAAGCAAGTGGCTGTCCGTGTTGTCCGACGATAGAAAACTTTCACCAATGCTTTCTGGTATCCCTAGAGGCCCCAGACAAAGGCGTGCTAAACAGAATGGTTTTCGACTTCTGAAAATTGATTTTCAACTTCCAGTCATCGCAATATAGCTTAATTTTGTCGAAGTCACGCTGCAAAAGTATATTAATGACCTCATTCTTTGGACCTGATCTGTACGCTATTAAGTCGTCTGCGTGCGCTATGGCATGGTGAAGTGAACCTATCAGATCACTTGTGTGAATGTTGAACAGGATCGGCGAATTTACCGCACCTTGTTGCAGACCATTTTTAATGTTAAAGGTTCCAGCAGAAGTCACATCGCCATTCTTCACGATGAGCTGTCTACTGGAGAGCATATCAAAAAGAATATACAGCAGTGGTTTACTGATACCCAACCTGTCCAGCTTGAAAAAGAGTCCCTCTAACCATACGGTATCGAAGCTTTCTCCAAGTCAATTAGGCAGGCACCAGTGCATTGAAAAAGAGTCCCTCTAACCATACGGTATCGAAGGCTTTCTCCAAGTCAATTAGGCAGGCACCAGTGCATTGTTTCTTGCCTTTGTTCCATTGGATATCAGTTTAGACGCAGCATGAATGATATCATGTCCCGCCTTGAAACCGAATTGATTATACGGAACTATATGTTTGTCCTCAACCCACTTAGTCAGGACTCTATTGATCACCTTCTCGAAAACCTTACTGACGCTTGGAAGAAGACTGATTGAGCGGAGATTCGCCGGATTGGGCAACTCAATCATTCACTCCAGCATTCACATGCTGGCGAAAACATTGGCCTTACCAACCTTAGCCTATGGGTGTGAAATTTTTGCCAACTGTGATTCCACCAGTAGAAGAAAACTGAATGTTGTATTTAATAATATAATTCGTTATATCTTTGGCCTGCGTAGATGCGACAAATTGTCCAACTGCTCGATACACTTGCTCGGTATAACACTTGATAATTGCCTCCAGTTTCGTGTTCTAGTTCAGCTTTTAGATATTCTGTTAAACCATCAACCCCACTATCTTTATGAGAAAGTTCGAACAGCATCTTCCCACAGATCTCGAATACTTATTCATCCGCATCATCCTTCTCTTACAGCCGAACGCCAATTTTTTGTGCATGCCATTTGGGCCTGGAATTTCCTGCCGCAATCTATTAGGGGAATAGAAAATAGGACTGGACTAAAAGCCAAAATACGAATGTTTTTGTTGCTATAAATTTACATTCATTATGTACATATGCACTGGCATATTCATGTACGTTACTCGTATATTATTATATTATTTCTTATTTTTCATTTTTTAATAATTCACATGTGTAAATGTTGTTATCAATTTACTCTTCTCGTTTTCTTTATTCAATAACTCTTAACTTGCTGAACTATTTGTTTTTTTCTTATTTGATATTTTTTATTATTATTACATTTACATTATAATCCGCTGAAACTCAGAGATATTATGTATTGTGAATTAATATCGCTTATATTTATTACTTTGTCAAACTGTACTAAGCAGTATTTTTGAATTATGAATTAATTTTATATCTTAGCTTGATTAGATGTAATCATATACAACTTATCACTAGTTTATAAGATATTATATCTCCAAATAAATAAAAATAAATAAATATGCGTTAACAACAGCTAACGCGGGAGTTGCAACTAAGTCTAAGAGTTGGTGAGATCTACAGTCACATTTGAATATGTCATAATTATGTGGAGACTTCTTGAAGTGTGGAGAGCGTAAGTTCTGGAGACTCTCACACCTTTCATAAGCAACAACAAAAGCAACATATTTAGTCGTTCGTTAAAAACATTAGAAACTCTGTTTCAAGACCAATTCCAACGCTCATTTATAGCGACATTTCAGCTATCAGCTCTTTGGACGAGGCCAATTTACTTGCCACGCAATTCACACTCCAATTTACTCTTCGAGATTGCGCCATATTTCCGTCCATACGTGCGCGTCGAATCCACAGATCAATTTACCTTCGCACTCGTGTAGTAGAAGGTTAGGTTACAGTGGCCTAACCAACCCACTTATGCCTATTTGCCCATTATGATGCCAAGTGGACCAGTGATCTTCTCATTCTTGAAATCAATTTGAGCTTCTAATGAAGTTTGGGAGACTATTAACGTCTATATCGTTTAGATAGCTCAAGTCATTGGGATAGAGCTGACCATGTACAGAGTAGATGGGGGATTGCCTCTTCATCTCCTTGTTCAAGCAATTCCTGTAGAAGTCATTTATAAAAACGCTAAGCAACCTCTATAAGACAGTGTCTAGTGATGACACCTATCAACGACAATGACACCAATCAACGACCACTAACCTAACAGAGTTCGTCTCTAGGACTCTTCATGCTTTAGAAGACGGTGATGAAGTCGATTCAATTTCCACAGATTTCAGCAAGGCATTCGATAAAATTTCTCACCAACTTATCATCTTTAAACTAAAAAAAACTTGGCTTTTCCCCTCATTTTGTGGCATGGACCAAATCCTATTTAGAAGACCGAGAATACAGGGTCATCTTCAGATCTTCAATATCCGAACCCATTAAAGCAACATCTGGTGTCCCTCAGGGTAGTCACCTTGGTCCAATCATCTTTATCCTCACAATTAATGATATAAATTTAATTTTAACTAACTCTAATCTTTCTATTTTCGCTGATGACATGAGAATTTCCAAAGTCATCTCATTGCCTCCTGACTCCCATTGTCTGCAAGATGACTTGAATAAGTTTTCGGTATGGTGCAAGCAAAACTTTTTGGAGCTTAATGTCAGCAAATGCCAAGCGATAACCTATTCCCGTAAACGTCTACCTCCCCCTCCAAGAAACTACTTCATCTGCGATGAGCCTATTCCTTCCACTACCCAAGTACGGGATCTAGGTATAATTTGTGATAGAGAATTGAATTTCGACTCACATATTGACAGCATTATAAATAAAGCTAACTCTTCACTCGGCTTTATCAAACGCTGGTCAAAAGAATTTTCCAACCCTTACGTTACAAAGTCCCTGTACATTACTTTTGTAAGGCATCTTCTCGAATATTGCAGCCAAGTTTGGTCACCCTATAAACTAACCCACATTCAAAGAATAGAAGCAGTCCAACGCAGGATTATCCGTTTTGCACTTCGTGGTCTACCTTGGGCCGATCCATATGGATTACCCCCCTATGAAAATAGGCTAAAACTAATTAGCATGCATACCCTAAAAAAACGTCGTGAAGTCGCTGATGTACTTTTTATCCACCAGTTACTGACTGGAAATATCGACTGCTCGACAATAACGCAAAATATTGCATTCACTCCCAATCCCCGTAATCTAAGATCTGTCCCACTCTTCCTGATCCGAACTCACCGCACCAACTACGGTCACTTTGAACCCATATCCAGAATGTTGCGTATAACGAACAACTACGCTGAAGTCTTTGACCTAAATAGCAGCAAACAAGAAATAAAAACAGCGCTACTCAATATGCCACTCCCTTAACATCTCCCCCGTCCACCATTTCTCCGCGCCCCATTAGGTTAAGTATATCTATGTTAGTTTTTAAGTCTAGTTTTAAGTTTGGCTTGTTAATAAGCTTAATAAAGTTGTCCGGGGTAGACCCGGGCCAATAATAATATGATAGCACAGAGAAATTTCCTATTTTGAAAGATTAAACTCTCAGAGTGATTCAAATCTAGTTTTGGTCAAATTTGTTTGGTTGCTAGATATGCTGGCCCAACAGTCCAACTAAGGTTTGTTCTTCTAATATCATACAGCTTTAGTATTAGTTTGCACTTAGCGTTTGGTATTCCGATACTACCTTTTACCTTTTACCCTCTACCTTCTACCGGTAGAGTGGTTCTAGTTTTAGCGAGTTCGTCGGCCCTAAAATTCCGTGGAATATCTCTGCGGCTCGGCACGCAACAAAGGTGGTTGTTGAACTGCTCTGCCAACTCCCTGAGAGATGATGATGAGTATCGGTCTTATAACCGAGACGTAAAGCCAATGGCTACTGCGAGGTTGAAGTCCCCATTTGTTCGCAATGGATCATCTCTACACAGCTCCTCATGATGGATGATATCTGACGACATTCTTAGCTCGACATTTATACAGTCCTGCCCAGAATAATTGTTTGAATGCTTTGAAGCTAAGTAGCGCCCAGATCCCATTGTCTTTTGTACTCATACCGTGAATTTTAGTAGCGGTTGGTTGTTGTCCATCCTAGGTTGTTATTGATCGTGAATATTTGTAAAGTGAGTGTCCAGTAGCAGGTTGAGTGATTCATCACTCGAGGTCGTGGTGTTTTTCAAAGATTTGTGGATTTCTTGCTTGATTGAAAAGTTTCCTGCGAGCGTTTTTAAACAGTCCCAGCGATGATATAAAGCAGTGCGGCTTTTTCTACACTTTTGGCTGAATAGAAGGGCAGAAAGCAGCCACTGTCTGATTGAGAAATAGGGTAAAATCCTGGATTTTCGTGTCGAGCTATTTTGTGATACATACTCGTAGCGGACTTAAAAGTTTAAAGTTTAATTTTAGAAGTGTTCCTATGTATTTTGGACAATCAGTTTTCCGATAATTAAAAAATAACAGATGGTATATTTCCGCTTTTTTTGGAGAGCAGTTGTTTTTCGCTAGCAATGGCTCCGCGGAAGCTTTTTCTACACCAATTGGGTAAAGCAGAACTGTTGCACCTGACATTTCAAAGATATTTCACAGGTGTGGCACCAGACTCTTTTGTTGAAACTGTATGCATTTAGAATCAACGAATCCTCTTGGAACCTTCAACTCAAGGCGTTTTCGACGTCTTCAAAACTAAAATCAAATAAATGCTGCCAGCGCAGAGTCACAGGGTTCCTTTTTAATTTTCATCAATGATCTTTTGTCTGCTATTTCTAATCCAACATACTCCTTTGCTGACGACAGTACTCTTTATGTTTCATATACGTTCCCGGAACTCACGTCTCCTTTCTCCGGCTGTAGGATAGGAACCGGAACAGCATGACCAATTCAGAAACCATCAATCAAATGAAATCGAATGCTTTCCTTTGTCGTTAAAGATAAATTTCAACACCCATCCATTTCATTCTCGGAATGTGTGTCAATGACAATTTATATTAAAATGGTCACTTATTTGATGGCGGCAAAAGTACTGCGAAATATATGCCTTGTTCCCTGTAAGCTATATAATTTACACCATCTGATCAATGTACGAGTATAAAACATTATTCGTTGGCGTTTAGTTAAAGTATCTTTCCTTTCTGCACTTGCCAAATAGAATTCTAAACCGATAAAACTCATAAGTAATGCTAATATTGTCTTGCCAATTAAAACTCTTCAACAATGACATAATATTTCTTACCTTACCTTATTCTATCGTGATTTCTAACACCAAATCTCCACCGGAATTGTCAGTGTAACAGTCCGCCCATTTAAACCTTCAACCGTAAGACGCGTCTTGCTATGAATGATCATCAGTTTACCCTCACAAGCTTTGAAATATCGTGATTCTGTCCTAATCCATATAACTAGCTTCTGCAATGCCTAGCGGCTGCATTGACTAGATAATACAATTCAGATTGATAAACTTCGTTTGGAATTATTCTGTTAAAGACCACAGGAAAGGACGTCTTCATCTTCATGGAAGGGACTATGTGGAAAAGGGTCTAAGAGCAATTGGACTTTTCACTGAGGCATGCTCATAGAGCTGAGAGCAAAACTTAATTAGTAAGCATTTTGGAAGCGGCCAAGCCAGAACTTTTGCTTTAAGATGTGCTCACCAGAAACAAAGAAAGACGGTAATGCATAAAGGCTCTCAATTGTAGTAAGATTAAAAAGATAGTAAATGTTGCATGCATACCAGGATTTTCAAATCAATGAACGCCTTGATTATCCAAACAGGACAAAGTACATGTGGTAAGTGGCAAGACCTAAGAATATTCTGTGGCTAATCAGCAAGCCAAATTATCACCAAAACCCGAACATGAATTGAAATAAGAATAACCGATTTCAGAACTATTTCTGTCAGATTAAGAAGTCTCAACAGCATGTGATTCTGAGTTTCATTTAAGGGTTCAGTTTCTCTAACGACACCAAGTAAATTTATATCTTTTATGGGCTAATGTCTCTTTTCTGGACTCGGCATACAACACCAAAGCAAATTTCAGGTGACCATTTGTACGATTACCGTCCTAAAGCAACCGTAAAAAGTTTGCTGCCAGAAAAAACTTTATAACATGCATAATAACAATATGATAGAAAAGAACCATCACTTGTGTCATAGATCGGAACAAGGGAAAACATTTTCTTTGAAATAAAGTTCCAGCCTTTTAAAAATATTTAACCACGCATAGAGTGCTCAAAGGCAATTCGTTAGCATAGTTCCGCCCCACTCACTTAAGAATTTCATTTCCCCATCCAAAGGGCAAATCCCTTTATACTGTCGTCACCTTTATTTATTTTGAAAGCTCCATAGCGCTCTTCTACTGACTTGCCTTTTCATGAAATTCGACACCAATTAATTTATAAAGGATTTCCAGGTGCGCGGGGGTAAATGCTCTCCACTGTTCCGTGGTGCTGTCTAACTACGAATACCTAGCAACAACTAATATTGCCACAGTTATCAAAAGTGTCCGGTTACCTGAAACTTGTATAAAAGAAAAAGATACTTTTCCATTCAATCATAAGGTTCAATACCTTTCGCGCATCTCAATCGATTTACCATCTCAAAGACGACAGTCAGAAAATACAATGAGAGAAGAGAGTCCGGAAGGACGAGAGACCACGCCACCCAGCTTCGGCTGCAACTCCAAGTGCGACACCAAGTCAACTCTACCTCTCAAACATTCTTACTGATTCAATTGGACGAAATTGAATCTAAAAGATTTTCGAACAATATTTTTAATAAAGCGATTAAAATTCTCTTGTGGTGAGTCTAATTTGCAATTCAAAGTTAGCAAATTTACACGTTCGATGTGGCGTTCGAGACAGCGGTCGAGACGAGGGCCGAGACGGGAGTCGAGACAGGGGTCGATGTAAGTGGGGTTGTAAGCCGCCGGTGAGTGAGTCCGGAGACCACAATGCCGCACCGGCCATACGGATACGATGCCATTCCATTTGCGAGTAACAAAGCAATTAAATTTTAATGCGCCTCGTTTAACGCGCGCGTTCTTGGTTAGAAAACAAAGCATTGCGCGGGCTTTTACTGCGAAACAATTTAATTCAAACCAGTCAACCACACCCCAACTTATGGAATTGTAGAGAGAAGGCTTGTCGGTAGGAGGATTAAACATCCCCCCTCCCATTCTTACCTAACAGCGAACACATTTTAAATAAATGAAGGAAATGAATGTTGCTGTTGTTGTTGGGGGGCCAGTATTAACAGAGGCCGCTGACTTGAAATTAAAACGGCCAAGTAAGGTGCCGAGGAGCTCTCGGAACTCTCTTCGTATCGGGGTGAAAGAAGTGCGGAATAATAAAGGTTTTAAGGGCTCAAAAGTGTGGACGGAAGGCTAACTTATAGGTGATTAGTGCTAAGCTCTGGAGAGGAAAAAAGGGCACATGAAAAGAGGGATAATAAATCGTCGATTTCTTTTCAGTTGCCTTAAGCTAAGATTGTACGAGTATATACGGCTACACAACGATAAGAGCTTCATATTTTAAAGCGGTTTACCATTTGAGTGAAACCGTGTATCGGAGCAGGGGTTGCAGAGTAGAACACTGAAAGAATGCTTCCCGAAGAGGGTGTCTTATGTTAAGGAGATTTTATTGCGTAATAACTTACACCCGATGTACCTACATATATTTATCCGTAGGATTGTTTCTTTGGTGGAGTAGGTGTTATTTGTTCTTGTTACTCTGGTGGTCTCTCCTAGACATTTATGGCGCGTTGTAAAGTTAAGTCAAATGGTGCTGGCACACATGTGTGGTTTATTTCATGCTATAACAGAATGTTGATATTTTAATAATGAAGCGCACATAAAAATGAGGAACGGAAACGAACTCATATACGAAATGATGTCATACGCACAGTTGATGGTGGTTTTTTGTGTCAGATTGAAATCAGGAAACTAAGACTATTTGGAAAAAGATAGATTTACTCGATTTCCAACATGTGAAAAGATGAAGCTGACAAATTCTCGAGTACCATCGAAGCAATAAAAGTCCCGAAAGTTATGAATTACTCAGGATTATAGAGAAACTGGAAACCAGACGTAGATTAAAGAGTGGAAACAATTGACAAAAATATCAGATCAGATATTGATAGAATGACTTCATCTTCTAAATTGTTTCATTATTTTCAAAGATTTATGAGTGCGTGCTTCAATGCGAAATAAACACTCACAGTGACAGGGTTCATCATCTACAGTCTGGTGAGAATGGTAGGAAGGATATGCTTCGCGTTGTCGTTGTTACTACGTCGGAACAAATTTTGCGTATGCTTAGAATGTTACAAAATTTTAGAACTGTAGCTAAAACGACAGTCTGCGGTCTTTTTCTAGGAGTCTATGCCGTTAATTTTCTTAGAGAGATTGTAAGATACTTATATTATTGAGTTGAAGAGGGCTTAATTTGATTTTATAAAAAGACCTACTATCAATTGATTCCCTAAACCGAGAAAGCAGACAGTTTAAACACGTAATTCAGATACGTTTTACTAAGATTAAGATGTCCTCCTTCAGAGGAGGCGTTGGCTCAAGTGGTAGTGGACTGGCTTCTGCTACATGGCCCTTATCAGGCCTATGCTTGTGTTTGGATGTCCCGTGTGGTTCAACGTAAGAGCAAGTTTATTGGAAAAGATTCGGGTGTTTGAGAGGGCTTGTCTCAGGACTTGTCTTCGCTTATACAGAACACCAGAGTCTGAGTACATAAAATTCTATCCTAATGAGGTCTTGTACAATAGGGCGAACCTAATAAGAGTGGACAATTTCGTCATTAAGTTGACTCAAAGGCACATTGCAAGAGCAATGTGCTTTGACGGCTTTGTTCCTCCAGAAGCGTTCCTCTACCTAGATATGAAAGGTCTGATCCAGGACAGATTGGCGGTGCCGCTAATCTTCCACGTTGCTCGAACAGCTGCGGACAGGCGACTCAACTACGACAGAGACGTCGCACATGGCAGTGCGGAGCGTCTCCGGTTCAGTAGGTCGGTAGGGAGTCGCGACATGAGGGATGTTGCTCGGCAGCACCAACAATTTTGGTGGCTTATGGGAAGAGAGGAAGTCTCTTCGGCGAATTCCTCTGGTATAATATAGCTTCACTCGGAAGCAAAGTCGGCTAGCCTAATTTTTAGTCATGGCCGGCTTACATAGATTTAGGTAGGATTAGGGTAGACATAAGAGAAAAAAATAAAAAAAATAAAAAATAAAAAAATTTAAAAATGAAAAAAAAAAAACAAAAAAAATTATATAAGAACTTAGATGGGTAACAACTTCTCTAAAAGAAGGGGTAACACATCTAGGAAAAAAAATAAAAAATAAAATTAAATTGTATGCTATATACAATAAGTTAGTTTAAGTAGGTTAAGTAGATTAAGTAGGTTAAGATTTATTTATAAGTAGATAGTTTATAAGTTTTAGTTTTTAAGATTTTATAAAAAAGAAGGTCCGTATACTAAGTTTTTGCAGTAAATAAAATTGTTTTCTTAGTTTTAGTCTAAATAAATATAGAAAAAAAAAATAAAAAATATTGTAATCGTACGAAACGTCGAAAGACATTAAATAAGTATTATGTTTAATTTAGAGTGCCCACATGGGGCCAGTAAGTTAGAATAAGATAATTGTAAGTTAATTAAGCTAATTTTTAAGCGTTTTTTGTATAGCGTATAAGTAATAATGAATTGAAAATAATAAAAATACATTTAAAATGAAAATGAAATGAAAAGTGGACTGGCTTCCAAATCCGAAGATTCGGTGTTCTAATCCCAACCGTACCCGAAACACATTCACTTTTTCAATTAGCAAAAATCAAGTAAGATGAGTAGTTGACTAGAAATTAACAACAAGCCAACTTCCACTAAGAATTTAGTTTCCCCATTAAATGTTGAATATGGAGTGAAATATGGGTGAAATATCCACTGAGCTCAAACATCTCTCTTTCTCTCTCCTTCCATTTTTTAAAAAACTTAACACATGCTGAGGTATTTTAAGTGTATTCATACCCAATTGAGCTTTATTATGCTTAATAATAGTAGCAAGAGATAAGTAACAAACAAATTTTGCTAAATGCTATAAAATGGGAGCAGATTACGAAAGGGATAACAAGAATAGTGGGCACTCTTAAGGGGGAGTTTGCTTAGGCGTAGTCCACGATAAGTTGAATGGAGTTGTCTTCACGTAGCAATTTTGATGGCATCCATAATTTATTCGATCATAATATTAATACAATTATCTATCTATCATCTATCCTCTCCAGCGCCGCCCCACGGGGTTAAACTGAGAGACTCATTGAGCCGAAGCTGTTCTGTCAATTAACTTAACATAGACCAGCCATATCAGACGTTGGATACGTACATGCTCGGCTAGATCGATGTCTTCGTATTATACAATCCGCGCAATTTGTGGTTGAACCTTCTCCATTACTCCCCGTCAATATAAATGTTTTGTTTACTCTTACGAGAGAGAGCTCTGTTACACAACTGAATCCTGAGAAACAACGATTGACAGGAGAATAAGTCTGATTTCAACCACTTCACTAACTGAAGGTGAAGTTCAGGTCAAATCGTAGGTAGTGTGCGTGCTTTGCTAATGAAAGCATGCCCTTTGTTTTGTCCTCATTTACCATCAGACCAATTTTGGCCATTTCCGCATTAATACTCATGAAAACTTTACTAACTATCCGCTTTCTAGGGCTATGTCAAAAAAGTCGCAAAATAACGCATCGCATTGTTTAACACCTTTCAAGGCATTGAAAGTCCTGGTTTATGCATTGCCGATTTTGTTGAAGCCGACGAGTTTGACAGGGTTGAGGATAGCATCTACCAATTTAAAGGGTTTTCCAATAGGGACTTGACAACTTTGAATTTAATTTGTGAACGCACTCCTTCACTAATCATCAAACTGTCACTGTCAATTAATTCAGTAAACTCAACATTTTCATCATGGTAAAGTACACGAATGAGCAACGTCTGCCAATTATAAAAATTTTCTACCGAAATTCGGATACAGACAATAACAAGTTTAGTGCAAAAATTTGAGTCTACATATTCGTTGTGTGATGTTGCCGTGTCAGTGTGACAACGGATTGGTCGAAGTGTCGAAAATATCGCTGCCGTTCAGGCGTCCGTTGCAAACGATCCAAATCAGTCAATTCCACGGCGTTTCCAAGCATTGGGCATCGTTCAGACCACATTATGGCGTATTTAGCGTAAGGATCTTAGTTTATACCCATAAAAGATCAAGCTTACTCAAGAATTGAAGCCGATGGACCATTTAAAGCGACGTACGTTCTCCGATTGGGTTTTGGAGAAGATGGGCCAAAATGATGAATTTCATCGCAAAATCATCTTCAGTGACGAAACTCATTTTTGGCTCAATGGGTTCGTTAATAAGAAAAATATGCGTTTTTGGTCGGGTGAAAATCCACATGTGCTTCATGAATCACCAGTTCATTCACAAAAAATAACTGTTTGTTGTGGTTTGCATGCCGGCGGCGTTATTGGGCCATATTTGTCCGTCGACGATAACGATCGTCACGTTACTGTGAATGGTCAGCGTTATCGCGCCATAATCACCGATTATTTTTGGCCCGAATTAGAAGATATGGAACTGGACGACATGTGGTTTTAACAGGATGGTGCCACAAGCCGCACAACACACGCTACAATCGATTTATTGAAGAGTAAGTATGGTGAGCGTGTTATCTCAAGAAATGGGTTAGTCGATTGGCCGCCTCGTTCATGCGATTTAACTCCGTTTGACTATTTTTTGTGGGGCTACCTTAATTCATTGGTTTATGCCAACACGCCGACGACGTTGGAAGAGCTCAGAGCCAACATTGAACGCGAAATAGCGGCCGTTTCAGCCGAAATGTGTGGCCGAGTCGTTGAAAATTGGGTCCAACTAATCGACCGCTGCAAACGTGCCCGCGGTGGCCATATGAACGAAGTCGAGTTCCATTCATAGATGTTTTGATTGTACTTCAAGCCGATAATAAAGTTTTTGAAATATCTCAAATGGTTTGCGTTTTATTTAAAAAAAAAAGTTGTCAAGTCCTTATTGGAAAACCCTATATATATACTGTCATACGTGGCCAACGAATACAACGAGTAGATGAATGCTGATCTGAAATTCGTGAGTCATTTCCAAGATCTACCAAAGTGTGGATTGCCATATGAGTACCTCAAGTATTTGTACTAATACTATTTCTTCCTCAAAAGTCAACCCGATCATTACAAGGTCTGAAACAAATCCCCATGCGAATACAACACACAAAATATGAATTTTTCGAATCAGTTTATTCCGAAAACTATCCTTTTGTTGTCTATAACCTACAGTACTTATTTCAATCTTGAAAAAACATGTGGAGTCATGCACTTCATTACCGTTATGACTGAATGGATGACTGAGAAACTTTTAACACGAATATGAAGAAAAAATTATTTCTTGTTATAGTAAATTATGTTATATGTAATAATCTTAAGATAGAGTTTAAAAAAACGCAGGAGAACTACCATAAACATGTTCTTCAAAGAGCTGTGGGTAATGTTAGTGAAAAATTGAAATTTGTTAATATCATTAGCAACATTAGGAATATTAGTACCAATAGTAATTTGGAAGTCGACGGAGTTGTTTTCTCCAACCTACAAAGCATTGTAACTAATTTTAATAAGTTTTTTGTTTTAATTTCAGAAAAATGAAACCTTTTCTTGATCTGGTATTTTTATCTTGTGTCTGGCATTTTTGCTGAAAATTTACAATCTAATAGTTTCGTTTGTCATCCGATTTCTTCTTTGGAGCTGTACTAGCTTATACTTTCACTGATGCAAAAATGCTCGTGGACTAGTGATGGCATACATAATATTTTTTTGGGTACGTAGTTGAAATTCTCTCTCATATTTTTAGTTTGTGTCTCCCGAAATGATCCATGAGCACTTAAACGTGCAGATGTCATTCCCCTTTTTACAAAGAGACAATTACATACCGATCGCCTTGCTTCCAACGTTCTCCAAACTCTTTGAGAAACTCATTACGTCGGTAATTGTCACCTTTTGGAATAAGACCAATTTCTTTTCTGAAAATCAATTTGGTATCAGGTAGATCAGAATATGCAATTCTTAGAGTCGTTCATACGAATGTATCAAAAGCAAAAGGTGTACGATCTCTGTTCATTGATATGACAAGAATATTTGACTTGGTCGATCATGATTTATTGCTCAAAAAATTTTACAATGCCAGTTTTAGAAGAGGTTCAGTGTTCAAATAGTTGGAATCACACTTAAAGTGCAGGCAACAAATGTTTCCTATAGTATGTTTCTAAGTCCTAAAAATGGTGTCCCACAGAGCTCTGTACTTGGGCTGCTTCTTTTCTTAATATTTATTAATTCACTTTTCCAGCAAAATTTTAACGATACTACCACTGCTCTTGCCGATGATATAGCTTTAATATTCTTAATTCTAATATATTTGGTAGTAGCAGCAGAGACAATAACAGCACCACTCGCATCTACATTAATGATTGCCTTATAAATTATACTCACTTCCTGTGTCTAAAGGCAAAGAAATTTAGAGATGACAACACACGCCAATACTCTTGAATTCGAAATTTTTCTGTGTTTCTGTGTATTTATTAAGAACCAAGAAGGTGATAGAGTTAATAAAATTGTTTGCTTTGAGGATTTTTCTAATCTCAAATTTAACCCTTTTACATTGTAACGGCCGCTCGCAAATATCAAATGTAACGGACAAAATTCAAACATCGCCTCAAATCCTAAAACCTACTAACAGCAACGGCGATGTAAAAAGAGTGGTTGTCTTAGCTTCCGTTCAGGGAGCATGGCCTTCAAACAATGATGGAGAAGGGAAATTTTTTTTCTGATTTCGGGAGAGCGGATCGTGCATGTTTATTATTTTTTTTATGTATATGTACATTGTACAGGTACTCGAGTAAAATGCAATCGGATGAGGATACTCGTACCGTTGGCTTGACGAGTAAGAAGCTTGAGTTTCTCGGCGATTGAAAAAGGCGGACAAAGGTGACGTGATAGCTGAACCAAGAGATTCTCACTAAAATTGTAATGAGGCAATAAAAAAAAAAATAAAAAAAAAATATAAAAAATAAAAATTTAATAATTGTGCGGAATAAATAAAGTTAAAAAAGAAAATTTATAACCGCGTAAAGCTGGTCAGTGACTGAAGCAGGAGAAGATAAGGAAAAAGAAAGGAGGAAGGGAAAAGGAATACCGAAAGGGCGGAAAGCAAGAGAAAAGGGAGAAAGGAGAAAAAAAAAGAAAAAAAAAGTGAGTTATTTTTTTTATCTCTTTAATTTTGGAGTTATTTTGTATGCCAAATATTTTTTTATGTGAAAAGTTCGGCGGCCACCGACCTAGATATAAGTCGTGGTCGCCCATATATAGATTTACCACTACAAAAAAAGTTTAAATAAAATAAAAAGAAAACAGGAATTAAGGGCTTAAAGAGTAACAATAACTGTGTTACATGCAGAACTTAATTATTGAAAAAGATTCATACTACCTATAAAGAAGAAAGAAAAAAACCACAAGAAACAAAAAAAAAAAAAGGAAACATAAAATCGTACCTTCGTACTTCGTACTATACTATAAAAAAAAATAAAATTGTGCTGTCTTCATAAAATTTTCATTTAACGCAAAAAAAAAAAAGGAAGTGTATGTATGTATGTACGAGTATGTAAATAAATAGATAAAAGAATCAAAAAAAAAAAATTGTATGTACATATATATATTATGTGCACATATACTTTAAAAAAAAAATTGTTTTGTAATAAGGGCATCTGCCTTAAATTAAGCAGTGTAGAAAATTATTGTAAATAAAATAAAAATACATACGTACATGTATGTACATATAGTATATTAAAGGAATCATAAATGTAATTAATGAATTTTTTTGTTATATGTAAAATTTGAGCTCGAATTGAATAATAATTTATAACTATAGCATACTTTTAGGAGTTAAACGAATTTTAGTGGATTTAAAACATACCGTATGTACATATAGCACAATTAATTGCAAACAAATTCTTGTGTTGTTAAAAAAAAAAAAAAATTGTTTTTAATGTTATCTAAAATTGTATAAGGAGGAAAATAATATGTAATGAATAAAATTAAAACCTCATTAAAATGTATTATGTGCATGGTGTCATTTGTATTTGATTGATTTTGATCACTTTTAAGAGGCACATGCGCCTAGAGATGTGTTAGTTTTTTTATTTTCAGGGGTAAGTAAGGTTGGCTGAATCAGAGCCTGATGATTTGATCCGGTGACAGCGTTCAAAATACGGTTAGGGGAAGTCCAGAAAATCGCCATGGGACTTCACCTCAGGGAGGGATTGGCATCGCTCAATCGACATCAGCCAGCGATCCTCGATATGGTGACAACACCAGAGCAAAACAGTAAGTAACATGGCATGATATATGTTTTTTTGTAGTAGTACAGTTGAGAATGGGGACAAGAACTACCCCATCCGGCGAGCTGAGCCGCGCATCGTGAGCATGCCAGGATCCTCACACTCGACTATCCCTTCCCTTTCCATTTCCGTTTCCCTCCAAATATCCATATCCAAGATCCATTCCTTCCGTTTGTTAGTTCTGTTTGTTTTGGTATCATGATATCCTATCCGCATCCTACACTTTTTTCTCCTGCACTAATTTTCTACATTTCCTCTCCTATATCATCAACATTATTATTATGATTATTGCTACAACATAGAATGAATAGCAATAATTTTCACAGTTCTTTTATGAAATCGAATCCCTTAGCACTAATCAAAATCCCGAATGCAATAATGCTTCTTCTGATGATTTAAATTGTTTTTGTACTGATTATTTAAATCCGGAGTCTCATACTAATTTCGTAGCTATACACAAAAATATTCGTAGCGTTAGACAGTATTTCGATACTCTTTATGCTCATCTTTCATCCCTTGACCATTCACCTGACCTAATATTTCTCTCTCAGAAATTTGGATTTATGAATCTGAGAGGACAAATTTTACAATTTCGAATTATTTTATCGTTTTCATGCATGTTCAATTCAAGTCTTTTTAGAAGTATTTTGCGATTATATGGAAAAACTTAATTACAAGAGTATTATTCTTCTAGGTGACATCAATATAAACCTTTAGTCTGATTTAGCTTATGTAGATATTTATTTGACAATTGTATCCTCTTTTGGTTTTAACTAATCACTGACGCACAGGCGTATTGGAGAAGCGTTTAGCTCTTGTCTTCATCATATTTTCATAAGACTTCAAAGGAATAACCTTGTCTGTTTGTCTGAATTCAAACTTACCATCTAAAGTTAACTGATCACGGTTTAACAGCCATAAAACTTAATTGTAATGTGCTCAGAACTAGTGAGTGGGAACAAAATGTATATCAAAAAATTGATTTTGTTGCCCTAAACCATAGGTCAGCTTTTGAATTCTGAGATGAAGTCTATCAAGAAAATGACCCATCCACTGCATTTAATTTGTCTTTACGCAAACTGCAAACATATGCTATATTAGACAAAAGTATTGGTGTTAACAAAAAAGTAAACAAATTACATTGTATCAAGCCTTGGATGACTAAAAAAGAAAAAAAGTATCCTATAACATCAGACTTAAAATATACTATGACGAACTATACTTAGAACTGAAATATGAAATTCCTCTTTGCAGAGATACTTATTTCAAAACTAAACTAAATTAAAATATTGGCAATACAGAAAAAGAGTGGGAGGTTGTTAACGATATTTCAAATATGAAGAAACCCAAGGTTTATACAGTTTTAAGTAACAACAATATTCCTGTTTCTGAGTTTCATTTTTATTTAACAATTTATTGACGATACAGCTACTCAAATAAAAGCTATTTTAATTTGTATGCTATCTTATATCATGACTTAGAACTACTACGAAGGTGTTCTGCCGTACATAAATTTTTAATAAGTAACAAAACCAAATTCGTCTTATTTAACTTAATCATATATGTTTTTGAAGATATGCCACTCCAAAATCACTCACTGGGATCTTCTAGATTTCGTTTTAAGGATCCACATACTGCTGACTTGCAAACTTTTTACTTTATTGACCGAGTTGACCATTTTAAGTACAATACTAGATAAACAACTTGCATTGGACTGACCATACAGAATACTTAAAACAATACCTCAACAAAGTTCTGAGCCAACTATATAAACTTATTCTCTATTCAATTCGAACGATTTTAAAGTTAGTGTTTAACGTTTTATTCAAATCTAAAACACAGTATGGGCTATCATGTAGGGGTGGAACATATTATAATAAAATTGAGCCACTACTTATTAAAAAGCACGCCATTCGTCTAATTCTAAAGGTTAACCATAAACCTCCTAGTTTTGATTTATCAAAAAAATTAAAAATTCTTCCCTTCAAGCTCCTTCATATTTATAAAGTTTTAAATATTTTTTCCTGACACATCGAAGTACATAACTGATTTAATAAAAATTGTAACATACGAGTAGGTATCAACAATAGAAATCTTGCAGTTAGTACCACTTGCAACACAAACTCATTTTCCAACTTTTTCCATGACACTGCTCCCCGTCTGCGTAATTGTCAATCGGATGGTCTCAGGTGCGAGAGAGTAAAATTGGCTTTTTTAAAAAATGTCAGATATTCGCTTTTCCAACATTACTACACAGTTATTAATAACTTACTTAGTCGTGGAACTTAATTCTGTGTCGAAACTAAAATACTCGTATAATACACTTATATGGCACACGTATATCTAAATATAATACTTTATTTTGACTTATGAAAATTAAAAAAAAAAAACGTTGCCAAAACTCATGAGATTTCGTAGACATTGAAACGTGCACGAAGTAATCCTTCCGTGAAGATATCTGTATGTTGTTAGGAACATACTCAAGTTCTAATGCGCCATCCTCAAGCTTTTCGTGAATAAAATGATACCTGACGTCTATATGCTTAGTGCGTTTATGGTTTATGGAATTCAAGATTTCGGATTAATTTTATCGCACTTCGGTTATCAACGTACAGTTGTACGTTGACGAATATAAACCTGCCATTAACTGGCTCATCCAGATTAGCTGTTTAATCGTACGACACGCTACAATCTACTCTGATTCTGTTGATACTGGATTCGCCTCCTTCATGTTAAAGGTTTTCAATATTCGTCTAGTATATGTTGACTGATGTAAAAAAATTGGTCAAGTTCCAAACTATAAATCTCCCAAACAAGATAGCATTGATAATGTGTTTGTAAGTATTTCAACAGTTCAAATGCGTACTGTCAGTTGCCGAAATGAGCTCATCACCTATATAGATTGTAAAGATGATCTTTTTGTTGCCATTATGACTGGTGAAAACAACCCTCTGGAAGATTCATAAGAGTCCAAGTTTGGATTGTGCTTCTGCTTATAATTTCATATCCAAGCTTTTGGTATGAGACATATCGACAATTGTCCGCATTTCCCATAGACAGCTGATGTCTTATATTACTTCTTTTTAGCATTTCGGAAATTTCCTTGTTGATCTATTCAGGGCTTCTTATGTCGTGGCCAGTCTCCATCTTCGCAATCCTGATGAATTCGACGGCTCCTTGGCTTCAGATTTGTGTTTCAAAAATATACTTGTACTTTTCTGAAATATGAGTAATGGTCATTGAAGAGCAAGATGTATTTAGCACCGATCACGCTTGTAATTTCCATGGGGCCGTATAGATCTGAGTGGATTAGTTCTCCTGGATGTTTCGTTTTTGTTTTACTTCGCCAAATAGGAATTTTGTTTGCCAAAATTACATGCATCGTAGATAAAACTAGATTTTGTGGAATAGCTATCTTCATTTCTGCATCCCGAAAATCTTCCTGCACCTTATTCCCACTGCAACGATAATGCTTCCTTCCAAAAATTGGCAAGCTGTATTAATGGATTTTAGAACTAAGCATTCCAATGCAGATCTTTGGGAAAACAAATTAAGACGCAAATCTGGAGCATACAAAACATCTGTTAATACGCAAAAAGCCCACTTATTTTCAACATGTGCTAAAATATTGATGTTGCCTCTTCTATATGCTTTGAGAATTTGATCATCACTACTTTCAACAGGAATAGGAAGTTCTAACTGTTGATATTTAGTGAACATTATCTATATTTGGCCATATGGTCGCTCGCACCGGAATCTAAAAACCACTATCTGTTTTCCCCTACAGTGGTTAGCATTCTTTTACTCCCTCAATTCATATATTTCCGTGTACATTCAGGAATTCATTTTCGATAAAGCAAATTAGTAACTTTAAATTGTAGGCAAAAGCTTCCCATACCATATCACTACCACCGCCAAAAATTCCGTTTTGATCGGGGCACACTAATTTTTAACAGATCATGCCAGTAGCAGGAGTAACAGTCTGTCTAAGTTAAACTTTTTTTTCTCCGAAAAAATTATAATAAGTCTTGCTAATCATATCTAGTGCATGTATTTTTTTGCAAAAAGGAAGATTGCCAAAAGATTGCCTTTCTTGAACAAGTTGCCTCCGATCTTTTTATCTCCTTTGCGATTTGTCGGTAGTGCGTTTATATTTTACTGTACAAAACCGCAGTAGCGTTTAAGCGAATGTTTAACTCAAGAGTGAGCGATCCCTTATGAGCCAAAGCAAAATGAAACAAAACCGAAAGTCCATCTGTGCAATAATTTTTTTTTTCTTATAAAGCAATAACGGAAGACTTGTGCCGACATGTTTGGAAAAGAGAGATGTTCGTACATTACTTCTTAAAAATCGATGTCAAAACTACGAAGAATACATAAGTGTGTTTAAACGAATGTTTACCACTGTACGTCACTAGTCATTGCATGAACTTCACTAATGAAAGCCCGGCGTTTACCTTCTTGGCTTCCATCATCGGTTCTGTTGCTTGAATTTTTTGACGGACAATCCCTCTTGATTGACCTAGCTTGTGACATAAAAAACATTTAAAAACCTTTTTCTTTCTATTTTTTCCTTCTGAAACACGAGCACTACTTGATTAAATTTTCCTGGTAACAAAAACAGTCACCTCCTTACCATCCTCTCGCTGAGCCTACAAACGCGACTCCTCCATCATTAATTTCGCTGTTAAATTAAACAGAGTTTTTTTTATCGTCGCTGATCGACTCCCACGCGCTGAAAAAGTAATTATACCTGTCATACAAATTTTTGTGACAATCATGGATTCCGACACTGCATGCTTCAGCCGCTGAGTCAACTCCTCGACTCCGGATATGTGAAATGCCATGCTATCCGTTGAATTAAGGGTTAAACCGTAAAATTGTTGTTGCAATAGGTACAAAATTGTAGATGATTTCTGCTCATAAACCGAGCGTAATTTATCCCATACTTCATTCATTCATTCATGATATGAATCATAAATATGCATAGCAATTACTTTCTAGGCGTCAGGTTTGTTCCAAGTCTTTAATTCCACCTTGAATCTGCCTACTGCTTCAGCGTCGGTTTCCGATCCTATTTTCAGAAAAACAGGTTTCTCCGTACTTGCAGATACTACTTCAAAAATGTGCGTAGCGTTGAGTACCAGTTTCACTTGAAACTTCCATATTGTCCATCCTTCGCCGACTTGCAATCGTTTTCCATTTTATTAAAAATTTTAATCAACGGCTTTTATCGTATTATCGGATTTTATCAGATGTGGGCCTATAACCTGTTGAATTTATCCAGTTGTTGTAGAATTAGAGCACACAGCAGATTAAAATAAAACGACTAATGCTTTACGATTTTAAGTTGAAATTACAACGTAGAAAAAGAACAAAGTATTTCAGTACAAGAATGTACAAAAAAAACCTTAAAACATATTCAGAATAAAATTTTAGGAAGTGTTTATATTCAATAAACTATTTCTAATGGTACCATTTTTTCTAATTTCTATACACCTACTGCCCCAAGACTTCACCATTTGCCATCAGAACAACTTAAAACTCATACATCTTAAGAACAATTTATTAAAGTTTGTCTTCGGTCTTAATAACATTCTGCTAAGTGCTGTTCAAATTCACTTAACTTAATTAATTAAAAGTAAAATTGTAAATTTGAAAGAACGCTTACACGTATATTTATTATACTATATTGGAGTTGAACTACTTCATTACTTTGGTTCCTTGAACTGCATAAACTAACTTATATAAACTATATAATCTGCATTATTATTTTCTATTTGAAATGATTTAAAAGTTACTAGCTTCAGTACTTTTTTGTCAATTTTTACCCCGCATCAGAAATTGTAAACTTATATGTAAAGGGTGGTTTTTTTTATAGGTTTGGTTTTTAAACTAGCAACTTGAAAGTTGATTTGTGGGTTAGTACATTTTGCCATTTTGCGATGAATAAATTAACGCCAGAACAACACGTGCAAACTTATTCTGAAAACCATGGTTCAGTTTGCCAAATTTATCGTGCATTTTCCGGTTGACATAATCGTCCATCTGAGCAAGTTGAATCGTTTTCGCACCACGTACAATACGCATCCCCAAAGACAACAAACAGTGCGAAAAGAAGAAGTTATTGCCGTTGTGGAGCGCAATGTTGAGGAGAATCCGAATGAGCCGATTCGCCATCGTGGACAGCAATTTGAGCTATACCCATCCACTTTGTGGAAGATTTTACTGAAATATCTTGGCTTAAAAGCTTATAAGATTCAGCTTGTGCAAGAGTTGAAACCGCGGGATCATTATACGCGTTGTAGGTTCGGTGAATCAGTCGTTCATAGACCTGCGTAAGGAATAAACGTGTGTTTCGACTTTTGCCAGAGTGAAAAATATAGTAATTTCCTAATAAAGATAATTGGTTGCAGTTTTGCTAATTCAGACAGTAGTCAAGCGGTTAGCGGCGTCGACCGTCAAATTGTGAGACGCGGGTTTGATCCCAGTCTAAGTTTGGGACTTTTTTTTTGTTTGTTTTTCTTAAATTCTGTGAATAGACTACACAGTGTTATCAGAAAAAACCAATCACGTGATGGATGGTGGAGAGTGTTCCGCTCTTCCCATAACGGGTGTTACAAAAGGCAACAATAATGTTGCCGGTGCATGCCGTGGCGAAAGCCATCATAAGGAGAAGGAGGGTGAAAATACACTCGTAATTTAACAAAAATAAAAATAAGTGCTGCTTTAGCAGCTGAAACAACAAAGATAACAGAACAAAACAAAAAACAAATATATGATGCGCTCATGTACATCGGTGATGAAGTCCAGTATGAGGGGGGCAACAACAACTTTGCCTCTCTAGCAGCATCTGAGTCGGAAGACGAGGATGATATGATAAAAGACATTAGCAGCAGCATACAAAAGCTGCAAGAAAAAATGCTTGCTGTTAAGCAAAAGCAAACTGCACGCAGGCAGAGGGAGCAATTAGAGGTTGAAAGCGCACAAAAAAACAACAAGAGCAGAAACAACAACTGCAGCAACAACAAAACCACCAGCAGCAGAAACAACCACTGCATCAAACAAAACAGCAGCAGCAGAAACAACAGCAGCCGCAGAAACAACAGCAGCAGCAGAAACAGCAACAGCCGCAAAAACAACAACAGCTGAAAACACAGCAGCAGCAGCAACAACAACAGCAGCAGCAGCAACAACATCAGCAGAAGAAGAAGAAGGAGAAGGTGCCTCCTATTAACACCTATAAATTAGAGGTGAGTGCAACCAAGGATCTGTGTAGGCTGGTCATTGGTAATAATTTTAACATTAAGCGATTGGGGAACGATCGCCATGCCATCCACTGTAATACAGTGGAGGGCTACGCGAAAGGAGCTCCTAAAGGAAACGACGACGGAGCACTACTCATTCACACCGAAGTGTGAAAAGCGGCAATCGATGCGGCTGAAGGGGTTGGAACCGTCTTCTGATCCTGAGGAGATCCTGGCACTGCTCAAAGAGAAGGAGTGCGAAGGACTCAAGTTTGTGGGGTATAGCCGTTTACCACAGCTAGAGCCAGGCGGAGAAACGGAGTCTGCCGTTCTTCCTGGTGCAGCTCAGTCCCGAAAGCCGTCTGGATAGTCTAATGAGTATCAATGTCCTAGACTACCAGGTGGTTCACTGGGAAAAACTAAAAAGGAGCGAAGACGTTATACAATGCGTTCGCTGCCAGAGGTTCGGGCACGCCGCGTCGAACTGCCAAATGCAGCCTCGATGCGTGAAGTGCGCTAAGAACCACAGTTCCGAGGAGTGTGCTCTGGGTGTTGACGGAGCATCCGATAGGTCGCAGCTCTCGTGCGTGTTATGTGGAAACGTGGGACACACCGCAAACTACCGGAGTTGTCCTAAGTTCGCAGACATTAAGAAAGCAAAACTGGCTCGGCAGCAGAAGGTGGCGGTCAAACGTTCACCTGTTAGGTTTCAAACACCAGCCGCACGTCCCAAATTTCCTATGCCCAAATGGTGTCAGGTAGGGGGGCTACGGTACAGCAAGCGATTGTTGCTTCTCCGGCGCCAATTCCGAGAACAACGGAAGCTGCACCTAACATGCTGACCATCTTGCTCGCAATCCAAGGGCAGATGGCTCAGCTGCCACAGCAAGTACAAGAACAGGCCAAGCGGGTGGAACAGATTTATGCGCTGCTACCAGGCCTAACGCAACACATGTCGTATTGGAGTGGAGCAAACTTTGAAGGTCCTTACGGTGAATATTAATTCACTGATTAGGATTGAACGAAGAGCCGCGATGTTTAAATTTCTACAAGACCAAAGCCTTGATGTGCTCTTCGCTAGCGAAACCAAGCTAACCGATAATCACAAACTGGAGTACAATAATTATATCGTTAGAAGAAGAAATCGGCCCAGATCCAAACGTGGAGGCGGTGTCGCGATCTTCATTAAAGAAGGTATAAAATTTCACAGAGTGTACAAGGTAGTGTTGCGCAGGTTCCGGGTGTTGGAGGCAGTCGCCGTTTACATTCCGCTCCGCAGTGGAAAGCGGCTGTACTTGGCCTCTGTTTATGCACCTGAGGCTTCACAATCCACCCTAATCATTACAGAGCTCGACAAGCTTTTTCGACTTCTGAGGCTTGAATTGGGGAAGAATTATTTTATAATCGGCGGGGATTTCAACACTAGACACAGAGATTGGGGAAATAATTTGTGGGGTCAGCACGATGTCATGTACAGACTCGGTCTTAAAGCATCGGATAACCCGTCGTTTCCCAGAGGCGGGTCTTATTTGGATCTACTGCTGTACGACGAACGTATACGACTGACAGGTACGAATTTACAAACATTAAACTGCCTGCGCACATTCGTGTATGACAGTGACCATTGCGGTTTTAGCACCGAAATTACAGTGCCCAGCGAAATTGCGGAATTGGAGGAGTTTGTCCAAAGATATTCTTACAACTACAGTAAGACTCGATGGACACGCTTCCCCGCAACTTTGCCAAGAGCGCTCTCCTCGAACACGCTCCACCCACCGTCCAATAGGAATTTGTCAAACGAGGAGATCGACAATTGCCTAAAACAAATGGACGAGACAATTAAACAAACTATGGACACTACAATACCGCGGAATCGACGTACAAATAACGAAGACCTGTTCCGCAATCCTACTATTGACGCCCTGCACCGACAGAAAAGTAGACTTCTGTCAAGACTCAAAAACTTGTACAGACTGTTAACTGACCGACAAGACCCGGAGATTAGGACACTGAAGTCGTCGATTAAAAATATTCAAACGCTAATAAAGAAAGTTACAGAATTTCTGTAAGTTTGTATTGGAAGAACAAGATTCGGGCTGTAAACACCAGCAACCCGTATATGTTTTCGCAAATAAGTAAACTATTTCGGAGAAAAAATCAAAACATGATGTACAATGTTCCATCTCCAACACAATAATAATAACTATCATTAACTTTCATTAACTATCATTATCATTAACATTTACATATTATACTTATGTTAATCACACAATCAACTAGCGTGGTAGTCTTGACTCTTTGACAGTTTTTCTGATTTGTACTATGAAATAAAGAAGACAAAGAATTTCAAAGATAACGAGTTTAATTGAGAAATACAACATGGCGCAGCCGGTTTAAAGAAAAAAAAAATTTACAAAGTGAAGAATAAAGCCGAAAAACATTAACATTAAAACAATAAAATGGCAAATTGTGATTTCCAAAAACCTGGCCCCTTAATAGTGGATGGAAATGTCAAAGAGAATTAGCGCAAATTTTACAACATGTGGAAAATATATACGGTGGCCACAAAAACCGACACTGAAAGTGGGGCTATCCAGACAGCAAGATTTTTGTCCTGTGCTGGAGAAAAACCATTGAGATATTCCAAAGCTGCCTATAATTGAAGCTAATAAAAACAAAATTAATCAAGTCATAAAAGCATTTGAAACATATTGTATGCCAAGAAGCAACGTGTTCTACGAGCGATATATATTCTTCTCAAGAATCTAAAAGGAAGGAGAACCGTTCGAGCAGTTTCTATCTGACATCGTCAAATTAGCGGAAAGTTGTGATTTTATTGCCAAAAGAATGACATGATCAGAGACCGAATTGTCATGGGTATTGCAGAGCCAAAAATACGCTTGCAGCTATTGAAGACCGATAATCTTGACCTAACTAAGGCAAAAGAACTTTGTCGCGTGGCAGAGCAAGCAAGCATGCAAGCTCAACAGATGCAAGCAGAACGAGGGTCATCAATTGCAGTAATTCTAAATAAAAGTCATCAACAACAAAATAGCAAGCATTTTAATATAAATTTCAATAGCAGTAATCATGTTTCTAAATTTTTATCTAATTCTAATTATAGATCTCCAATGCATGTAACAAAGAGAAGAGACTACCATACTAGTGAAGAGCAAAAACAGTTGAATTCGAGAAGAAATATGAATGCTGTCGGGTGTGAAACCATATTCAAGGTCGCTGTCCAGCATTTGGAAAAAATTGTTTAAGATGTGGCAAGTACAATCATTTTGCATCAGCATGTAGATTTAAGGGTATAAATGATATTAACAGTAGCGAAATGGATTACGTGGATGATGAGGATGAGTCATATATTGATTCGATAGAGGTGGTTGGTGTTAGTTCGGGTGGTAGCATTGGTTCGATTAATCAGGTTCGACAGAGTGGCAAGAGTTGGCATGAAAATATTACGACAGAAAATCGTTTGGTTAACTTTAAATTGGACAGTGGGGCCGATGTCAACGTTATACCATTTAAAGATGTAAAAAAAAATGAACTGTAAACATAAAATTAAACCGGTGAGAACTAAATTAGAGGCATATGGTGATTCTCATATTCCAACGAAGGGGTTAGTTCGGCTTCGCGCTCAATATAAAAATAAAATAATTGAGGCAGATTTTATGGTAGTCGGCAATGATTCAAAGCCATTACTAGGGCTTAGTTCGTGTGTAGACTTAGGGTTAATTCAAAGGGTGCATGAAGTGGGCAATAAGAGTGAATTTATTCGTAAAAATAATGATGTATTTTCGGGTGAAGGACGATTCCCAGATAAGTGCTCATTAGAATTAAAACCAAATAGTATTTCTGTAAGTAAACCTCCGAGGCGAATACCAATTGGTATCAGACAAAAAGTTAAGGAAGCACTTGAAAATATGGAGCGTCGCGGAAAAGTCAGCAAGCGCGATCAACCGTCTGCATGGTCACACCAGTTAGTAGTTGTAGAAAACGCCAACGAGTCTTTGAGACTATGCCTAGATCCCAGTGCCCTTAACGTGAATTTGAAAGATGAGCACTGTATAATTCCTACACTTGATGATTTTTGTAATGCGATGAGAGAACTTAAGTATTTTTCAGTTTTTGACTTAAAGGAGGAATTTTGGCAGCTTGAATTATGCCAACAATCAAAAGAATTGACAGTTTTTAGCACGCCATTTGGGTCGTATCAATATAATGTCTTACCTTTTGGCATTAAAACGGCACCTGAAAAGTTTCAAAAGTTAAATTTAAAATATTTTGCCAGTTTACCTGGCACATTTGTTTACATTGATGATGTTATAGTTGCAGGAAAATCAAAGAAGGAGCACGACGAAAATGTTGAGAGAGTAATAAAACGAGCTCGTGAAGTAAACGTTAAATTTAACAAGGATAAACTGCAGTTGCGCGTAAATAAAGTTAGATATTTAGGTCATATTTTCACTGGTGATACAATTTGTCCGGACCCAAGTCGAGTTGAAGCTTTTATAAAACTAAAAGAACCAAAAGACAAAAAACAATTAGAAAGCATTATGGGTATGTTCAATTACCTTCGTGCTTTTATACCTAACTTTTCGAATTTAAACGCACCTCTTAGGGAATTGTTAAAAAAATATAATGAATTTCAGTGGTCTCCGAATCATAGCAAAGTTTTCATAGATATAAAAGATACTCTTGCCAAACATTCCATTCTTCACGTTTTTGATCCGAAGAAGCAAATCTTGGTTCAGACTGACGCTTCTCGAAATAGTTTAGGGTGTTGTCTCCTTCAGGATGGTAAGCCGGTGGCATACGCATCTAAAAGCTTAACTGACACTGAAACAAGGTACGCACAGATCGAAAAAGAATTATTGGCTGTTGTTCATGCTTGTGAGAAATTTAAGAATTACATTTATGGGTACCACTTTACCGTCAATTCTGATCATAAGCCATTGGTAGCTATAGTAAAGAAAGATGTAGGTGAAATTCACTCGACTCGTTTACAACGCATGAAACTGAAACTCTCTAGATATGATTTCGAAATTAAGTTTGTTCCGGGCAAGTTCTTATATGTAGCTGACTTATTATCACATAATTTTATTCATGATCCTTTAATTGATATGCAATCGCCATTAAAAGATCTCGTACACAGTATCAATATGAGTGACCCAAAAAGAAAGATATTTGAAGATGAGACTAGAAACGATGTTGTGCTACAAACTCTTGTACGCCTGTACGAAGATGGATGGCCATCAAATAAACAACAAGTTTCAGAAAATGTTAGGTTCTTTTAACAATTTAAAGACAAAATATTTGTAGAAGACGGCTTGGTTTTTTATGAGAACCGAGTTTTTGTCCCACACAATTTAGTTAACAAAATGCTAGATGTACTTCATAAGTCTCACATGGGTATAACAAAAACTCTGAATAAGGCTAAGAACACTCTTTATTGGATAGAACTTCACCCAATCGCAGGCAAAACTGCATCAAGCATTATTAAAATTTTAAACAAAATATTTTCGATTCATGTCATTCCACAAAATATTGTCGCCGACAATCAACCTTTCAATTCATATGAACTCCGAAATTTTGCAAAAAATTCAAACTTCGATTTTATATATAGCAGTCCGAAATACCCACGATCAAATGGTCTTGCTGAGAAAGCAGTACATATTGCCAAATCAATGCTTAGAAAAACTAGTAAATCCTAGGGTAGTTTAGAGCAAGCTCTTTTAGAGTATAGAAGTACACCAATCCCAGGAATTGGGTATTCACCAGCAGAAATGCTGATGAATCGTAAACTAAGAACATGGTTACGGATAAAAGATGAAGATCTTGAGCCGAAAATTCCAAATGCCTTGCAAGCATTATTAGAAAAACGACAAGAAAAAGATTTAATACGTAACAATCCGGTTCGACCCCGTCACGAAATCAATCTTAAGGAAGGAGAAAACGTAGTTTATAGACATAATAGGAAGTGGGAACCTGCTAGAGTAGTATCCAAACATGAACGTCCAAGATCATACTTACTTCAAAATGAAAATAACAGAATCATTCGTAGAAATACATTTCACATACGCAGGTCAATGAGTTCTCCTCACATAAGGCTATCCGATGCGGAAGAGAGAACACCTGTTGCCTCTAGAAACAATGATCAAAAAAATAATCGCACTTCTCTTGAAATGAAAGATGCCAATCAAAACAACTCATTTCCGTTATCGTATAACAACAAAGCCGATCAAGAACCCGAATCAGTGCAGCAACCGAGCGGAGAGTATACCACAAGATTTGGTCGAATAAGTCGGAAACCAAACTTTTATATATCTCAGTAAAACTGAAATTTTGTACATGAAATTGTAAAGTAAACTAAATTTCGAAAATTATTATTTTTATTCATATTATTTGTACCCTTACATCTGACTGCTATGAATTCAATTGTAAAGTCAATTAAAAGAAGGGAGATGATGTACAATGTCCCATCTCTGATGTACAATGTCCCATCTCCAACATAACAATAATAACTACCATTAACATTCATTAACTATCATTAACATTTACATATTATACTTATGTTAATCACACAATCAACTAGCCTGGTGGTCTTGACTCTTTGACAGTTTTTCTGAGAGTCAGTACAATTTGTACTATGAAATAAAGAAGACAAAGAATTGAAAAGATAACGAGTTTAATTGAGAAATACAACAAAACGACTTTCAGTGTCTTAAAATAGCCCGAACAACAGACAACGAACGGTTACTGACAATAGCAGGTATTGATCCAAATGAGGCCGCTGATGATGACGACTTTTTTGTTATCGAGGATCCACAGGACAAGGTTGAGGCCATAGGGGCGACTAAGAAGTATACAAGGCCACTGATACCATTGGCCCTAATTACGACCTGGACAATCGCGTTTTGGTGCATGACTTATGCATTCGAAATGAAATAGGGAACTGGCGATCCGAGGGCTCTGGTTTCACCCGGTTTAGCGACGAAAATATGGCAAATATCCGTTCATTTCGAAGGTAGGACTCCATGAGATCTTCGACACAATCAGAGTTAAGAAATCAGTGGGGACCGATGGTATTCCGAATATCGTGCTTCGACATCTTCCTCTAGAAGCGGTGGACATCTACACCACCCTGTTTAATAACGCAATGAATAATGCACATTATCCAGCGCATTGGAAAACGGCTGTGGTTCAACCTATCCCCAAAAAGGGGAAGGATATATCCAATCCGGCGAATCTCCGGTCGATAAGTCTCCTTCCGAATATCAGTAAGGTGTTCGAAAAAGTAATCAATAGAGCTCTGACTAGGTGGGTTGAGGACAAACATATAGTTCCGGATAATCAATACGGTTTTAAGGCGGGATATGATATCTCATATGCCGCGTCTAAACTAGTGTCCGATATCCAATGGAATAAAGGCAAAAAACAATGTACGATTTTGCGATAACTGGAAGTTGAAAATCAACTTTCAGAAGTCGGAAACCATTCTCTTTAGGACGCCGTTGTCTGGAGCCTCTTGGGATACCAGAAAAAATTGGCGAAAGTTCACTGGACAACGCGGACAGCCTCTTGCCTGTCGAAATGTAGTCAGATACCTTGGAATCTGGCTAGATTAGTTTCTGTATTTTGGCAAAAATGTAGATGCTGCTCTGGCCAGAGCCAAAGGTGCTTTTGCCCTTACAAAGGGACTGTTTTATAACAGCCAAATCGATGCGAGGGTAAAGGTAATCTGCTACATGGCCCTTATCAGGCCCATGCTGGTATTTGGTTGTCCCGTGTGGTTCAATGCACGAGCAAGCTTAATGGAAAAGATTCGGGTGTTTGAGAGAGCTTGTCTTCGCTTGTACAGAACACCAGTGTCGGAGTACAAGAAATTTTATCCTAATGAGGTCCTTTACAATAGGGCGAACCTAATACGAGTGGACAACTTCGTAATTAAGCTGACTCGAAGGCACATTGCAAGAGCAATGACCTCGACGAATAACCTGATATCTGGGGCTTACTACCCTAATTACCTTTACCACGAGAGTGTGCGCTCTAATGGCTTCGTTCCACCGGAAGCATTCCTCTACCTAAATCAGTTAGGGTTGATCCAGAATAGATCAGCGGGTCCGTTAATCTTCCATGTCGCTTGGACAGTTTGGGACAGGCGACTCAACTACAACAGAGACGTCGCACACGGCAGTGTGGATCGCCTCAGGTTCAGTAGGGCGGTGGGGAATCGCGATAAGAGGGATGTCGTTCGGCAACAGCAGCATTTCTGGTGGTGGAATGATGGAGAAGATGTTTCGTCGTCGTTTCCGTCAATTACGGACCAGCCTCACTAATGAGGTAGAGCTGACCAATTTATTTGCTCTGTGAATAGCGGTGGCCAGCTTGCATAGGTTTAGGTTAGCATTTAAGAAGAAACATATACATATATCAGTGTATACAAGATACTGATATATGTATATGAATGTGTATAATGTCTATGTGTGTTTATGTGTGTATTGTGCATTTAGGTTAGGTAGGCTACGGTTTATTATAAGTTAGATACTAAGCTTTTATAAAAAATAAAAAAATGTCCATATAAGTTTTTGTAAACAAATTTTTTTCTTAGCCTTAAGTACCTACAGAAAATAAGTATTCCTAAATGAAATGTAAATGAAGTCGAAAGACATAGATATAAGTATTCAGAGTAGCTTAGAGCGCCTGTGTGGGGCCAGTAAGTTAGCATAAGATTGTTAAGTAATTTTAAGCTAGCATTTAAGCATTTTTTGTTAGTATGTAAGAGTTAATGATTAAGTAAATAAAATGTATTTAAAAGTAAAAAAAAAACTAGGTTCGGTGAATGGGCCGAAAACATGATTTAGCTTGATCCTCATTTTCAACGCAAATTTTTTTTCTCTGATGAGGCCCATTATTGGTTAAATAGATATGTAAACTAGCAAAATTACCGAATTTGGAGCCGAGAAAGCCTAGAAGCCTTTGTCGAGATGCCCTTATAACCATTAAATCTCACTGTTTGGTGTGCTTTATTGAATGCTGAATGGCATCGACGTTACAGGGTTTTGGTTTCAGCAAGATGGCGCAACATGCCACACGGCGAGCGACACCATTAATTTATTGCGGGAAACATTTGCTGAGCGCATAATTTCTCGTACTGGACCTGTGAACTGTCCTCCACGATCCTGTGATATCACACCATTAGATTACTTTCTTTGGGGGCATGTGAAGTTACTAGTCTATGCCTATAAACCAGAGACGTTGGACAATTTTGAAGTCGACATCTGCCGTGTTATTGCTGATATACGGCCCCAGTTTCTCGATAAAGTTGTCGAAAATTTGATTTCACGATTGCGCTTCATTCGAGCTAGTCGTGGCGCGCATATGCCCGATATCATATTCAAACACTAATAGCATAAAATTATCTATTAAATAAAGCCAATATCATATACATTAACATTAGCTTCAAGTGTTCAAGTTCATATTGAACTTTTGTAACTCTAAAATATCGCCTTTATATTTTACTTCTGGGTCATTCATCACTAACTTCTAGTTAAGATTCATCGCTATTATTTCCATTATTATTAGTTATACGAATGTACTAACTATCTATATATCTCCTTTACAGACCTGAAGCAGTATTAATATGGAGATTCGGGATCTCGGTATGCTTTTCTTTGACCATATCCTACAGATGAGGAGGTGCTTGTTCTCAACAGGTCATTTCCAACTGCCTTAAATAGTTCAGCAGACAGTCTTCACCAGCAGTTTTCTCCAACAGTTTTATTAGACTTTACGAGTAGCGTCGTTTACCTTTAATTCGTCTTGGTCGAAGGGGCGGAATTCTCTTCCATCTTCGTCCAGAGTTTATGGGTTCACTCTAATAGAGGGATTTGGACCATCATTGCCGTTGTACAGTCTGCAGAAGTAGTCTCCGACTGTAGTGCCAGTTGTATAGTAACATTTGTCCATTTCCTCGATCGCCATTTCCCGTACTCTTCTCATTCCCAACGAGGAGCCTATGCTCTTCCCTTATCTTCTGCTTCTACAGCTCACGAGCTTTCGCTGCACGTACCTGCCTACATTCAAACCAGAAGTTTCTTTGTGGTGGCACTTTGAAACTAATCAGATCAGAAAGAACTTTTTTGATAACTCACCAACAACATTCCTAACGATGTTTTTACGGTTTGTGCATGGGAGCTAGGATTCCGAAAGATATTGAGGGAAACGCTGGAAAATCGATGTTTCCAATTAGTGGCCGATGTCCATAGAGAATGCCATCAACTCATGATGGGCTGTAAATTTTATATTTCTGTCGCCATGGGAACAAGCTCATTATAAATCAGGTAAGTCCGATATGAAATTGAACACGTTTTCTCGTATATAATAAAGCTTGGCATTCGTGGATGTTATGCTTGACGAAATTTCTCCGGCAGCAAGTGAAAAGCCTGTTATAGTCTTCTTGGAGCTAAAAAAAAGTAGCACGAAACGGAATGTGTCGAACAGTTTATACAAAATAACGTTGTTAATTTTCAGGCTGAAAAATAGAGGACCCAGATGGCTTGGAGTACACCAAATGGGACTTTTCTATGCAAAGATACTGTGCACCTTAAAGGATTATGATATACTGAAGTGGTGGAAGTTAAACCTTGAAAGATTACAATCTAAGTTAGAATAACGAGAAACGGAAAGTAAAAGTGATCATTGCCGAAAAAGAAAAGGAATCAGAGAAGTACTGACGCAATTTAAATGAGGAAACATATCAACTCTAGGCGCTAAAGTTGCGACATATGCTAAAGGATTACTTAAATGAAGAATTCCCTAGCAGTAATATCCCTCGAATATCGCAGACGAAGCGGGAATGATAGTTTTACGAAAGCCAGAGCAAACGAAGTTGTAAAATTTATGAATCGGACTTGTGACGTTCCGATTTGAATACTATCTAGCAAGTACAGATAAGTTTTGTAGGCACCTGACCAGATGTGTGTATTGTAATCCAGTTTTGGGTGGATGAATTCCTTACATATGTGCTCATTCCAGCGTAAGTTGTAATTGACACGCATATCGAGAATGGAAAGGTTTTCAGCTTTGACGATGCAAGTGTCATTCATGAACAATGGCTGGATGTTTACATTTCTCTTTGCCGATTAATGGCAGCATTGTTCTGCTGTTAATATCAGAATTTAATGAGTTTAACATACGCTGTCCTTTCCTTTCTCCAGCCGAACGGAGTCGAACATGAAAAGCAGAGAGTAAAATCATAAGAATTATATTGGATTGGATTAGAAGTAACAGACAAGAGAGCATTTTTTAGAATTAAAAAAGAGTATCTGGGACAAAACGGAGTCCTGGGGCACCCCAGGAAAACTTGAAACCATGAGAATAGGTGAACAAGCTAACGCAGCAGCTTGGCCATTGTCGAAGAACTTCTATTTAGCAGAAGGGAAAATATATCATCTGGATCGGCGGATTTGTATATATTGTTTGCATAGAAATTATATAAAGATGTAAGAAGAACTATGTCTCCAAGTCTGGAAGCCAATTCTTGCCATCTATTTAGAAGTAGTCGTCATTCCGAGGTACGAAAAATTCATATAATTGGGCTCTCAAGTTTACCTTCATACATACATTCACACATAGAGTCAGACTATAATGGCTTACGAGTAGATAGCGCGAAAACTCTGCAGTATTTTCTGACAGAAAAATGCCGCTTAAACCTAAACACGACGGTCTTTCATTCAGCTTTAACATACGCACCAAATATAAATGAATACAAAGTCGGATGGTTTATCGTCGGAAAAGCGGCAGAAAACAAAACTTGGCCTCACTAACGTGGTAATCTAAAATTGAGCGCCTGCAGGATAGTTTCTACGAGTACATCCTTAAATTCAACCATCCCATAAGCGGGCGCAGTAACAATGCGGATACATAGTCTTAAACGAGCTGTTATCTTTTACAGCCGTCAAATTAAACTAATGTCAATTGAAGATGAAGTATAAGACATCGAAACAGACCCTAAAGTTAACTAGGTCTCAAATAAGGAAACAAGGTAATTATACAAGACGGCATTTAATACACAGAGCTAAATCATGATTCAATATGAAATTCTTTAATATAGTGATTTCTTATATTAACAAACTAAGACACACATTTAATGAATATATGTGTTTTATTTACAAAAAAAAAAAACAAAAGTTAATGCAATGTGAAATTAATTGCAATTTCGTTCTATAATTTCAAACGTATAGACTTGCGATATTTTTCCGATTCTTGCTATTTGCTGCAGAATTGCAGTACTCAAAAAAAACAAACACTCTAATTAAATATGTATTTAACGTTTATTAAATTATAAGTTTCCAAATACAGTTAGCTCTTCATAAATAAACAAAACAATGGTATCTTATCTTAAAATATAAATAATAAAATTCTATTCAATAATTATTTAATTAAAATTTAGCTTTGGAAAAAAAAAATTAAAAACTACTTCAATCCGTATTTTCAGCTAATATACAACGTTGAGTACTTAGTAATTTGATTGACACTCGTAATCGCGAACAGATGCGATGTATTTTTTATTTTTTTTTAACAGATTCTTCTTGCGAATATAGTGGCGGATATCGCCGTTAGTGGTAAACTGATATTTGTTTACGAATTTTTTCTCGATTTCCTTGCAAATAAAGGTAAAAGCTCTTGAAAGTTGAGTTTGCAGGTGAGTTTCACTGACTCGTTGTTGAGTCATGCGCCGTAAGTTTTCAGTATTCTCTAGAGAATTACCTTGAATTCTCTTAACAAAAAAAACAACTGTAATTCTGAGGGTAAAATGTGATTCGAATAAAAGCTCTAAGACATGTCCTTGAATTCCATTTATTCTGAAAGATATATTTGAAAGATGCATCTGGCCTATAAAGCGATGCCGATTTTTGAATTGAACGAGCGATGTTTGACATCGTATCCTTCGATTGAATACCCAATTATGGAAATTGTTTTTTTTTTTAGATGAAAATAAAGGTATACTTAAAAAAAAAACATTAAATTGTTTGTAAAAGAATTTTATGAAAATTAGTAATGGCTTCATATCCAGCCCAAGAACCAGCTTAAATTATTAAATTTTGAGGTTATTTGATCTGCCAGCACCCAATGTTCATCGGTCAGTTCACAGTGAAAAAGTTCCGGCGGCTGACCGACAGAGTGTCGACGACGACTATCTGTGTTTACTTGTCGATGTACTACTCAACTAGGTATATCCCGCTAAGGCGGGTTTTAGAACTTGATCGGAAGTTGTTTTCATATAGAAATTTAGTTGACATAGAAATTATCACCATGGGATGCAGAACAGCGCTTACGATATGCCAAGTGAACTTCGTCCGCGACGTTGGGTTGACAAACTATGAGATATTAGTACCAATCCATCATAGTGACGAAGTACTTCTCTGGATGTAATCGTAAATGAAAGCATGGTAAGGGCTGGATATATATCTTGCTGACTTTATCGATTGCAATACGAGTACTCGTATGTGTCTCGCAAGTCCTAATAGGTAGACCTTCGGGAAGAATAATAGGGGGTACCGTGCCCTTATGAATCCACATAAATACATCGCCTTAGGCCTCACAAGCCTATGCGAAGTAGAAAATGAAAAATTGTCAGGAAAATAACAACAGCCTCGGATAAGAACAACTTAGCTGTTAGCGACCAATGTAAACCTGACAACGACGTTTGGGTATTTACATGGAATGTGAGGACTCTTAACCGAGTAAGTGCCCCTGAAACCCTGAAACAACTGCCATCCAAGAAATGCGATGGGACGCACCCGTCACGAAGACAACCAACAGCAGCGTTATTACTTTAATTTCTTATTTTATGTATTTACGATGTGTACACATACAGACACAAAACTGTCTTATGAAATAGACACATATGTAATTCAAGCTTTAGTGTAAACATGTTTTTTGGCGAAAGGGAAAAAGAAAAATAATAAGTAAGCAATTATAATGATAAGATATAAATAAAAAAAATTAGAATTTAATTTAATGATGAATTAATTTAACAATGAATTCCACAAGCGGAAAGTATTAATGAGACACTGTCGCTCCGAAGTAGGACTAGAATAACGCGAATGAATATGATAACATAATCTGGTCGAGACTGGAAGCGTAACCTATTAAACAGAAAACCTGTCTGATTTGTTTGTATGACATTTGATAGTAGAATAAGACATCTGCAGCGAAGCATATTATCAAACGACATGTTTTAAAGTATTTTTGATTAATTAGAGACTCTGCCCTAACGTTTTAGACCAAAACCATAACTCATATGTAAGAATGAGGATGACAAGAGTTTTCGCTAGCAAAATGTCTGTCCTAAGGGGTGAATAAAATTGTGACTCCAAACCTGGCATAGCATTCCATATACTTTAACAACGGCCGTATTTATATATTGTAGACAGTCTATGTTAGAGTCATATTAGATAGTATGATTAGATTTTTCGCAGGTTTCGACGTATTCAACTATAAGACCGCAGAGCAGGAAAATAACAAAGATCTAAAGGTTGCTTGCTTTGCAATGCCTTTAGACGGAAACTAATCGGAGATTTGCGCTAAACCGAAGTTAATTGAATTTGCACAATCTTTTCTTAATTCAAGTGGTCAGCTACTATATAATTGCACTTCATCAGGATACATTTGCACAGAGGAGGATGATGATATTAAGGAATTTCATTGACATAAAGAAAGAAAAAAAAGTGGCTCCAAAATCGAACCCTGAGGAACACTTCTGGATAGGTAGAAGTGGTTGTCTGGTAAGGTCTTACCAAAAACACAAGTAGAGCGGATACGCTATTTTGATACCACAACCCACGTGACCTGGATGTTGAAAGGTGTTGCTAACTCCATCCTGTGGAGTTTAAAAAATTAATAACGTTGCAGAATTGTATGCCAGAAATCTCTGATAATTCTTTGAAAAAGGTTTCGCCTGGTGTGCGATGACTGGTTCTAGCTAATGCCGGGCAGTCACAGAGAAAGTGGAATAGGGTTCTCTTTTCGTATGAGTTGTTACAGTTACGGCAGTCGGGATCAAAAGGAGTTCCTAACTTGGCAGCGTGTGAGCGAATCGGTCAGTGACCCGCACCAATTGCTGTGATTTAAGCTGACTCGGTGCGAGTTCTTTCGATTAAGTCGTTCGTCTTGTTTTTATTGTACGCGGGCCATATCTGGATATGGTACAGGTTTCTAGACTATTCCACCTAGAGTTCGCAATACAGAGAAAGTGTTGAGGAATTCGACACTTGATAAGTCCCATCAGGGAGCAGACTAACTCCGCAAGAGAGACATCGTAGATTGAACCACATCTGGCTAGGGCGTCGGCTCTTTCATTCACCTCTATGTTACTGTAGGCAGGAACACAGAGGAGTTCAGTTCCATTGAGATCCATAGATTATACTTCCATTCCGTTCTTTCTGGAATGTGAAGTTGGATATTATTTCTAAAATCGGATGTAGGTATTTTGTAGTCAGTTACGGTCGAAATCGGATCCTTAGGCAACAGCTCAAGAGCTTTACTATTACCATATAACGGGGAACTGATTCCACATTCTCTGAGTCTAATAGCACTACACGGAACGATGTATTTGATATGTAAGTCAAGGGACTGTCTATGGGCTAACACATTGAGAGCTTCTGTCGGGGTCGCTCCTGTGGCCCCAATACTGGCTGCTCGTTGGAGTCTGCTAAGTTTTGTGACATTATAGGCTTTGCTTAAGGCAAGCCACCAGCAAGTACCATAAGTAAGAATGGGACGAACTACGGGAGTGTACATCCAAAGGGCCATCTTAGCCTGAAGTCCGCACCTTTTGCTAAAGGTCTTGCTGCAGCCGTAGAAAGCGACGAAATGAACACCACAGGTAACTTAAAAAAATTACTACACCTACGGTTACAGTATCAAGGGGTGGGAAAGGAAGTTATACAAAACTCGAATTCAATTTATTTAGACCCAGCAGGTCATTTCGTTTTGGTGAAGTTTTTCCAACTCCGATTTGTTTCAGATTTTTCTATAGCTGCTTGCCACTCAAATTTGGGTTTAATTGGGTTTATCTTATTCCCATATAAATTTCGTGTTGTCACTTTTACTTTTTAGATTAATAGGTTTCGCAGAGACTGATGTAGTTGCTTATGGGTGTGTAGTCTGTAACTCTCCCTATCATTTAGCTGTGCCTGTGATTATAATAACCCTAACATTATTTCGGCCAGATGTGTAACTTGCAAACGTGTACCATCTGGTTGTATCAAGATTTCGCATTAGGAGGACCTGAACACCAACCTTGAACATTAGTTTATATGAAAGCACTTCTAACAATTCCAAAGAGTTGAGAAACTCTATGAGGTATGAAGTGACTTGTTCTGTGTCCATAATATTATCCGCAGACAAATATGTAAAACGAACATATCAAGGCAAGAACACATGTACAGGAATCTGTAAAGATGAAGAATTAAACCTTGTTTCCGGTGCTGAGAATATGGAAAAACTTTTTCTCCAGACTATATAATGGCGCATAAGCCTAACATCCCTCCATCAGGCAGAATAGACAATTCAACGACGATGATAGCCAAAGCTTCCATCCTCCTGGCCAAAATAAATTAAGAATAGCAATATCTTGCCTGAAATCCAACAAAACAGCATTTCTCAGGTCCGGTCGGAAGTGTGTATGCCTGATGAATGAAATCCGATACTGCCCGATTCACAAAAAAGGAGCCCCCTCTTAAATGCGCTAACTAAAGAGGCATAAGTCTCCTCAACATCGCATACGAGATCATACTGTATGAACGGTCGAAATTCTTCAGCAAAAATCTGATTGGCCCCTATCAATGCTGTTTCAGACCAGGAAAGTCCACAATCGACCAAATCTTATCTTATCGATACCCACCGATACTCATCGATTTTAAGGCCGCATATGACAGCATTAGTAGAGACGAGTTATAGACCACCATACTTTTGGCATACTTGACTTCGCTGCTCCGTCAAAGTCGATGACTTAACCGAGACCTTTGATGTCAAAAAGTTTTGTAGACAAGGTGACGCACTGTCATGTGACTTCTTTAACATCATACTTCAAAGAATTATGCGGAATTCACAATCTTTCGACGTTTGTGTAGCTACAAGTGTACGCCAATTATATCGACATAATTGGGAAAACACATCGGACAGTCACTGTGCGTTCGCTAGTATTGAAACGGGAGCTATCAAAATGGGTTTATTGTTAGATGAGGGCAAAACCAAGTACATGCTGTCAACAAGAAGGAACACACAACATCGACAAACTAGACAGATTCTCGCAGTCGATAGCTATAACTCTGTGGTAATAAGCGATTTTGTCTTCCTTGGCTCTGCTCTCAATTCTGATTTGATTTGTTTTGATTTGCGATCTGGGGCAAGCCCGGACATATTTATTAAAGCTTATTGCAGCCATATTCTTAAAACTAACAATTTCACTTAAAACTAAAGATAAAAACTAAGAGGTGGGAGCGGTTAAAGGAAGTTAGGACGTGAGTCATGGGTGGAAATAAGAATGTTCTTGTGGAAGAGTTTGCTGAGATGGTAGTCGAAGAGAAGCAGAGCATCATTAACTTCACGAAGCATTCTAGAGATTGGCTCCATGTGTTCGTAATCCGTTCTGTGAAGAATAAGCCGGAAAAGCGGCACAGACCTAAAATTGCGCGGGTTGGTGTTAAAAGAGATAAATTGAAGTAAAGAAGGAAAATCAATATTGTCAACTAAGATTTGATGAATACTTTTCGGCATATAGAAAGGGGTTGTAAATTTAATTGATAAGTTTCAGCCGATTAGTGTATGGTGGTAAGTTTTGGCTATCATCCCAGGGAAGACTACGTAAAGCAAATAGTAAAAACCTGAGTTGAACATCTTCTATCCGGAGGATGTGAGTTATGTAGTACGGTGACCAAACTTGCCTTGTATATTCAAGAAGAGGTCTAACAAATGTTATGTAAAGAGATTTGGTAACGTAAGGATTGGAAAACTCCTTACACCAGCCCTTGATGAAGCCAAGGGCAGACTTGGCTTTTTTTTATTATATTATCAATGTGAGAACAGAAATTGAGTTCCTTATCACAGATAACATCTAAACCACGCAACTCATTCACTAAGGGAACAGGCAGATAAAAGGTTTGTTAGCAGCGTTATAGCCTGAAGTTATAGCCTGACACTTATTGACGTTAATCTCAAAAAATTCTTCTGAAACCAAGTATAAAATCTGTCTTTCTACAGTGGTAGGCTGTCTGAGGAAGATGGTATAACATATATCTAAAGATTTTCATATCGTCTTCGTAAACAGATATGTATGAATTTTTAATGATGCAATCAACATCATTAATGGTCAGAATAAATAATAAGGGACCAAGGCGTCTGCCTTGAGGAACATATGAAGAGGCTCCAATTGGGTCCGAAACCATGGACCTAAATAAAATATAGAAATGTCGTTCATTATATTCCCATAAATAGGATTGAACCCATGTTATAAACTTTATGCGGAAACCAAGAGCCTTTAATTTTAGAAGGATTATATCATGAGAAATTCTAATGCTCTAAAAAAGATTGGGTATGCAGAACATCTTAGCAATTGGTCGACAGTTGGAAATATCTTTTCGACCTTTTTTATGTAGTGGAATAAAAAAAGACCTTTTCCAGGTTGAGGGAAATAATCCCTGGGTGATAGAAAGCTGAATGAGAGATGTAAGAGGTTGAGCTAGGTGCATTTGACATTTCTTTAAAAATATAGGGGAAGATCATCAGGGACAACAGAATAATCATCATTTAGGTTTATTATTTTATCTTTAATTTGCTCTACAGTTATAGACACAGATTCCAGAGTTGTTTGTAGGCAGCTATTTAAGTAGGAAAAGTAAAAGTGGTCTTTTACTAAACTAAACTCTTGGGAATGGATAGCGAATGTTTGGTTAAAAAAAATTGCGGAGAGATTTGCAATAATTTGGCTATCGTCCGAGGACTTATCAAGAGAATTCAGAGATGTTGGATAGTTATCTGATTTATTTTTAGTTTTGATGCACTGATCGTTTGGGGTCGGAAATGAGTGTGTGGTCGGTTTAAATAGTTGTCATATCAAAGTACAGAGAAATTTATTTGGGCAGGCTGGTAGTAGAAGAAATCGGTGTCGGAATGCGATTTTAAGTAAATACACCAGAGCTTATTTCTATTGTTACGAAGAGATCGCAGTTCTTTTTTATACCAGGGTGGTGACGATGAGGGATTCTTTTTGGGTAAAAAAGGTACAGATTAGGAGAAACACTTTAAAATTTCGATATAAAAGGATGCTAGAGCATCGTTGACCAAAAGGTTAGGAATATCGTAGAGAAAGTTAAAGTTGGCCATACTGAGGAGGTTGTTCAGTTTGAAAATAAAAACTGTAAGAATACTCATAGGAAACGGGATTAAGACCATTGTCATACGTCAACGTAAGAGAAAGGGGAGGGTGGTAACTATCCAACTTAGAAAGAAGATGTCTACTTTTTAAAACTACGCTGTCATCTGTATCAGTGGCGAAGACTAGGTCAAGTTGTATGTAAATGTTATTGGTGACACCACTTAATTGATAAAGATCAGAGTCAGTTAGGCAGTCGATGAAGAGATTGTCTTTATCAGAGGTGGGATTTGTTGCAGACTGACCAGTCCGAGCCCATAGAACTTATTAAAAATGCGGCATATGATGCATATGATCAGCAGCATTAAAAATGCAGTCGCTTGCATCAACAGCTAGCTGGTAACCTTGAATTGGTTGAGAGGGGCCCTGAATCGATAAAGTGCTTGCTTAACTGTGCTTTTGGAGGAAGTGTGTTTTTTTTAAAAAGAAGGTGGTGTGGTATTAGGGTGGGAGTCTAGCTTAGAAGATGGGGAGGTATTTAAAATATGCGAGCGAATAAAGTTAGGGTATGCCGTTTTTGTTTGAGTGGAATGAGGAGATGTTGTTGGGTTTTTTAAATGACTGTAAGGAGAATCTAGGTTAAAAGATACACGTTTGGGAATTGGGCTAGAAGGGGTAGAAGAACGTTTTGTATACACGAGATTGGCAGTATGAAGTTAAGAACAAGTGAACAAAGAAAATGAACAAAGAGTAGCAAGGCCCTATAAAACTAAGGAGATTCTATATAAGACCTTTATCATCGTAGTCCAACTTTATGGTGCTGAAGCATGGACTCTATCGAAAGGAGGAGGAGATTCAACAACGAAGTATACGAGCTATTCAGCGACATCAATCTAGTCAGAAAACTGTGCATCAGTCGCCTGCGATGCTTACAACATGTATAGGGAATTGATATCAATGCTTCGGCTAGCAGAGTCTTCAAATCTAATTCAGAGAGACAACACAATAGAGGAAGACTTCACTTTAGGAGGTGCTAACAAGTAGAAGGAGACCTCAACTGATTTGCAGTGCGCAGCTGGAGGCAGTTAGCTTAAGACCGGACTAACTGGACTAGCTTGTTAGTTGAGGCCCAGTTTCACCTCGAACTATAGCTCCATTTTGATTTTGATCATACACGTACTATCACTGGATTGATATAGCGGACCACAAAAGAGATCATTTAGCGTTCAGCAGTTAACCCTAGGGGCGACAATGGGGATTCTTAAGCAACATTTTGGTGACTGGCTAGTTAAGTTTGGTTAATACTGGCATCTCCGTTCCCAGAATTTGAGGGCGCCTGATTTAATTTTTTTGTAAGAATTGCCCGTGCATGTATGAACCTTAAACAACGAGCATAAGCAATATATTTACGTGTAAAAACAACACATTTTGAGATACTATCGTTGCATGTGGTAATGAAAAATTCTTTACACAGAGCATTTATTTGTCAGTAAGAAAATGGAGTTCATTTAGATTGTTTTATTTTCCACAAAAGCTTCAGGATATTGTACCTTCAAATTAGTCCATCGTGTACATCACAAATACAATAGTAAAACAAAAATACTAATAATTTTCAAATTTAATATTTTGGACTAGGAAGCCCGCTAAATATATATTATATTTTCTTTATCAAAAGGGAGGGTTAAAATAAAATCACTTAATCACTCCTTATTAGGGGCACGTGAAAGATATTCCCCAAACTGATGTCTACCGTGAGAGGTTACTTTGCGTGAACTATGCAAACACTATGCAAAGAAAGTACTTCAAGTACACATAATTATTTTGTTCAACAACAGTAATCCCAAATAAGAATACTTATAACAAGTATCTATTTGTTAGTTTTGGTAGAAAGAAAAAAAAGAAACAAAAAAACAAATCGAATAAAATCCATTATACGAGTACAGAGAGAAGAACTAAGCCATGGTTCCCTACAAGAATTAGAACGCTGGCCCTCATTCGATATTCACAGAAGTTAATTAGAAATGGTCGTTGGCTGTCGAAGATAGCCTTTGTTTGTACAGTATACTGACCAAGGATAACTAACTCATGATATAGGGAATTAGAATTTAGAATATACATACATACGAATACGGATATGGATACATAGAATGACTGGGGGTATTAGTACGAGTATGAATATACGAGTACGTTTTTACTCGTAAGACTATTCGCCTTCTTCTAATTAGAAATCCTTGTTTTCACAAGGGTTCACTTGGCATTTGATTCAATGTTAGAAGCTGGTGGTAATTAACTCCTTTATGTCGTACCTGAATAAATTGACATTTTGTATTGTGACGAAAATAACTGTAATATGTAGACATTGTGTGAGAGTGTAGCTCTAGGTATATATTTAACGTAAGTGATCCAATGTGATATTATAGTCAGAAATTAAAACCTCGCCGAAAATTGCTTAAGGTCCGTTCTGGGAACTGCCTCACTGTTAATTGACGCTAATTAATACTTTAATTTCGTAAACAATTTGCGAATGGAGATTGTCTTACCTATAATTAGGTAGAGGCCTTTAATTAGGGATCTGGATAAGGACAAAAGGGTTGTCACTATTACCCCCAGTTTCAAAGTGGAGGTATAAACTTGAGTTCAGCTGAACCGTAAACTGAGTTCAAAATTTTGGTTTAATTCGTCCGTTTTCACAGTGAAATCTGAACTTCAGTTCACTGATAAAGTTCAAAGGAAGGAAAAAATGGCGGTATGCGAGATTATTGCAAATGATGCAATGCAAATAGTGGATCCAATTTCCGAACAACAGATGTTTCAATACATCCAATACGAAAACTTAAAAAAAAGAGTGAACAAAAATGCATCCTTATGGTGGTCTCTAAGAAATCAAAACGGGTGCTCTATTTACGACTGTGATATCGTTAACCCAAAAAGTAAGTAATACACTAGAACCATCATTTAAAAGTTGTATTAACTCCTTAAATTACATTTAATCTAGATGCGATAGTTAATGATGAAGCAGATCAAGGAAATCCTCTGCCCCAGGAAAAAGAAAATAAAAGCCAAGGTTTTAAAGGATGCTTGAATGAATCCACAACTACTAAGAACCCACAACTTAAAGAACGGCAAGAGAACGTCGAGATTCGTATTGACACAGTCGAAAAGTCCATCCAATCTCGACACACACAAGAACAAGAGATAATTTCAGGAATAGCTGATTCATGCACACTCGAAGAGGAAGCGACTGATGTCCAAAAGAGATGTGAACGGCAAGAAATTGCAGCTGATGGCATAATTTTTGGTGTACTCCAGCTACCAAATGAAAATTTAAAAACACTTTTTCACCATCTTTGCCATAACATCGAATGTATACTCTCGCCATTGAAAGGCATATTCCGTAGCTGAAGAGCACATTCAAACAGAAACGCGAAAAAAACTCCATCTTGCATGCAGTGTCTCTTTTTTGTAAAAATCACAGGCAGCTATGCCTCCAAGACGTGGACATTAAAGCAGAAAACAACAACAATATCTAAAGGGTCCGCCATCTAACGTCTTTTTTTTTCAACTAGTGCTTGTTTCGTGAATGGTAACACTTAGCTCATGTCTGATTTGACAGATAATTAGTTTTATCCTTCCGGTTAATAATGGAAAATAATTTCATTCAAATGGCTGCCTCGGCTGGACATGCAGTAGCCTACACGATCGGTCCAATTTTTATGCACATTATCGATTGTGTGCAGCTGTATTTCACCAATGGCTTCACGAATATTGTCCTTTAAAGCGTCAATTGTCTCTGGCTTGTAGGCGTAACACTTATCTTTTACGGCACCCCACAAATAATAGTCCAACGGTGTCAAATCGCAGCTCTGAGGTGGCCAAACGACATCAGCTCTGCGGCTGATAATGCGATCTTCAAAAACAGGGCGCAAAACATCGAGTGTAGCTTCGGCTGTGTGGCACGTAGCGCCATCCTGTTGAAACCAAATGTTGCCAATATCCTCCTGTTCAATTTTGGTGAACAAAAATTCGTTCAACATGGCCCGATAACGATCGCCATTGACTGTAACGGCCACTCCTTGCTCATTTTCGAAGAAAAATGGCCCAACTATGCCTCTGGACCAAAATGCGCACCAAACAGTGACTCGTTTTGGGTGTATGGGCTTTTCAATGCATGCGTGCGGGTTTTTTGTGCCCCAAATGCGACAATATTGTTTACATACCCGCCAAGATCAAAATCAGCTTCATCTGAAAAGATGATTTTTTTGGCAAAATCGGCATCTTCTCTAAGTCGATCGCAGGCCCACTTAGCGAAGCGAAAACGCATTGGATGGTCAGTTGGCTTCAACTCCTGAACCAATTGGACTTTGTATGGCGTCATACCAAGGTCTTTATGCAAAATTCGTCTCAATGATGTCTCCGAAATGTTCAATTGTTGAGAACGACGGCGAATTGATGTTGATGGCGCTTCACGCACACTTTCTGCCACAGCAGCAATATTCTCGGGTGTACGCACTGTTTTTGGCTTTTCACGCTTTGGTTTATCGATGAGAATGCCAGTTTCTTTCACTTTTTTTACAAGATAACGAACATACGGAGCTGACGGTGCTTCTCTTCCTCCAAAATCCGTACGCAATTTTCGCACACATTCTGCACCATTACCATGATTTCCAAAGTAATGTCGCAATATTTCCCAGCGTTTTTCAAGCGTATACACAACCATATTCGTTCAGCGGAAGGATAAAACTAATTATCTGTCAAATCAGACATGAGGTAGGTGTTACCATTCACGAAATAAGCACTAGTTGAAAAAAAGAATGTTAGATGGCGGACCCTTTATATGTACGGGAATCTAACTACAAAAGCCGCTCCATATACCAGCGAGCTATGCGTCTCAAGCGTAGCAAACAGCTGTTTTCTGTTTACACACATTTTGGTGCCGTTTATGTGAGAGAGAGTGCAGAAGCTGTTTCGACATTGGTAGATAATCAGCGATTTTTAAATGCCATTGCCGCGAGGTGCCTGCCGAAGAAGACGCAAAAAACAGCATCGTCATCAACAAGTACATAGTGTTATTTTCATTTTACTTTCTTTTTTAACTTTTGTTAAACCATTTTCATAAATTTATGTTGCTTTAAGGAAGAGGAAATTTATGTTCTTGATCTGCGTGTAGAGTGAAAGTAGAGTGAGTTCCATTGGTGGTGGTAGAGAGTACACGGTTCGACCTATGATTAGATTTTTTTATAATCATGACTGCGGTCTTAAGATTTGCCATTTGAATGCGCAAAGCTTAAGCCCAAAACTGGATGAATTTAAAGACTGCGTGTCGGAAACTTGGTTTAATAAAGATGCGGATGATGCTGTCTATGATATAAACGGATACAAACTTTTTCGAGCAGATAGATGTGATCGTGCTGATGGAGGCGTTGCGATATACGTTAGAATGGGCTTAATCTGATGAAGATATCGTTCGCCAAAAGGTTCTGCCTCTCAATATTTATTCACATGTATAACTTGGGGCGAAAGGAATGTTTGCTTAGGTGTTGTATATAGACCAAATAGGTATATTGATTTGACACCTATTTACGACGTCTTGGAAGAAGTTTCAACTTGCGCCAGCAATGTCATTGTTTGTGGTGATATTAATAGTAATTTGTTATGTGAAGGACATTTAACTGAAAATATGCAATTGTTTGATTTAAAACCCGCGAATTGTCAAGTCTATACGCACTTTACCAGCTCCTCCTGTACACTAGTAGATGTCTTTTTTGTAAATAATCCTGACAAAGTAATATTTTATGACCAAATTTCTGCACCTGCTTTTTCGAAGCATGATTTATTATTTCTGACATATGACTTTGATATTGAAAATAATGCAGAAGCATCCACCTATACACACAAAGATTTCAAAAGTATTGAAATGCCCTTTCTTGAACAACACATTTATTTGATTCCATGGTACCTTATCTTTTGTATGCCCTCTCCAGATGACCAAATTAAATTCTTACAAAACAATGTAAATCTTCTTTTCGATTTATAGGTTCCAATAAAATCTGGTAGTGTAAAAAACCAAACGAAAGACTGGTTAAAAAATGAGTTTCGAGAGTTAATGACACAATGTGATGAGGCGTGTCGACCATGGAAACATTTTCGGGTAGAAGAGCTTCATCAGGCTTACAAAAGTATACGAAATGTTGTTCGTGAAATACGTAATGCCAAGACACAATTCTATTCCAACCGACTTAGTCCTTCCTTAGGTGGTCATACACTTTGGAATAACATTCGAAAATTAGGAATCGTTAAGCAAAAAACTACGTATTCTACCACAATCGATTCCAACGAACTAAATCGAACGTTTTTGTCAAACCCACTTTGCAATGCTCCAGCAGTTAACTATTCATTCGAAGATGCTTCTTTACTGATTGACACGTCTTTTGTATTTAGTAGGGTAGATGAATCGGACATAGTAGAAAGTTTTCTGTCTGTTAAGTCCAATGCTGAAGGTGTCGATGAGATAAATTCGAATTGTGTTAAAACGGTCTTGTTGTTACTATTACCGTTTGCAACTCATATCATTAATATTGTTTTTATGACCGGCATCTTTCCCAGCAAATGGAAATTAGCAAAAATAGTTCCAATACCTAAAAGCTCTAAAGGTAAAGAATTCACCTCCATCTTACCTTTTTTATCTAAAATATGTGGAAAAATTATACATAAGCAACTTAATTATTACCTTATTCAAAATAGCTTGTGTACAGTCGGCTTCCCGAGCTAAACATTCAGCTGCTTTGCTGAACGTCATAGACGATATGAGAGACAAATTAGATAGGGACAATGTTACTTTTCTGGTACTCTTAGACTTCTCCAAAGCTTTTGATATGGTTAATTACTTGATTCTGCTCAGCAAATTAAGACGCTTTTTCTAAATTTCCTGCACTGCTGTTAAACTAATATCATCCTATCTCAGTGAACAAAAACAGGACGTGTCACTTGATGGCAACCTTTCCGATTTTCTTCTCTTAAGGCAAGGAGTTCCCCAAGGCATTATTCTAGGGCCTATATTGTTCTCGATATATATTAACGATATTGCTTCCGTCATATTAAGTTCATCTAAGCATATCTTTGCCGATGATATACAAATTTATCAAAGCTGTTCCTTGGGCCTAATTGAAAATTAAATGAGGATCTGGAACGAATTTCTGATTGGTCACTCAAAAATCCAGCAAAATGCAAGTGTTTAGTTATTTCTAAATAAAATTTAGATCTGTCTTATTTTCCTCTCCTAATGCTAAACGACTCTGAAATTGAATTTGTTGAGTCTTTAGTATATTAAGTTTATTCCTCTTGAAACAAGACTGCTACTTGCTAAAACTTAAGTCACTCCTGTACTTATCCACGGATGTGAAATTTTTTATGGATGTGTTGACGAGAGTAGAAGGCGACTTCAAGTGGCTTTCAATACTACTATTCGATATGTATACGGTTTAAAAAGACATAATCACGTTTCACATCTTGCAAAACACCTAGTTAACTTTTGTAACTATATAAAATTTGGAAGAGCCATACTTCTTTTTAACATAATCTTAAGTAGACAACTTTCATATCTTTATGAAAAAATCCAGTTTCCGGCATCTAACAGATCTTCTTGTCTTGTTCTTCCGCGGTTTTCTTGTCTAACATCCAAAAGACAGTTTTTTGTTGCTGCTATCCGCCTTTGAAATTCACTCCCATATAATTTGCGAGAGCTAACTGATGCACGACGATTTAAAAACGAGCTTCGAAACTTTCTTAGAAACTAGAGAAACTTTTTTCACATCCCTACCCCTCTTCAAGCAATTTAAATTTCAATTAGAATCAATTTAAAATAAATTCAAAACATAAGAATAATCATAATTAATATTAAAGCAATTTAACTTAACTTTCAAACCATTTACGTATATGAATTAAAAACTGTCTACCTTTCACAGACTTATAAGTGAATTCTTACTGTGTAAACATGTTTGATACAATAAATAAATCCAAATTTAAAAATCTAAACATTTATGCTACTAGAAAGTCCGGAGTTCTCACAACGAGGAAAAGAAATTTGACTGCCGACAAGTGGCAGGAACTTGCTGAAAAAAAGTGTAAATTAGCGAGGCTGCAACAAGACAAAGAAGCTCTTCAAATTGAAAACATCAAAGAACAGTGTGATAACAAATACTTATTATGGATGCCGAATTGCATAAAATCATAAAAGAAATTACAAGAACGAATGGAATGACACATCCTACCTAACATTTTTATTATTATTCACATTATTAAAGTTCCTATTCATTTTAGATATGCGAGTATTAATCATTTTCCTTTTTTTATTTTTATTTAAATAATGAAATCCATTTCTTTGTTTTAGTTTTTTTTATTTTTCAGTATATTTTTGTTAACACGAAAAAATCCTTTCTTTTAACCTAAAGGACTTCTAAAATAATCATTCACAAGTGCATTTCGCACAGACATATTTTCGTTTTGAGTTCTTTGACTCTCATTGCCATTATTTATTGGTTCGATCATCAAATCTTCATCTGCTGGAGGAGCAGCATCCTTGTTTATACAGCAAATACTGTGAAGGACAGCTGTTGCAACAAAAATGCTCTGTACTGTAGTTTTATTCCTGTTACTTTTCACTTTTATTCCTGTTAATATAGGAAATCTTCTCTTCCATACTCCATAAGAGCGTTCAACACAATTTTGTGTTCGAATTTGAGATTCATTTTACAATGTTTCTTGTGGATTGCTGCAACTACGTAAAGGAGTATTCATATAGCGTCTGCGTTGGTATCCACTGTCCGCCACTATGACATGATTTCCAAATTCTCCATTTTCAAACCCAGAACAGATTCTTGAATTGTTGAAAATTGTGGAATCATGACTTGATCCAGGACATTTTGCAACTATGTCCATTATTTTGAGGTTTGGATCACACATGGTCTGCACGTTTAAGGAAAAACACCCTTTTCGGTTTCGAAATATTTAACCATTTGATCCTCCTAATAAATTGTATGATACCTAAATAAATTTATGTGAGAACATTTTTTATAAACTTGGTTATTATTTATATTACATGGGCACTGAATCCGTACATGGGTTTTTTTGCTAATTGGTAAAACCCGTTTACAACTTCCAACTTTTCTTCATCTGTCGTTAGGAACTTAATGTATTTTTTTCGAAGTAGAGCAGTGTGATGAGAGACTATTTTACAAATTGCATTGGCGGACGATCTCGATATATCGCAAAAGTCTCCCGCAGTTAGGAACAATGATCCACTGCATAGAAGCGCAAGGTTAACAACAGTTTGGTTTCGGCAGATATTGAATGGTTCCTGAAATGTATTGTTTTTTATCACTACATAGATTGATATATATTATTTTTTACCAATGTAGACCGAGTTCTTTCACATTCGAAATCTTTCGAAGAACTCCAGTTCGTCCCAATTATTGAAGTGATCTGTTCTCCATTGCATGCGCTTTTCTCTAATACTCGCAACCAATATAACATTTTCCTCGTCGCTAATATCTTCAAAGTCACTTTCATAAATTGATAACATTTTAAAAACAATTATTTTTTTAGTAAATAATAATGTCAGAAAAAAGAACTAATATTTCACGACGTTGTAAATACACCTTCTCACAAACACAATTCTATGGAATGGCAGCTGTCAAATTGAAATGTCATCCTGGGAAGTGGTTCCAAATGCTGAACTGGAGTTTAAACGGCAGGATACTGTCGTTTAACTTAAACTGCAAATTGAACTCAGTTTAAGGTTTAAACGAAACTGTGAAATCGAATAAATTGCTAAACTGAAGTTTAAACCAAAATTGGAGATTAAACTTCTACTGTGAAACTGTGGGTTAGAGTTTAAAAGCTACTCATAGTTAAGTAATTGAAATTCTCATCAAAAAGGTCAATTGGTCTTTTAAGCCAGACGTTTGTTTAATACGAAACTGGGCGTTTCTTTTTTTTTACTTTTTAATTGTAAACATAAAGAGGTGTACATCATCATGGATTTCTTCTATAAAGAATTATTCAAAGTGATACAAGGGTGGACTGTATGTGTATGGACAGTATGATTTGGCTCAAATGGCGAGTAGTGTAACCAATAGTGTTAAGCAGCTAGTGTAGCTAAGGACGCGGTTTATCAAGGCAACATAGAATCAGTTGTATGCAGAACTACTAGGGGGAAATTCAGTAAAAAGAAGAGATGGACTAATACAAATGGAATGTACTGATTAAATTCGGAAGACAAGAGTTTAAAAGAACTCAGTTCATGAGGATGCGATGATGTGCTTGATATTTCTGATTGGTGTCGCCACGCACAGAAAAGAGGTGAGTAGCGTGATCGTTCAGCTATAAAATTTCTGCACAATTTTCCAGGATAAATACCCCTATTCAGTCTTTCATTTCATTTTATTAGTCTGATACAGAGTTTATACAGGGTGTGATTTTTTTTTTGAAACCTACAATTTTGACTTTGTCATCATTTTTGTGAATCCCCACTTTTTGTATCTTTGAAATATTACCTAGTGTCCACAAACAAAAAAAAAGTAGGTAATTTCACCTCAAGTCAGTAGTTTTCCAGATACATTCCAAAGTATTGAAACAGCTAAAACATTAACCTTTAGCTAGTCGCGTCAAAATACTTACACTGTTAGTTGCGTGGGGTACATGTGTCCCCCATTATTATTTGGGAACAAGAAAAAAAATCCAGATATGCAAATATTTGTTATATTATTTTATCATTTATATTAACTTTAAGAGCAACATCTTTGCTCTATAAAAATTATAATCTTTCAGAAAATAAAAAAATATAAACTTCGAAAACAGGCTTGAAAAATACTTATCATTATTTGGCACAGGAATCATAAACTTTAGTTTGGTGTTTATTGAACATAAATCTATTGCATTTACCACACTTGGTTCTCGTTTTTCTATCCTTAGATCTCTAACATAGATGACAACGGCTTTTGGAACCACTTGAATCGGTTCCAGAATTTGAAAGTTCGGTGTGATTTAGGAGTCGCCTTTTCAAGGACTTGGCTCTAAAACTTTCACCTAATTCTGTTGAAGTTTTCTTCAGAAATTCTCTTCTGGTTATTTTATTGTCATAATTATTCAAATTATAGGTAACTTAAGCGTTTATTGCCGCAACATTGGAAACATGATAAAATATTGTCGTTTGTGTCAAGGCCGTAATTGTTTGGATTATAAAACACTACTATTTCCGGATTTTTCTTATTATCTTCGCATATAGTTTTATCATGGTTCATAGTAGACAGTAAAATAACGGCTTTAAATTTTTTCGGCATATGTGAAACAATATTTAGTTCCTTACAAAATCCAAATTGTGATGAGTTGTTCTTTGAGGTAAAAACTGTAATGGAATTTCCTTCTTATTTTTTTCGAAGAGTATCAACCAAAGTGAGCTTATGTTTCAACGAGTCTTCACCATAGGAATACTAGTATACAAGTTATCGAGTGTGATATTACGACCCGTCCCGTAACCTTGATTGGGTTGGCAATTCTATTTTTTTTTCTTTTATAATTTACGCGCGCCTAAGGGGTTAGATACCCTTTTACTGTTGCCATGGCGTGGGCGGAGAGGTAGAAGGAAGAGAAAGGAAAATTGTTTTGTAGTGGTGTGCAACTCAGGTGTGTTTGGTTTCGATATTCGCTCTCCAGGGGGTGGGAGTCCGAATAGGACGGAGAGTTTTTTCTTCACTCAGAGTGATTCGAGATATAATTCACAGTATTTTTTTCTGTGCTTGAAACTCTACAACGGTCAAATCTACGTGTCAGTGTTATGCCTTCACACGCAGAATTTTTCTGTCTGAGTTCCAATTACACAAATGAAAAACTGACTTGCCATGGGCAGGAGAAGCGATTTCTAGTACCACTACACCAAGGCCACCCCCTTACGGTACTGATTGCGTCATTTGGTAATTGCCTACGTATATTTAGAATGTTTGAAGATAAGCTGGTTTGGCGTCAACCATAGCGTGTAGTTTAATCCCGTATTTATTCGGTTCGCCTGGCATGTAGACTAAACCAGAGAATTGGTCTCTATAACTGATCGGGAATCTCTGGATGGTGCATCGTCAAATAGTACACAGCGGAGTATGAACAGGAAACGTCGAGAAGACATCACATCAGAGAAAAAACTCTATTCCAGTACCGTCATTTGCCCAGAGATCAAGGAAATTCAAATGTGAGGATCTAAGCACACCAGATATCATCAGAAAACCAACAAATGCTTGTAATTCTTCACTCGTCACATTTTTCGCGTCACGTTCCCTTTGAAAACGTCCACGTATTTTCTGGATATATTCATTTTTATATTTTATAAAACATTCAGTGCTACTTTTACCATTTTTAGCTTCTCATTTTGGTGTTTGTCTTATTTTTTGGCTTGAATGATTTTTTGACCTTTTTGTTAGCTTATCCGTCCATAAATAATACTCAAATGTAGAAGAACCTGCTTCATTTTCTGATTCGCTTGCCTTCTTCTCTGGGTCAGAACTATTATCTTGTTGTTCAATTGAGTATTCTACCATGTCCAACTCGTCGTTACTATCATGACATCAAATCGCTCGAGCTCACCATCATTTACAATCGCTGATATTTTATCAGTATTCAAGTAGCGGTTTTCCATATTTATGTTTTACCTATAAATATAATATAGAACATTAACATAATAAAGAATGAATAATCCTAAAATTTATTGAAATTGTAAAAAAAAATAAAAATAAATCTAATTAATCAGAAAAAATGTACTACACACTAGTCGAAGGGGGTCCAGACCAGTCCGTGTGGCACGTGAATTACGTGACCGCACGACACGAAAAGAGTAATCAAACAACTGAGATGACTTTTCAAACTAAAACTTTATTTTTCTCAACTGCATTAATAAAGTAAAATGAAATTGAATGTACATAGTGTATGTATGCATCTGCAGAGTTGCAAGATCTGTCCAGGCGGGATCAGATGACATGGCGACTCTGCGATGCATATTCTCAGAAAAAGCAATGTCAACACAACTCTTTTATTATTATTTCGAGGGATCTTTACAAATGAATTTGTAAAGTCCGGAATTTTCACGCCGGGGTACTGTGCCCATGTGGCGCTAGTCAACAGCACGCGGTGTACACAACTCTTTTATTACAATACTTAGAATTGTGGGAGTGCTGACGTTACTCTTTATATTACTTAGAATTGTGGGAGTGCTGACGTTATTCCTCCCTCCTCAAGTTTCATGCTCTCTTATTGCTCTATTATTGTCGTATCTTTTTATGAAAAATTTAAGAACTATACATATAATTACAAGAACAATAATAACAATTATGACAATAATAACAAAACTTATTGTATGTACTTGCTTTTGAAATTTTAATTCTGTAATTTTATTAGTGTTTTCGTATTGAACTAGCTGTAATTCTTCCAAAGATAGTGTTACATTTGTTTTTGATATGTTTTGTAAGGAGTCAGTTGGCCACGGAGGCATCCATGATGCAGGAGTAGTTGGCAGTGGCACGCTAGCGGTTGCTCGGCTCTAGCTCGTCGGATTGGGTTGGTTCTTGCCACTACCCCGTACATCGCAACTCAACTTACCTTTTTGTTTCGTGCCGAATTGAAAAAAAAGAAAACAAGGATAGCCTGGAGAAAGCTACGTTATTTTACGGACGGACTTAAAAGATAGGAGGAGAGAAAGATGATAGAAAAAAAGAAGAAAAGAAACAGCAGGATCACATCTGTGTGCCATCACCACTGTGCAAGACCGGGACTAGCGCGATGTAGCTAACTAAACCTACACTAACCTAATCCCTAACTACTGAAATTAATTAACGACTTATAACTAAACCTAATACTAACTTAACCCTATGTACCCTACACCGAATAATGTGTCCCAGTATCACACAGCGATGACAGCTCGTTACGACCTGAAATAAGCCGGGTGTTGTTGGCTGAGGATGGCCAACCCACCCTTATCGCACTTGGATGCGACCAATTGCTACCATTCTGGCCAAAACTGTGAATGGTAGCCCCTAACGAAAAATTCCTCCCAGTCGCCACCTGAAAAAAAAATCAGCGGAAGTCAGTCACGTCATTTCCTGTTATGTCGTCATCGTTTGTGCGTCACGTCCGGTCACAGTCGCCCCGTCGAAGGACGGTCGGTTCGCCCATCCACACACCACTTACGTTGGATTCATTCCATCATTTTAATAAAAGAAAACTTATTTCACCACATAATTCTTTCCATATTTATTAAAAAAAAATTAATTTACATAGAATTCTTGATAATTTTTATAATTTGTTGAATTTTATTTTATTTGCTAATTACTAAGGCTACTCTCATTTTAGCCGAGGAACTTATGTACATACTTAGGACTTACCGCATTTCAGATCCCTCGTAGTTCTGGCGCCAGCACTTTGAAGAATCGCTTAAACTTCATAAAAGAAAAAAAAAATATTTTTTTTTGTTTCCGCGCACAACCAAAATAAATAAAATAAAATAAAATTAAAAAAAAAATTAAAAAAAAAAAACCCAACTTACTTAATCCTAACCTTACTCTACACAATTTAATTAAAAAAACTGAAATCTATGTACATACAATATAAAATACGTTAATCTAAATTCAAAATATCTACATATACATATGTATCTACTATATAATCCACTAATTTCAACACTGTTTTTTTTTTTTTTCAATTAATGTTTTTGTTGTTGAGGTTGTTGAGGTTGTCCCGCGGAGCACCTCTTGCAGGCGATGTAGCTTTGTAAGTTTATGGGGTGGGGGATCGTATTTCGCACTACGATTTTATTTTTTTAATTTTTTTTTTTCGCACAACACCAGCAAGGACTTTTCGCCCACCAGCTTATTTGTGGGTTGTCCTTATAGCACCGGTAACAAAGAAATGACACCGCGTAGGTGTAATGGGGGGGGGAGAGGATAGTTCAAATGAACTTTTTTTTTTTTTTTTTTGTACCGTGTCAGTCACTTTGGGAGGGTTTTTTTTTTGTTTTTTTTTGTTTTTTTTTTGTATTGCACGGGGAGAATTTTTTGTCGGCAAACCTTTTTTTTTCTCTTTTTCAAAAACGCGGACACCCGGTGGATATCAAAAAAAAAATTTGTCCCGTATCCACGGAGCGGAAAACTGTATGCGCCGCACTACAATTTTTTTTTTATCTATTTATACTGATTCTTTTATACTTTCTTATATAAAAAAAAACAAAAAGGACCCGAATCCGATGCAACCTTGTTGCTCTATCCTCAGACATCGACTGTCTCGACTTTTAACACCCAAAAGGGGAAAAAAAAAATTCCACCCAACACGACCTTGTCGCTGTGTCCCCAGACACACCAAAACACAACAGCTGACCGCATCGAACGATGGTCAGCTGACTTTCCTCTCAATGTCATTGACCTTCTTCCTTACTCTTTTCTTGGACTTTATTCTTAAGTTCACATTTCTTTTCTTTTTCCTTTTGCCTATTTCTATTCCCCACTCTAATTTTTGCCTATCAATTGTGGGTTCTTGTCTAAACTTATACTTAAATTTACTTTCACGCGATCTCTAGCTCCTTAGCTAGGTTTTCCACCTCCTCCTTCTGAATTTAAAGTAGTCAACTCTCTATACTACAAAAGGGACATATTCACCATAGTAACAAGACACAGGGAGAGAGTGAGCCTACGAAGAAAGTGGAATGAGGGAATTTGAAAATAGAGGGACGTTTAATAGAGTACGAGTTGGGAAAGAGAGATTAGTAGGATCAATTAATGGATTGGTAGGGGAAAAGGTCTGTTTTTTTGACAAGGGGTAAATTTACTGGACTTGGTACAGTGACGGAACACAAATCGAACATCACAATTAAACATATTTATTTGTTCTAAAAGGCTGACGCTACAGTTTCCATAATTGGGGATAGTTATGTATTGTTCAAATATCTTAACATTATTTTCCAGTTCTAAATTATTTAGTTTTACATTACAATCATAAAATTTTATCAGGTAATTTCCATTTAGCAAATGTGTTTGATTATTGCATGAATTATTTAATTGTACATTCTTGTTGTTTTTGAGTAAATATACTCCTGTATCTAGTTCTATTATTGTATTTTTAACATTTTTTCTTTTGTTACATTGTTTTTGTTCTTCGAATTAACTGTATATACAATTTTCTACAACTTTTAGATTTTTTATGTATACATCTTTTTTTAATTCGTAATAGGTATTTTTATATTTTACAACGGCTTGTGCGTTTATGTCTAACTCTTCATACGAATTATCTGTTAATGTAGTTACAATGTACTTGCTTATATTTTTAACTATTTTAGGAATTTTTACTACAAACGCTAAGGTGTCTTTGAATTTTCCAAGTGCTAATTTTATATTTTCAAGCTTTATTAAATCTATGTCGTATTTGTCGATCTCTTCGTTCGTAAGTATATTGTTGGTCATGTGTCCTCATGTTAAATATATTGTTTTGTATTTTATCTAGCTCACCCCTTAATATTCTTATCCTGATCAGTTGCTGGTTCATATAAATGTCCTTAATGTAGCTTTTATCTTGCTTTCTTATGTCGTTTAGTATTCTTAAAATACGTCGTCTGTCTTCTACTATTGAAATTTTTAGGTTTTCTATGTTTTGGTTAGTAATGTTATTGATCTGTACTTGTTTATTAGAGTTCTGAATTAACTTATGATTGTTAGTGTCTATAATATTGAGGTGTTCTTCTATTATATTTCTATCATCACTATCCATGTTGCCATAAAGCCACTTCATGATTGTGTCCCCTATGTTAATTAAAGCTCTTTTGGATCTATGTGGAATCAATGTATAATAAGTATGTTTTAAGTCACTAAGTTCTTTAGCTAATAGTTTTCATTTCATCTTTTTCAAATGTTGTTGCTATGTCTAGTTCTATTTGGTATATTAAATTCTGTACTTCCTTTAGGTGTATAATAGTATCGAAGCTTTCTATGATCTGTGTATCTTCAAGTTTATTTGTTAGGTACCCACTTTGTCCATCCAATTTTTCTATCTGGATTTCCGCTTTAGCAGTTATCAGTAACGTTAATACTATCATTTGGATGGTCTTGATCTGAAAAATATTTGTATTTTCTTTTAATATTTATAGGATGTAAGTTCTCATTGACGTTGTATTTATACTTTGGTTCATGTTTATGTCTCAACGCTTTGTAATTTTTTATTAATACCTTTTCTTCTTTCCTGCTTGGTTCGGTTTGCCTATCAATATTAAGTTTATTTATTCTTTTGTGTTTCTCTATTTCTAACCTTTCTCTTATTCTTTGCTTATCAGATTTAAGATTACCCAGAATAAAGTTAATTGGTCTTTCTTTTGTTACTGAGTGAATTGATTTGTTATAAAATTCGACTGCTTTAAAGCATTTGTCTTTCATATTCATTTCCTTAAAGTCAGGGCATATTCCCATAATTCTGATTTGTTCATTTAATGTGCTGTGAAGTTTCTCGATATCCGCGTTGTCAGTGTGACTGTTTGGTTTAGTAAGGTGAAGTTCAATTTGTTCTTTATTAAAAAATTCTTTTAAAATGAGTCCATCAAATTCATTGTCACCTATATACTTTTTGGGCTTTCCTAATATAGAGTGCCTATTTTTTAAAGCTTCTCTAATAGTTATTAAATTTCTATCGTCTAAATCAAATATCGCAGCATGTTTAGAAAATCGATCTACATTGGTCAAGAACCTTTGTCCTTTTATTTTCCATGTATCTATATGTACAACTTCATTTTAATCATCAGGAGTTTCTGTTATTTTAAATTTAATTCGTGTAGGGTTCCTATCATATTTGGATAATTGACATATGTTACAATTGTTTATATACCTTTGAATTAGTTGTTTTAATTTTGGGTAATATACTTTGTCTTTCAGAAACTCATAATTCTCATTGATTCCCCTATGATTCGATTCTTTTTCATGAACGTGTTTTATATATCTTATAGATTCTGCTTCATCCTGTAATTCTTCTGCAAGATAAGTGCACCTCTTAAATTTTATATTTTTATCATTACTGAATAAGTCTATTAACTTCAACTGTACCTGATTGTATAAGTGATCATTTAATACAGTGTGTATTCCTATAGTTCCTTTTGTAATGGATCTTCGCAAAATGTCATCCAATTTATTTTCCTCAATGTCTTGTTTTGAAATATAAATTTTCTTGTTCTTGTTAATAGTTTCCCTTTCCTTAGTTTTTGATTCTACCAGTATGATTTGTGTTTTAAATTTATTTACTATTGTTTCCATAATAGGAATGTGATTACTCTGATTTTCCTCCTGGCTGTGTATTGTTTCCACATCTACACTTCCTACCTCACTTATTTCATGAATTTCTGGACATTTTTCACTTTTAATTGGGCCAACTTCGTTTCGATCGACATTGATTCTACTTAGGAAATCAGCAACAATATTTTGTTTCCCCTTGATGTATTCTAATTTGAATGTATATTCACCTAATCTCAATAACCATCTTTGAAGTCTAGGACTTAAATTTCTACACTCTTTTTTCGAATGTAGCCATTTGATTGGTTGATGATCGGTAAAAACGTCAAACTCGACACCATAAAGATAGGGTCTGAAATAATGCGTTGACCAAACAATCGCCAATAATTCCTTTTCTATTGCGCTATACATAACTTCATGCTTATTTAATGTCCTGCTTGCATAAGCTATAGGATGGTTATTTTGACTTAGTACTGCGCCGATTGCATATTTACTCGCATCAGTCGTCAACTGAAATTTCATCTTGAAATTAGGGTAATGTAATACAGGTGGGTTGGTGACCAATTCTTTCAGTTTGTCAAATGCATTTACATATTGAATGTCAGAGGAATTCATTTTCATATCTTTTTTTAGATATTTCGTTATTGGTTGCGCCACTCGAGCGTAATCTCGGACAAATTTCCAGTAATAGCCGGTTAATCCTAAAAAGCTTTTAATTTGCTTTGGAGTGGTCGGAAGTTTGAGTTTTTTAATGACTTCTATTTTCTAAGGATTGGGCTTAATTCCTTTATTTGTTAAAAGATGACCTAAATACTCTGTTTGTTTCGTGAAAAAATTGCATTTATCGATCTGGATCTTTAGGTTGTTTTCTTTCAGCCTACCAAATATTTTATTTAAATTTGCTATGTGTTCCTCGAGACTAGTGCTAAATATAAGAATATCGTCGAGGTATACTATACATATTTTATTAATTAAACCTCTGAGCACCTGGTTCATCATCCGTTGGAATGTGGCCGGAGCATTTCTCAGGCCAAAGGGCATTCTGATGTACTCGTAATGCCCTTGAGGTGCAGAAAAAGCAGTTTTCGCTTGGTCTTTCTCATCAACCAGAATTTGATGGAACCCCTTTGCGAGATCTATGATGGTAAAATATTGAGCTCTTCCCAATTTGTCAAATATATCATCTATATTCGGAATTGGGAATTTGTCGCCCACTGTGATCTCATTTAGCTTCCTATAGTCGATAACCAGGCGCCATTTTTGCTGACCTGAGTTATCTATTTTCTTAGGAACTATCCATATGGGGCTATTATAGGGGGAATTACTTTCCCTTATTATTCCTTGATTTACTATTTCGCTAATCTGCTTTTCTACCTCTCTTTCGTGAATAGGTGGAAATCTATAAGTTCTTGAATAAATTGGTTCATTAGATGTAGTAATAATTTGGTGTTTTACTGCTTTAACAGTTGTTAATTGTTGTCCTTCAAAAAAGAATAATTCTTTGTTGTCCCTTAACATATCGCGAAGACATTTAAGCTCTTCTTCATTTAACTTCGATGTATCCAATTTGTTAATAAGATTATCATGGACTTCTATGCATTCTATCGTATTAACGTCCTCGTAAAGAAAAGGACAATCGAACCCTTTAAATTTAATTATATTTTGATTTATTTCGATTTCCTGGTTTTTTAAGTCTATTTTAGCTCCTAAAGGTATCAGAACATTTGTTCCTATAATCGCATCGAATTTCTTGTTAGTAAGATCCAGCAATTTCCACGATATTGTAGCATTGATTTTAAATTCAGCTGGAATTTTTGTGATTTTTTCAAAATTTATGAATGTTTGTCCGATAACAGTATTAATGGGTATTGGTGTAATTTTATTATTTACAATTTGGGGAAGAATGGACTGATCAAGAACTGATATAAATGATCCTGTATCTATCAAACAGTCAATCTTACGTCCATGAATAATTAATTCAACTATTGGAAATGCATTGAATCCGATGCTTTGACATGAAAATTTTCTGCCTCTTGTACTGTGTTTTTATTTATATTATCAACATCCATCGTTTCAACTTGCCGATGATTTCTATATTGCCTTGAGTTACTGTTTCTAACCTGCCTTGAATTACTTTGGTTCTGGAAATTATTATTATAGTTATTCCTGTTATCGTTATGCTGATAGTTAGTTTGATTTTGTTCTACCATATTGCTATGAGCATTTCTGTTGTTACTATGTCTAAGTTGCCCTGAATTTTGTAGCTGGTTGTTTGTCTGATTGTTATTTCCACTGCTGTTACTATTTCTAAACTGTCCTAAGTTTTGTCGCTGTTGGTAGTTTGTCTGATAGTTATTTCTATTACTGTTACTATTTCTAAACTGTCCTGAGTTTTGTCGCTGTTGGTAGTCTGATAGTTATTTCTATTACCATTAACGTACTGATAGCTTTTTTTTTTTTTTTTTTTTTTTTTTATAATTTACGCGCGCCTAAGGGGTTGATACCCTTTTACTGTTGCCAGGGCGCGGGCGGAAAGATAGAAAGGAGGAGAAAGGAAAAATTGTTTTGTAGTGGTTTGAAACTCAGGTGTGTTTGGTTTCTATGTTTGATCTCCAGGGGTGGGAGTCCGAATAGGACGGAGAGTTTTTCTTCACTCAGAGTGATTCGAGATATAATTCCCAGTATTTTTTTCATTGCTTGAAACTCTTATAACAGCCAAATCTACGTGTCAGTGTTATGCCTTCACACGCAGAATTTTTTGTCTGAGTTCCAATTATACAATGAAATAGTGATTTTGCCATGGGCAGGATTCGAACCTGGACCCTCCGAGTGAGAAGCGTTTGCTACTACCACTACACCACGGCCACCCCTTCTATTATCTTCTACTTTCCCTTTTATTCCTGTTGCTAACAAAGCATGATAAGCTTGCATTAAAGTGCTTACACCTTTAGTTCTAAGAAATATCTCCTCCAGTCTAGGTATTTTAAACAAAAATTTAGATAATATACTTTCTTCATTATTCTCAGGTTTGTAGTCTAACGGTGAATTTGTTTCAAGCCTATATTTTAAATTTAATTTATCTAAAATAATCTTAAGCTCGGAATAATATTGACTTACATTAATAAATTTAATATTATCTGCTTTGTTTTTTAAAGTTGCATATTCTTCTGGTACGCCAAAGGACTTCTTTAGTACATTTTTAATATCCTCCCAGCTGCTGTTCGGTGGTAGCGATCGTATTGTTGACAGTGCTTCGCCTTGAATTTTTGATATGATTATCCATTTTATGTAATCCTTTGCTGCTGCGTCCTCGATTATTGAAAGCATAGTCGCCTTCAGAAATATATGACATTACTGCGTAAGAGGAGTCCCCTCTAAATGATAGGAGACTCCTGGCTTCCTTAACTAAGTCGGAGAAACCGAAATTCATTTTCACTTTTTGTTATTTATTCCTTTGTCTACAACAAATCAAATTATGACACTTTCACTGGAGGTAGAAGATAAGGATTTTTTTTTTCGATTCGATTGAATTGCTTAATTCTATATTTTATTTTATCTTATGATAGAGAGAACGATTTATTTTTTGTTTGCGTTGTTTTTGGTGAAACTTTTTCAAACACACTTTTTTTCGTAATATTTTAATTTATTATTTATAGTATGGATGTCAAAGCATACGATTTTTTTTTTGAATTTACATTTGTTGAAACTGTTAGATTGATGATGATTTTATTTTTTTATTTTTCTTCTTATGATACATTCAATATATACTTAATACATGATTCAAAGTTAAGAGGCGAAACACCGCGGAAGAAAAACCGACTGCGCCAATTACGTGACCGGACGACACAAAGAGAGTAATCAAACAACTGAGATGAGTTTTCAAACTGAAACTTTATTTTTCTCAACTGCATTAATAAAGTAAAATGAAATTGAATGTACATAGTGTATGTATGCATCTGCAGAGTTGCAAGATCTGTCCAGACGGGATCAGATGACATGGCGACTCTGCGATGCATATTCTCAGAAAAAGCAATGTCAACACAACTCTTTTATTACAATACTTAGAATTGTGGGAGTGCTGACGTTACTCGTGTGGTTGACGCAGCGGCTAGAGGAACACTGAGAAGGGAGGGGCATTGATACAAGCATTGATTGCTAATTTTTATTTTTTTCATCAAACCTTGTACCGTATGCAAGTCTTTGAAAAGCTCTAACAATGTCCTTTTTTTCCAATTCTTCTCAGACTTTCGACTGCCTGCCTTGCCAATCCTACCATATGACTGTTATGAATGTTATTATTTCTGATGAGCAACCATAAACAATGTCCTTCATTCGTTTCCATAATTTAAGTCTATTGGATTCAAGTCCGAATACCTTGGAGCACACAGATTGGGTCCATCCCACCCTATCCACCAATTTTCATATACACGATCTAACTGCATCGCCGTAGTGTACGGGGATACTATCCTGCTAGTACACGGCTTTTGTTTGTTGCATTGGCATATCACCTAATAGACCTTGTAATTTGGCAAAAATTCCAGGTAGAGATTCGAATTAAGCCTTGGAGGAAGCCGATAGGGTCTGATCAGCTTGTTATCCAATATGCCTGCCCTCATCTTGACGCTGAACTTATGTTGAAAAGCTCTCTATTTTATGGAGTTCGGGTTGCTTTCTTCCCCAAATAGTAAATTGTGGAATCTAGTGATTCCATCCCTGGTGATGAATATGGCTAATCCATCCAATAAAGTTGTGTTCTGCAAAGTGTCTTACCAGAATTACATTTTTTATTTATTTATTTTTTTTTGTATTGATAATTACCGTGCGCTCAATGGATTTGAGTACCCTTAAAATGTTTGTACACAGCGCGGGTAAAGGAAAATTAGGGAGGAAAAAAAGACAGATGTCGATGTACAATACATGTACAATGGTCTTAAATGTTCACAATTTATAATGAATAGGAAATAGAGAGCTCGACGGGCCATTCCATAAGCGAATTGTACCACTATATTTCAGAGTCCATCCGAAACTGGACCAGAGGGTATACTGATAAGCATTCATAGGGAGATGGGTGTCACGGTTGAAGGTTTGAAGAGACGGAATGCTACTGGCGATTTCTAAGGACCTGACCAGATGTAGGCATTTTGGGTGGATCAATGCCTTATATATTGTGGCCAGATCAGAGGGGGTGAAATATTTTTTACAAAGCTTGAGGAAACCTAGACATTTATATTTAGCATTTTTGACGATATCGAATATGTGGTCATTCCAACATAAGTTTCTTTGACACACATACCAAGAAAGGAAAATTGTTCGGTTTCGATATCAAGTGCAGCTATCTTGCTTTCGCCAGATTGACGTACGCCTTGGTTCCACTTTTCGTAAGACACACTGTTCCTGTTGCTACGAAAACCGAATTGCCGGTCATTGACAAATATTCGTGTTTCGTGATATTTCATGAGTTGACGGTTTATCAGCGTTTCCATAACCTTGAGTGGGAAAGCGGATTCATTCCATTGAAGATTCGACGCATTCAAGTATGGGTGGAGATATAGCACAATCTGGAAGTATTGAGCTGGCCACAAAGTGTGAAACAAGCAGACTGACCTTGTCCATACAGGTGGCAGTTGGAATGTCAATGCAAATGAACGTTTTAATGGAGGATGGGGCAGAATTTCTAATATTTTTGACGAATTATTTTGCGATGACTATTACAACAGGTTTATTTCTACCAAATATTTCCAACAGGTTGCGCTTTGTTATAAAAGAGTCTTGCTTTTTTCGAATGCGATTTTACCATACCAAATCGGAATTTTTCTTCAAAAGTGTACAAAGATCATTTAAATATGGAGAAATGTTGGGGATAAAGCTTCCATAATAATCAATTAGTTCCAAATAAGATTGAAGTTATTGCAAATTGGTAGGTGCCGGAGCATGCGTTCTTGCTCGAACATTGTCGGGGTTAGGAAAGACCTTTGACAGTATGTGCTCTAAATATGGCACACTTCTCTCAAGAAACCGACACTTGTTCATATTTCTTTTAACATCGTACTCATCAAGTCTTTTTAACAGTTCAATACAGTTTATATTCACCCCCGGCGACAATATCATCTATAAATCAATGCGTAACATATTATCTATTTTTGCTAGAATTTCGTCGATTGGCAATAGTGTGTATTGCAAAAGTCCTGTGCGCGTATTGATTATTGAAAATTGTGGGCTGGCTTGTGCAACTTTTAATTGGTTGTAAATACCTGATATATCAAGTACACAGAACATCTGTGAAATTAGAAAAGCACGCAAATATTTATTCAATAAGAGCCAACGCATAATGGTACTGTTCCATAAATTTGTTTATTGTTACATGACAATCCATACAAGTAAGAATGTCTCCGTTTTGTTTGGGGACGTAAACAATGGGACTCGCTCATAGACTTGACTTCACAGGAACCAAAGAATCATTTCCAATTAAGTGATTTAGTTCTTGTTCCACCTTATGGTTTATTTTCAAGGGTACTGAATATGCTTTTAACAAAATGAGCGAAACATTTTCTTTTAAGTCGATACTGATTTCAAAATTTTTAATTGTTTCATTTGACTTTGATGTAAGTAGATTTTTATAAAATCAACAAAATTTTTCTAGACTTCGTTTATGGAACTGCAACAACTTAACCTCAAACAATAACTTCAAAAACTTCATCTCATTGATCGTTGTGTCATATTTAATAGGACGGCTTTACATTCCAATAAAACCGATATTATTTGGCCGGCGAAAACACACAGCGTCGCGGTTGAAGAAGCTATTGTATAGTCGCCTTAAGTTCCAGCATTCAACTTCCGAACTACTCCATTTCGCGTATAGATTGAGTTATACCCAAGCGTTATGGAAACCATGAAGTGCTAAAGCATAGATTAACTAACCTAGATGGCAAACTCTACTAATACTTTTGCAAACCTTTAACTTTCGCACAGACACACTGTAAGTGAATTCCAACACTTTTGCATCTCTATAACTTTGTCAAAATTTGCTAGAATGAGAGCGATTTGCACCAGTGTGTGTAATGTGGATATCGTTTTTTGGTGGTTTGTATAAAAAAAGGAGGGAAATTGCCATTGATCACTATTCACACGTATTCATAGCCAGAGTCACACGGTTAGGGGCGATCAGTAGAAAACCGGTTTTGATTTTACAATATCTGGAAAGTTTGCCATCTAGGTTTGTTTATCTATGTGCTAAAGTCAACTAATTTATGACATACTGTATGCAAAAAAGGACTGTAGGGATGTTTTGTGATATGAATGTATGTGTGTATATAGGTAAATAGGAAAAAGCGCAGATGCGCAGATTTCAAAATAAAAGTGCGTAGTTAAACGGACGTGTTTTGTATTTATTATTTTAATCTTTGTAAATTTGGGATAACGAACATCCATAGCGTCAAACGCTGCAAGCGCGCAACACGCTGTCTTCTTGCCATTGTGTCTTCACCTGTAAGTTACTTACGACGCTGTGTGTTTTCTGTCAGAAAATAACATCGGTTTTATTGGAATGTAAAACATCCTATTATTTGCCTGGCGAGAGGAGGTTTAGCAAGCTTATGGAAACTAAACTTCTGTTGTCCGACTGCAGAAGAATATGTTTGTTCTTCAGATAGAATGCGTCCTTGTTTACGGCCATGTAAACCGCTGGCTGGATGGCTGTTGATGTGTGTTCTGTTCTGAACCACCAATCTATCTCCTCTGAGGGCCCTCGTCGGATTATATAAGTAGATATCTGTCTTACACAGTGACCATATTTCCTCAAGAAAACCTGAAGACATTGACAATGAAGTCTGTCTCTGGGGACAACGAAAGTGGCGAAATTTAATTGTCCTAGAAGTCGAAGGGAGCAAAATGGTTTTTGATACATTTTCTTGAGTAAGACTCGAAATTTTTCCAACTTTGCTTCCGAGAGTGACATGATGTTGTTATGCGTATCCCACCTTATGCCGAGGTATTCTTTTTTTTGCTGTTGATAGTCTAGCCAGGTGTTTCCAGAAGTTTCTGAGTCTCCGCAACTTGTATTCTTAATTTGGGCTGATCTTGATTGACCAAGAGGTAATCGTCTAGATAGACCAGAACTCGAATACCTCTGTCCCGCAGAATCTCCGCAATCCAGCCTAGAATCTCCGCAATCCATCCTGAGAACATTTTCGACACTAATGACAGGCCAAATAGTAGGCATGTTAGTTGAAGTAGTTCGCCTCTGTGTGACACCTTCAGAAATAGACGATGACTTTCCGATCCTGGAACATGGAAATATGCTCGTGAAATATCTATTATTGTTTTCCAACCTTCTGGGTGTAAAAAGTCTGTTATTGAAGCATGAGAAATCAGTTTGAATGCCTTGATATTCGTACATACCTGTTCAGCTCTCTTAAATCGAATATTGGACGGCTTTTCCCCATCGGACTTGTTGACAAGAAATGAAACTGAGGCTGGTCTGCAGAACAGGCTGCAATATTCTTTTGCTTTTTTATTTTGGAAACTTGTATGTACATCTTTGGACATACTTTTGTTGGTGACGGGTGTGTTAGACGAGGCCATGAGCAAAATGCTATCCTTGCACCTGAAATGGTCTTTAAAATGAAGCAGTTGGCAACCACATCCTGCAAAAATTCTCTGAAGTAATCCAGCTGGCCTCCCCTAAATGTTGACTTTATGTTATATGTTATCTCTCGGGTTTTCTCTGACACGAAAGGAAGAACTATATTTTTCAACCTTTTTTTTTACTTTCCTGCCTTTCTTTATAATTACTCTTATAAGGTTGTACATTATTGGATTTATTAGTAGGTTTTCTGTTGTAGTAATATGACTTTTGCGTCTGAAACGATTTATTTTCTACGGTGCGAGCAAGTTATGACTGCGGTCCGCCTAATGATTGTATTAGTGCCGACAATGCTTCTTTGTCAAAAGGATTATCCACGCTGGGATGGATAATTCTTAGTGCAGCCTGTATATCTATATATCTCCGCTTTTAACCGTTCAGGCCTTACTTCGATACATTCGGCTCTTTTACCATAAACAACCTGTAGTAAAAGCTCCGAATTTTTCCAAGAAAGAGATCCTGGTCCGAACATGGTAGCACATCTCTCGAAGAGTGCGTTGGGAGTAAATCCATCTGGTGACCTGAACGCCCAATCAATAATGGACTATAGACCAACTTTTAAAGGTGTTTTTTAGGCTACCATCCGTTCGATAGAGCCGCCATCACCTTATTCTTACTATGGATACAAAACTCATTGTTAACTTTTAGTTCCACAAAACCTGGTGTGACTTCTAAAGTTCTTATGGCTTTTGGATATCGGCCATTTTTCCAAGTCGGTAGCCCAAAATGTTGCAACCTGATAAGAGTATGCAGGTGTTCCTTCTCTGCCAGATTTATTAGTTTTGAGTAACACTCCGTATGTAACCGGCCCTTATTGTTCTGTTAGAGATATCTGGATTTTGCAAGAAATTTTCTGCACTTGTACTGGGCCGGCTACTGTTAGCATCTATGCTTGCTATATCAGCGTCCAGTGGAACAAACATACTCATGTAACTATTACAGATAAGTGACTAACCCGGTCCGTTAAATCATTAATACGCTATTCAAGTGGTATGGTTTTAATCGTTCATCACGTTTCTTCCGCTTGTTTGGTGGTGGAGAAGAGATGAGCTCCCTATCCGATGACAGCGAAGTACTTGATCTTGACGAAGATGCGAAGCTTCTCTTTTTCTGCTTGTTTGCTAGTCTTACTTGAGGATGAACTCATTATTAAAGTGAAAATAATTGCTTTACGCACTTAGATTTATTTCTGAAATAAAAAGTGAATTGGAAAGTGTAGAAAAGCAGGAAATATGCCTATAATAAAACAATAATAACAAGAAGAAGACATAATGAGACTGTTATTTAAATTTTGCAAGTGCACTGCACATGTGTTTATTTTTTATTTTTTTTATTTCTCCTCGTCGCCACTTTGTTACACTTTCAAGTCCAATAAAACAATGGGTTGTTAATTAAAGAGTTTTTATTAATTCTAATTATGAAAGTGATGTTTGTGATCATCCATGGTTTCCAACCAACTGATTCACTCAGACGACTGACAACTTACAAACAGATACACAACACTACTGTAGACAATTTATCACTGAGGCACATACTCACCTTTCATCGAATACTGAGAAATGTTAGTAAAATCAATATACATAGAAGAAAAGAGTTTCTCCTAAAGGACAGTAAAAAAGGTAGCTGACTTTACAGAAACATCTAAAGGCCCTGTTTTAACCTGGTTGCATTTGGGAAGAAACTGAGTCATCAATGGGAACCCTAACTTATGACTCAGATACTCATAACACAAGTTCAGTCCCTATGTTGTCCTCCTCTGAGCTGAGCTAGGCTAGTTCGATATAGTTTTTCCGAACTCGTCTTCATCTAGGACACCGATAACGCCCCAGCGGATTCGGATATCAGTAGTTAACAGCGTTGAGTAAGACCTTAAGCAGAGCCTGATTCAAGTGGCTACTCAGGTACATTGTCATTTCTACATCGTGTGCGTATACTATATTACGGTTCTGGCTACTTCTTTCGGCTTACAGAACGGGTATTCCTTGAATAGTGTTAGCCTTGGGTTTAAAGAAGGAGTGAAGTCTTAGGATGTTACCCTTCAGAAAGCTCCAGCAAGGTGCCGTCAGCATGATGGTCTCTTTAGACATACAATGCCTTGCCTACATATATCGTTCCAGACAAATTCTTTCGCCTGAACAATATAACATTTTAGAGTAATGTTGTTGCGCAACAGAAGTTTGAAATTGTAGTTCTCAGACCTCCACGTACCAAAAGACATAACATACTATATGTATTGTATATAAGATATGGAAGAATTTTACGTAAACCGAAACTCAATTTCAGAGGCCATATCTTTCGAAAATCTTTCTAAATGCTAGCACGCTCTGACAATACTGTCGGAAAACTTTTGATCGTAAATAAAAGCAACATTAAACATGTGATGAACTATCATAAATAGTTCAATTTGCGTATATACTTCCTGAAGAAGTAGATACAGTACAAGGAGTCTTAGAAACAGTATCAGTTTGATCTGAAAATCGTATAACTAATATGTCTACGGTATAAGCTAAATAAACCAAAAATGACGTAAAACCAAGACCTCGCCAAAGTAGTCCCTGATATCAGCATAGGAGGACATTTCTAACCCAGTGCTAGCCGTAATTCTGACTTGCTAAGATTCGGTGTTGCTTTTGATATTGCCGGTCAGGGTTTTGCCCTCGTTTTTCGGTCCTCACCTGCCAGAGGAATCTTTTCTTTCCAACATCTCTTATTTATTAATCTGGTCTCTGCATTTTCTGGGAGACCACAGCTTTTACGAGAACATTTTTACTTACCCTGTTAAGCCCTTAGGAAAATAATTCCATTCTTCATTTTTGTAGAATAGAGTGAATATTCGAAAAAGCTATAAGAATCATGAGAAAGCAAACTAAGCCATAACTATTTACATTATTAATGCATTCCCAAGGACCGGAGAACCTATCCGACAGTGCTACCTTACAGAATTAACTGAAGAACAAACTCTAGATACCTCGAACGAAATCCCCATTCGACTTTAATATTTTTTAATGTTAAAATCCATATTTTTTTCTGTCTCCTGGCATGGCATACCAATACCAAGTAGTTCCTCAAAAATCATACGTAAGGATACCTACTAGTCCATTCGTTTGCTGCATTGCAGATCATTAATTCAAGTCACGAAGTTAACGGCGCGGCAAAATGTGAAAATGTGAAAAGAAAACTCAATTTTCCCAACAGAAGAAACGAAAGAGTTATTTATTTGTACTTAATGCTATTATCGGGACGTATTTGCACATACTCAGTGAAGACGTCGACCTCAGATATGTGAGACGGAAAAATTGCTGGCAAAGGGTAAGGTACTACCATCACCATCTCTGGCGCGACACATAATCGATGTTGGAATAAATTTATCGGTGTCATTTTTGAATATTTTAAGCAGCAGAGTCAATTTATTGCCAATAGACTGGCACTGCAGGTAGTATCTAAATGAAAAAAAAGCAATTTGCAATTCAGTTGAATGTAAATAGAGATTTTAAAGTCGTGATAGATGTAGATATTAGATTTAGTATGCTCTACACACGTCAGCCTTGGATTTTATTTACTTCTTTTCAATGGTCGCATAAATTATTATTGGGATAGTTTAAATTGCCCCAAACGGCATTTTGACAACAGAGTCTGGTATGGTAACCCATTTATAAATATTTTTTCATCTTTGTTGTTTCATGTATAGATATTGAACCCTGTAATGATTATGTATCATATTTCATTTCACTCTCCTTGTGGTGTTAGAATTAAATTATTTCTAAGCACCTACTATAAAGGACTAAGTCTTATTTATTTATTTAAAATTTATTTCTTTGGCCTTCAACACTTAGGTTTTTCAGGCCCTTTTCTATTTATATACATTTTAACAAATTTTTCATTATTGATATAAGATACATATGTACATATTGTTACTTAAGTGCCTTTTCTACATATTGAAAACCAATTTACCCGATTTTGTTGATGAGTGTCCGTATTCTAGCAAGACTGAGATCCGAAGTATACAGCAAAAAACATTCAAAATAGGCCCCAGACCCAAAATTTTCAATTGATCCAATGGCCTGCACAGAGCCCGGTTCTTAACCCAATTGAAAATTTGTGGCAGAATATTGAACATGAAATCATAGAAAAATTGGTGGAAAGTATGCCTAAATGAGGACTTTAACATAGTGTGTTCAAAAATAGAGGTCTTTGAACAAAATATTAGTTTTTATAAATGGATAGTGATTAGACAACCATATCTAAAAAAATTGCTAGTGTGCAAAAGTAAGTCCTTTGTATATACATAAGTTTTGCGGCTAGAATGAGAGTAGCTATAGTAATTAATAAATAAAATAAAATTCAACAAATCAACTTACATATAATAGTTACTAAGAATTATATGTGAATTTATGTTTGTTTTTTAATAAATATGGTTTTTCAATAAGTATGGTGAAATGTTCCTTTATACTGTATATATATATTTATGTATGTCTATGTTTGTGTTAGATGTAAGTTGGTTAAGTAGATTAAGATTTATTTTTAGGTAGTTTGTAGGCTTTTAATTTTAAGTTTTATAAAAAATTAAAAAAAGTTCCATATACTAAGTTTTTGCTTAAAATTTATTTTCTTAGTTTTAGTAGTAATAAATGTAAGAATAGAAATAAAAGTAGACTGTAAGATTCGTCGAAAGACATAGTTTAAGTGTTAGGTTTAACTTAGAGTGCCCGCATGGGGCCAGTAAATTAGAATAAGATTATTTGTAAGTAATTTAGCATATAGTAATTTTTTATTTAGCATATAGTAATTTAGTTGAAAAAATAAAAATGCATAAAAACTGAAACTGTTCCTTTATACTATGATGGTGGCTTAAAACCCTTGTCGCAAGTGGTGTGTCGATGGGCGGACCGACCTTCGATGGGGCGACTGTGACCGGATGTGACGTACACACGATTACGACATAACGGAGATGACGTGACTGATCTTTGCTGATTTTTTTTTCTTACAGGTGGCGACTGGGAGAAACTTCGTTAGGGGCTACCATTCACAGTTTTGGGCTGAATGGTAGCAATTGGTCGCACTCAAGTGTGATAAGGGTGGGTTGGCCATCCTCAGCCAACAACACTCGGCTATCATCGCTGTGTGATGCTGGGACGCATTATTCGGTGTAGGGTACATAAGGTTAAATTAGCTTTAGGTTTAGTTATTGTTCGTTACAATTAAGTTAGGTATTTAGGGATTAGGTTAGTTTAGGTTTAGTTAGTTACATCGCCTTCGTCCTGGTCTTGCACATTGGTGATGGCACACAGAACTGGTCTTGCTATTTCATTTCCTCTTTTTTCTATCGATGGGCGATCTGCTCTGATAGCTTACAGTTTTACGAGCCATTGTCAACCCAAGAAACGACGCAGATGTAATAGCCAAATCCGCAATATTCTTTCCAAATCCAATACAAAGTTAAAGCTTATCTGGACTCCGGGCCATGTAGGAATAAAAGGTAATGAATTAGCAGACGCCGCAGCTAACATGGAACTTAACAGTCATACTTTCACATTTAACAGCTTTTCTCGGATTGATTTAAAAAAGCACATTAATCAAATATGCCATAGCCAAAGAACAATTGACTGGCAACACTAGAAGCATCATTACAGCCTTATCAACCCAACTAACCAAAGTTAGGCCTATCTTCTCTTTGGATGTTGGTAAACCCAACCTTAAGACTTTCACCCGACTACGCCTTGGTTATACGGCCCATACTCACCAACACCTACTCAAGAACGAACTTCCACATATCTGCCCCAACTACTTTAACGCATTAAACACCGCTCACATATTAAGTACTTGAAGTGACATTCAACTCTATTTTTATTACATTTGTATACCAATATACAGAATGTCACTAGACTAATTACCCCGGGGTAAAACTGAGGAGGGAGATGAAGTGTTAATGCTAATGGTAAAAACTGCGTTGATAACTTTCTTTTTAGAAGAAATACTACCCTTTGTAACTGCATTTAAATAAAGTTGATATCTTGTTAGGGTCTTCAGATATCCAATTTCCAAGCCTGTTCCATTTTTCTGGCCCATGCTAATTTTTGATTTTGAGGTCACTTTTCTCCAGAAAATGCCTAATTAACATACCATTTTACTATTTTTGTCTTATGAACGTAAAAATAATAAAAAAAGAACTCATCAATAAGTTTGCAGAAATACCTACAGATTTTATTATACTTGGATAAACCTGCAGCAGATAAAATTTATAATTGCTTTAAGCTCCAAAGGCTATGAATAAAAAATGATTTTGTGTGGTTTTAGGTAATTTTTATTTTGTGTGTATACCAGAACAGTTATACCCAAAGTGTTCTCCTTGGATTTGTATGCATGCCTAGAGCCCGTTTTTGGAATTTACAACGAATGTTTATTGATGCTAACTCATCAACTGCCTCTCTTTTGATGACACTTTGAGAATACGCTCTTCCAATTCAATTAAAGTTGCTATTTCGGTTTAATAAACAAGTTCTTTCATTATTATTATAAATCCAATATGGTAAGGTCAGGAGATCTTGCAGGCCAGAGTACTGGTCTGGTCCATTTCTTCCTACTCTTCATCTAGCCAATTTTTAACCTCAAGAATATAGTGGGCTGGAGCCCCGTCCTGTTGGAAATATGATGAAGCTAGATGAATTAGTGGAACGTCCTCCAATAGTTCTGATAAGTCATTTAGTTTGTAGAAAACCCCAGATAGTTTGTAGAATTCAGCGTAGGTGGTAGTTTGAAGTGGCCGATTAACTTGTTTCCAAGTACACCTGCCCACATGTTGACGCTGAATTTGTGTGTTAAAATGATTTATGTCTCGTTGTATGTAAATTATCCGCAGCCCATGTATGAAGATTATGACAATTTGTGATCCCATCTCTTATAAATTGAGATTCCTCCGTCCAAAGAATTTTGCAAATAAACTCGTTGTCATCCAAGCTCCGCTACAGCAACCAGTTAGAAAACTGAAGTTTATTTTCCAAATCATTGGGAAGCAGTTCTTGTACAGGTGTATGGTGGTATGGATAAAGATTTTCTCCATGCAGTACATTCGAAATTTTATGTCTGGATACATTGTAATGCGAAGCTGAGCGTCTGATGCTAATTGACGGATCAGTTGTAATAGCTTCCAGTATTCTTTAAACAGCCGAAATTCTTCTTACTTGTCGAGCTCTCGTGTTAGGTCGTGTATTTGAAACTGATCCCGTTACTCGTTACTTCGATACCTATTTTCAAATACTTCTTCACTAGGAAGTCGTCGGTTAGGATAAAGTCATGGTATTTTCGTCGCGCTCTAGTTGAATTTCCGGTGCTTACCCTATAAACGTCAATAAAGTCTGCGTATTCTTGTTTTGTAAGTGCAGATATTTCAAATAGCTTTTCTAATCAACTTTAACCTTGGCGTAAAAATTTAAACTGATGAATTAATTTGTTTTCTAATGTTTTATACCATTTTTGCTTGATAAATTTTCTGAATAGGCCTTCACACCCAACCGAACTCTTTCCGAGAACTTTTGAGCAACAGGGTAAGGAAATGAAGGTTTTGACAGGTAGTCAAATAGACGAGCATGCTTTAAAACTTTTTAATAGATAAGAAATTTTTAAAAAAATTATTGGAAAACTAATATTTCTTGGAAAACCACTGCTGGTGTCAACTGTTGTTAGAAACAAAAAATTCCTTTTTTTACCTGCTGCAGGTTTGCTCAAATATCATAAAATCTATGGGTTTTTATGCAAACTTGCTGATGATTTTTGTTATTACTATTGTTACGTTCATACGAAAAATGGAACAGGCTTAGAGAATGGGTATCTGAAGACCCTAACGAGATATTACATTTATTTAAATGCAGTTACAAAGGGCAATATCTCTTCTATAAACAAAGTCATCAACGAAGTCAGCATTGGAGATAAACTCTTACTGTACAACGATTATTTTCTTAGAATATGCCCAGGAATCATTTCCCAAATTATCTTCGACGAATTAGGGGGCACCCTGTATATTGAAATGCACATTTCAAAGCTAGAATCTATTGTACGAATACAACAGCTCAGTGAAGTAGGAGAGGCTGCGTTTCCATGTATGGTGATGACCAAGATACCGCCACGTTTTAATCAATTTTTTAGCGCTTGGAAGTCGACAGCGTCACAGGAGAAAACATTGGGGAATCTAACATTGAGACTGATAATGGAAGAAACTTGTTTGCAGTCATTTGGTAAGATTTTTTCTTCGTCCGATTCGGCGGAGTATTGAGTTTATAAAGAACAAACAATTTTTCTGTGACCCTTGTGTTTATAGAAACCAGTGCATATTGCCTTTAGTAGTGGTCTAGATCTAAATCGACAAATGAATTATGTCATACGGATTTATGTAGTCCCATGCAGAACCTATCAATGGACGAATCAAAGTACTTCATTCTGTTAAAGGGCGATTTCTCCCATTATAGATATGAACATTTTATCAAACAAAAGAGTGAATTGCCTTCTATACTTCTGCATTCGGTGAAGCTCGACGTTAATCGAACCATAGCCACACTTCGTTCTGATAACAGGCTGCAATTCAAGAACAACGATGTAGCGGCCATCTTGAAACAGGGCAACATACGACATCAAACTCGTGTTCCATACAATCCTGAACAAAATGGGCATGCTGAGCGTGACGTGAGATTCATCGTTGAAATCGCTCGAGCCATTAAGTCGTGGGCAGAACCAGTGAACTCTGCGGTTTTCCTTATCCATAGGTGCGGCTCAAGACCTCAAAAAGGGAAAAGTCCTATCCAGCTTTGGTTTGAACAAGAGCCCCCGCTCGTACCACTGAAAATATTTGACACCGAAGTACTTATTCATGTTCGAAAAGAAAGGCGTTGAAAATCGCACCAAAAGTCGCAGCATGGGTACTTCGTTGGGTTGGTTATCTGGAACTAATAAGATTGTTATTTCTCGAAATATAGTTTTTAAAAATGAGTTATATCATTTCAATACCCAGCAATTCTGATGAAATAAAATCATAAGGTCATGTAATATGGTGTTATTTCGATGAACTCAAAGAAATATATATATGCGTATAAAAACCGAACAGTTCAAATCCTTAAGTCCGTAACAAACTGCTTAATATTCACAAATGGAATCACAATCCGCTACAATAAAATAGTTCAACTCTCCATGTAAACGTTACAAATCCACTCCCTTTTGTGCTTTATTTTATGGTTTATAATTTCCTTTATATCTTTTATAAATTTTATTCCAAATCTCAGAGAATTCCCTTTGGGATATTTCTTGAGCGTGGGTGATTTCACATCAGTGACCTCCCATTGACGTCATGGGAGACACATGGCGTTGCAAAGCCAGATATAGTTACCCATCATAGTCTGAATAGATCTACTTAAGATAAATTGAACCTCACACTCTCCAAAGAGCATAACTAATGTACGAAATTCAAGTAAGATAAGGAAAAGTACTTCGAATCAGATCAGCTACCTCAAAATGCAGAACGTGATGGAGAATTGGATGAGACAGTGCACTAACGACTTCGTAGTTATAAAAAAAAAAGCCTTCTGCATCGAACAGCGTCCTAACACGCATGTTAAAACGCTACACATTTATAAACGAATGTTTAGAGCCCAGGGGGTAAGGTGAAGCGATAGAATCGGGGATGCCAGACAATGGAAGCCGGCGATGGATGAGGTCATCGGTGCGTTAAATCTTAGTAAAGCTTGTGATCTCCTTTTACTTCCAGACAGCAGAAAAGTGATTGGCAACAAGTGGGTGTTTAAGGCAAAGCTGTCAAAGCAAAGCACACTTTGTAGTACGAGGACTCACCCAGATGGAAGGAACGGACTACACGGAGACTTTCAGTCCAGTTACCGGATTCGCATCTATCAGATCTCATTTCGAAGCAGTTTGACATCAAGACAGCCTTTCTTAATGGGGAGTTGTAGGAAGCTGAAGTTTATGATGACTGCGGCGGACGTGTATGTATATTAAATTGAGTAAAAACTTTTATGCGCTGAAATAGGCCTCCAGATGCTGGAACATAAACTTCACAGAACTACTGCAATAATACATCTTATGCCCATGTGCAGCGGACTCGTGTGTTTTCTTCAGTCAGATAAAGAAAAACTTTTAATGGCTTTATATATCGATGATGAACTTATTGGAGTAAGTGATGAAAGACTTGCGGTCCAGCTCAACAAATACTTGCAAACATATTTTGAGATTTGAGGTGCCTGACACAGAATTTTACAAGAAACTTAAAATCAAACACCGAAGTGATCTCAACCAAACCAGCTATTCGGAGAGATTACTGCAGAACTTCAACGTGTCAGACTGCCATTCTGCAGAAACATCGAAATTTGCATCTTCATATATTCATGTTGGCAAATTTTTCTTCCGAGAGGCTGTAGGCAGCCTAATGTACTGGGCAGTTGCAGCAAGGCCAGACATTTCTTACGACTTAGAAGTTATGCTAAGATATTTGGACGATCCGTCCTTAGAGCATGTGAACGCGGTAGAACGTTACTACAACTTGTAGTATACTCTTTAAAATTAACTTTAATTTAATAATGATTCTTACAGCCAAGCTGATTACGCCAGTGATATTGAAACTCGCCGATCTACAAATGGTTTCGTTTTTCTGATCAAAGAAACACCAACTTGTTGGATGTCGCAGAAGCAGGAAAGGTTCAGTTTGTCGACAACAGTAGCCAAATATTTTTCTGCATTTGAGGCCGTGGAGGAGCTAGTGTGGATCAAGTTTCTGTTCCAAGATCTTATTCCTGAAAAACAACTTAATGCAGTAGTGCATTTACGGATGACCAGAGTGTTCTAAAACCGGTAAAAAACCCTCAATTCCACACGAGTACTAAACACGTGGACATCCAATATCACTTCATCAGAGAGATTATTGTTAAATATTTCAAGAATATATTCCTAACATTTTAAATCGATCTGAGCAAAACTCTTGAAGTTATTGTCTAGTTAGTCTCCTATTTTTTAACACTATAGCTCTGACAGCAGCTCACTTTTTTTGCTCATAAACTTTTAAACGCGTTTTTCTCAAATCTACTTTTTCAATGTCCGTGTTCACTGCCACTTAAAAACTACTTAACCGATCAGTCATTCATAGACCTCAGTGGTGAGCAGACGTATTATCGTACTCGTATTATCGTGTTCGGCTTAAGTAGTGCAGTAAACTAATAAGTATAATTTTAGCCAGTGAATTTTGAAATGTTCGGTAGCCGAGGTGGACGATACGAGTATCATACCTGGTGTGACGATCTCGAGGCCTGGGTTCGATTCCCATCGGCAGACAAACTGTTTTCATTTCCAATTTTTATTGAAGTGTAAAAAAATATATATATAGAAAAAAAAAAAAAAAAAAAAATCACGCGATGGATTGCGGAGAGCGGTACGCTATGACAATAGCGGGACCTGCTGAATTGTTATCAGGCGAGGCTTCAAGCAGTTCAAGCCAAACACCAACGGCTAAGAGAAGGAGGAAACTTAGGCCAACTTCCAACATAGCTCAACGTCCCACCCAACCAACTTCCATGGTAAAACTGCTTGGTGGAGTGAGGGAAGGGAACAGCTTCGCTTCATTGGCACAGAGCGAATCTGAAGATGAAGAGGAGGAGATGAAAGCAATAAGTAGCAGCATAAAAATGCTACAAGAAAGGGTACTTGCCATCAAAGGAAGGCAATTGATAAGAAGGAAAAGGGAGGAAGAAGAGCAATCCCAGCAACAACAGCCGACGCTGCTTGCTCAAAAGCAGACCCAGCAACAACACCAACAAAAGCCTAAAAAGCAGCAAAAACAACAACAAGAGCAGCCACAACAACGGCATCAGCAAAAACAACAGAAGCCACAAAAACGGCAACAGCATAAACAGCAGCAGCAGCAGCAACAACACCAACAAGAACAACAACAACAACAACGAAAACAACAACAGCAGCAGCAGCAACAGCAACAGCAACAACAGCAGCAGAAGAAGAAGGAGAAGGTGCCTCCGATCAACACCTATAAACTAGAGGTAAATGCAACCAAAGGCCTGTGTAAGTTGGTCATTGGTAATAATTTTAACATAAAGAGATTGGGGAACGATCGCCATGCCATGCACTGTAATACAGTGGAGGGCTACGCGAAAGTGAAAGAGCTCCTAAAGGAAATGACGACGGAGCACTACTCATTCACAAGCGGTGTGAAAAGCGGCAATCGATGCTGCTGAAGGGGTTGGAACCGTCTTCTGATCCTGAGGAGATCCTGGCACTGCTCAAAGAGAAGGAGTGCGAAGGACTCAAGTTTGTGGGGTAAAACCATTTACCACAGCTAGAAGCAGACGGGAGAAACGGAGTTTGCCGTTCTTCCTGGTGCAGCTCAGTCCCGAAAGCCGTCTGGATAGTCTAAGGAGTATCAATGTCCTAGACTACCAGGTGGTTCACTGGGAAAAATTAAAAAGGAGCGAAGGCGTTATACAATGCGTTCGCTGCCAGAGGTTCGGGCACGCCGCGTCGAACTGCCAAATGCAGACTCGATGCGTGAAGTGCGCAAAGAACCACAGCTCCGAGGAGTGTGCTCTGGGTAGGGACGGAGCATCCGATAGGGCGCAGCTCTCGTGCGTATTATGTGGGAACGTGGGACACACCCCAAACTATGGGGGTTGTCCTAAGTTCGCTGACATTAAAAAAGCAAAACTGGCTCGGCAGCAGAAGGTGGAGGTCAAACGTTCACCTGTTAGGTTTCAAACACCAGCCGTCACGTCTCAAATTTCCTACGCCCAAATAGCGTCAAGGAGGGGGGCTACGGTACAGCAAGCGACTGTTGCTTCTCCGGTGCCAATTCCGAGAACAACGGAAGCTGCACCTAACATTCTGGCCATCTTGCTCGCAATCCAAGGACAGATGGCTCAGCTGCAACAGCAGGTACAAGGACAGGCCAAGCGGGTGGACCAGATCTACGCGCGGCTGCCGGGACTAGCGCAACACATGTCGTAATGGGTTCGCACGTGGTGGAGCAAACTTTGAAGGTCCTTGCGGTGAATGTTGATTCATTGATTAGGATCGAACGAAGAGCCGCGATGTTTAAATTGCTACAAGACCAAACTCCGGATGTGCTTTTCGCTAGCGAAACCAAGCTAACCGCTAAGCACAAACTGGAGCACAATAATTATATTGTTAGAAGAAGAAACCGGCCCAGATCCAAACGTGGAGGCGGTGTCGCGATCTTCATTAAAGAATGTATAAAATTTCACAGAGTGTACAAGGGAATGTTGCGCAGGTTCCGGGTATTGGAGGCAGTTGTCATTTACATACCGCTCCGCAGTGGAAAGCGGCTGTTTATGGCCTCTGTTTATGCACCTGTGGCTTCACAATACACCCTATTTATTACAGAGCTCGACACGCTTTTTCGACTTCTGAGGCTGGAATCGGGGGAGAATTATTTTATAATCGGCGGGGATTTCAACGCTAGACACAGAGATTGGGGAAATAATTTGCCAACTACTAGAGGGAACCTACTACTCGATTGGTGGGGTCAGCACGATGTCATGTACAGACTCGGTCTTAAAGCGACGGTTAACCCGTCGTTTTCCAGAGGCGGGTCTTATTTGGATCTACTGCTGTTCGACGAACGTATACGACTGACAGGTACGAATTTACAAACATTAAACTGTCTGCGCACATTCGACAGCGACCGTTGCGGATTTAGCACAGAAATTACAGTTCCCAACGAAATTGCGGAATTGGAGGAGTTTGTCCAAAGATATTCTTACAACTACAGTAAGACCCGATGGACACGCTTCTCCGCAACCTTGACAAGAGCGCTCTCCTCGAACACGCTCCACCCACCGTCCAATAGGAATTTTTCAACCGAGGAGATCGACAATTACCTAAACAAATGGACGAGACAATTAAACAAACTATGCACTCTACAATACCGCGGTATCGACGTACGACTAACGAAGACCTGTTCCGCAATCCTACTATTGGCGCATTGCACCGACAGAAAAGTAGACTTCTGACAAGACTTAAAAACTTGTACAGACAGTTAACTGACCGACAAGAACCGGAGATTAGGACACTGAAGTCGTCGATTAAAAGTATTCAAATGCTAATAAAAGAAAATTACAGAATTGCTATAAGTTCATATTGGAACAAAAAGGTTCGAGCTGTAAACACCAGCAACCCGAATATGTTTCCGCAAATCAATAAACTATTTCGGAGAAAAAATCAAAACGACCTTCAGTGTCTTAAAATAGCCCGGACAACAGACAACGAACGGTTACTGACAACAGCAGCCATTGATCCAAATGAGGCCGCTGATGATGACGACTTTTTTGTAATCCAGGATCCACAGGAGAAGGTTGAGGCCATAGGGGCGACTTTCCAGGAAGTATACAAGGCCATTGATAACATTGGCCCTAATTACGACCTGGACAATCGTGTCTTGGTGCACGACTTCTGCATTCGAAATGAAATAGGGAACTGGCGATCCGAAGGCTCTGGTTTCACCGGTTCAACGACGAAAATATAGCAAATAACGTCATTGCCAGAGAGGGTGGCTTACCCCCGTTCATTTCGAAGGAATGACTCCATTAGATCTTCGACACAATCAGGGCTAAAAAATCGGTGGGGACCGATGGTATTCCGAACATCGTGCTTCGACATCTTCCTCTAGAAGCGGTGGACATTTACACTACCCTGTTTAATAATGTAATGAATAATTCACATTATCCAGCGCATTGGAAAACGGCGGTGGTTCAACCTATCCCCAAAAAGGGAAAGGATATATCCAATCCGGCGAATCTCCGGTCGATAAGTCTCCTTCCGAATATCAGTAAGGTTTTTGAAAAAGTAATCAATAGAGCTCTGTCTAGGTGGGTTGAGGACAAACATATAGTTCCGGATAATTAATTCGGTTTTAAGGCGGGACATGATATCGCACATGCCGCGTCTAAACTGGTGTCCGATATCCAATGGAACAAAAGCAAAAAAGAATGTACTGGTGCCTGCCTTGCTGACTTGGAGAAGGCCTTCGACACCGTATGGTTAGAGGGTCTTTTCTATAAGCTGACTGGGTTGGGGATCAGTAAACCACTCTTGTACATTCTTTATAATATGATAACTAACAGACAGTTAATCGTGAAGAATGGTGATGTGACTTCTGTTGGAATATTTCAAATTAAAAATGGTCTTCAACAAGGCGCGGTCAATTCGCCGATTCTATTTAACACTTATACAAGCGACTTGATAGGTTCACTTCCCCATACTATTGCGTACGCAGACGATTTGGTAACGTACAGAACAGGTCCAACAATCGAGGTTATTAATACTCTCTTGCAGAGAGACTTCGATAAGATAAGACGATTTTGCGATGACTGGAAGTTGAAAATCAACTTTCAGAAGTCAGAAACCATTCTCTTTTGGACGCCGTTGTCTAGAGCCTCTAGGGATACCAGAAAAAATTGGCGAAAGTTCTCTATCATTGGACAACACGGACAGCCACTTGACTGTCGAAATGTAGTCAGATACCTTGGAATCTGGCTGGATCAGTTTCTGTATTTTGGTAAAAATGTAGATGCTGCTCTGGCCAGAGCTAAAGGTGCTTTTGCCCTTACAAAGAGACTGTTTTATAGCAGCCAACTCGATACGAGGGTAAAGGTAATTTTCTACATGGCCCTTATCAGGCCCATGCTAGTATTTGGTTGTCCCGTGTGGTTCAATGTACGAGCAAGCTTAATGGAAAAGATTCGGGTGTTTGAGAGGGCTTGCCTTAGGGCTTGTCTTCGCTTGTACAGAACACCAGAATCGGAGTACAAGAAATTTTATCCTAATGAGGTCCTTTATAACAGGGCGAACCTAATACGAGTGGACAACTTCGTAATTAAGCTGACTCGAAGGCACATTGCAAGAGCAATGACCTCGACGAATAACCTGATATCTGGGGCTTACTACCCCAATTACCTTTACTACGAGAGTGTGCGCTCTAATGGCTTCGTTCCACCGGAAGCATTCCTCTACCTAGATCAGTTAGGGTTGATCCAGGATAGATCAGCGGTGCCGTTAATCTTCCATGTCGCTCGGACAGCTGGGGACAGGCGATTCAACTATAACAGAGACGTCGCACACGGCAGTGTGGATCGCCTCAGGTTCAGTAGAGCGGTGGGGAATCGCGATAAGAGGGATGTCGTTCGGCAGCACCAGCATTTCTGGTGGTTGAATGATGGGGAAGATGTTTCGTCGTCGTTTCCGTCAATTACGGACCAGCCTCACTAATGAGGCAGAGCTGACCAATCTATTTGCCCAGTAAATAGCAATGGCCGGCTTACATAGGTTTAGGTTAGCATTTAAGAATTTAATTTTGGTTTTTGCGAATGCCCCCATTTATTCGGCTTAATACAAGCTATAACTTAAAAAATAAACTTAAACTAAAACTTAAAACTAAGGTTGGTTGGAGTGGTGAAGGAGAACAGATTTGTGGTAGGAAGTGGTGCGGTGAAAGCCAAAAACGGTAGGGTTTGAGTTGATTTGACGTAGCATACGGGAGATTGGTTCGTTCGCGCCATAGGAGGTGTGGTGGGTTGGTAGATAGAAGAGTCGAGGGGTACTTCGATTACGAGGGTTAGTGTTGAGGAAAATGGAGTTGTGAAGGGACGCGCATTCAACGTGACCTGAAAGGAGTCGATGAATGAAGAGAAAGTCTGCTGCATCTCTGCGATCTTCGAGGGTGTTTAAGTTGATAAAGTTGAGACGATTTTGATAGGGGGGCAGATTAAAAGGATCGTCCCAGGGCATACCTCGGAGAGCAGATCGAAGAAAACGGCGCTGAATGCCTTCAATTCTCGAGACATGAACACGATGATATTGGGACCATACTTGACTGGCGTACTCTAGGAGGGGGCGAACGAAGGTAATATAGAGGGACCTGGTCACGTATGGGTTGGTGAATTCTTTGGCCCACCGTTTTACAAAACCTAGTGCAGAGTTGGCTTTGAGGATTTTCTCATCTATATGTAAACGGAAGTTGAGCTCGCTGTCTCACAAAATGCCGAGGTCGCGAAGAGACTGTACCGAGGAGATAGGTTGGTTATGGAGAAGATAGAGTCGGGGAGGAGATTGGTTCCGCTTATGTGAGAGGTGATGGATTGGCCTTTGGCGATGTTAAGTTCCAAAGAATTTTTGAGGCACCAGATCGAGAAACTATCAAGATCTTGTTGAAGGAGGAAAGAGTCATGGGGAGAGGAAATGGTTTTGAAAAATTTGGTATCGTCGGCGTAAAGGGAGACAGACGAGTGTTTGATGATCATATCGAGATCATTTATGGTTAATATAAAAAGAAGGGGACCGAGATGGCTGCCTTGTGGAACTCCAGAGGTGGCCAAAAATGGAGCGGACTGGGCTGACCTAAAACGAACACTGTAAAAACGGTTTTCGAGGTAAGAGGATATCCATTTTAACAATATGGGTTCAAAGCCGAGGGCAGACAATTTAAAGATAATTAACCGATGAGAGATTTTATCGAAGGCTTTGCTAAAATCGGTTGCAACTACATCGACTTCATTGCCATTCTCTAGGGCAGCGAGGGCAAAGGATACAAATTCAACGAGATTTGTGGTGGTTGACCTACCCTTTAAGAAGCCATGTTGTCTAGGGGAAATAAGTGATTTGCATTGGAAGCTTAGAGCTTCATACAAAATACTTTCGAAGAGTTTGGGTATATGGGAGAGTTTATCGATGGGACGATAGCTGGTTATTTCATTCCTTGATCCTTTCTTGTGGATCGGGGTTATGAAGGAGGTTTTCCAAACCTGAGGAAATTCTCCTTGTGAAAGGGATAGACGGAAGAGATTAGAAAGGGCAAGGGAAAGAGAGGAAGAACATTTTTTAAGAAATATGGCAGGGTGTGAATTCGTCATTGAGTTGGTGTAATTTATATTCGATATAAGACGGGTCCAAAATATGAGAAAGAAGTGGGCCATTGGAGAAGTTCAGTAGGTAACTAAAATAAGATGGATCTGGTACAAAGGAGTCGTTGGTGAAGGATTGTTTAAAAAATGTGGCAAATAGGTTGGCAATGCTGAGTGGATCGGTTGATGACCTGTTGTTGAAAGAGAGGGAAGGAGGGTAACCGTCGGACTTTCTTTTGTAGTTAACAAATTGGAAAAAGGACTTAGGGTGGTTTATAAGGTTGACTTGCGCATTGTTAAGGTAGCGCTGGTAAAGGGAATCGTAAAGTTCGGTGAAATGAAGATAAGCACCAAGATAGTTGGAATAGTCGGTAAAGGATCTGGTACGCAGGAAAACAGCCCATAACTTATTTCTCTTATTTCGTAAGGAACGAAGCTTGCGATTATACCAGGGAGGACTAGTAAATGATGTTTTAAGGCGGGAAAACGGAACGTAAAGGGAAAAAGAATTAAATATTTCTTTATAAAAAATGGATAAGGCATCATTTATACTTAAGTTGTGAAAGTTAAAGTGGGATCTGCTGAGATATTCACAGATTTTGTGAAAGTTTGCTTTATGAAAGTCGTGGGATGAGAGAGTTGTGGGGGGAGTGGACTGGAATGACGAGTTATGAAAAAATGAAAGTAGAAGGGGGGGATGGTAGTTATCGATTGTTGAGAGAGATAGGGGACAAAGTGAGACTGAGGAGTTAATTGGATCTGTTGTGAAAATAAGGTCTAATTGCCTACCCATATAATTGGATATACTACTGACTTGGCATAGACTTGAGTCTGTTAAGCGATCTAAGAAGAGACATTCCTTAGCTGAGATGGCATTTGAAGCGATGAAAAACGATTGATCATCTGATGGAGTCCATTGTAGTTGAGGAAGATTAAAGTCGCCAAAAATAAGGATATCATCAATAGGGTCTGACAGGTCAATTAAATGATCGATCGCATCAATAACAAATTGGTAAGATTCGATAGGTTGAGCTGGTAGGATGTAGCAACATATATTTTTATTGCGACAAAGTCGGCTTTAGAGGATGAAGAAATTGTAATGGGAGAAGAGTTAAGGCTGTTGTCCATCGCCAGTAGGACGCCTCGACAGGGGGAATCTTTATTTGTGCGGGTAGAATCGTCGTCGCGGATAACATTAAAAGTAGGAGGGAACAATTCCTGGTTCTTTATGTCGGGAATCAAATTGGTTTCGGTCAAGGCGTAAATATCAAAGGGAAGAGCATGCGATTGACGTAGGACAGCATTGGTTTTAGAGCGAAGACCTCTTACATTCTGGTAGTAAAATGTAAGAGGGATGTTGTGGGGTGGAGGTGTGAGGCAGGATGGTTTAAGCGCTGGCAAGGGAGGCACGTTATGGATGAACAAATTTGTCGTGGTCGGCTCGGCTTCGTTGTAGGTGTGATACTCCTTTAGAGTGAACATAGTTGCCGAAACATATACATATATCAGTGTATACAAAGGTGTATGCTGATATATGTATATGATTGTGTATAATGTCTATGTGTGTTTAGGTTAGGTAGGCTAAGGTTTATTTTAAGCTAGATATTAAGTTTTTATAAAAAATAAAAAATTATATTTTTTTTTACATTAACGGGGTTTCATACCCATAAAATGGCGGAATTTTTCGTGGAAAATAACAGTTTAACTTTAGATGGGCACCAAAAATTTTTAAATAAAAAAAAATAACAATCATAGAACGTTGGGGGGGAGGATTTGATGATACTTTGACTAAATTTTAATCGTTTTGGATTTCAGACAATTACCGACCGAGATATAGTGAACACCGCAAGTTGTTATTTTTCTAAGACGTTCTGGGGCAAGCTCTGTCACCGGCTTGTTTTTCAATATTTCCGCATGAAAAAATTACAGAATATTGTTAAAAGTGTGAATAAATTTGCTCAATCCATACTTTAAAAAAAAAATCATAGAAAAAGTGTTTTTTCTTACGCTGAAACCCTTACCCCTCCTTAAAGAAGGCCTATTCGACTTGGATTATGTAACAAAACAGGAGCAGATTGCTGATATACCTACCAAGCCATCCAGTTAAGTAAAATTTGAATATTTTTGCCAGAAGTTATAAAGCGTGCCTAAGTGATTTTGAATTATTTAAAATTTAAACTCTTTAATATTGAATTATTTTAAAGTAAAGCATTTAAAATGTGAATTATTGATTAAATATTACTATTAAGTTGGGGTGTGAATTACTGTACATATAGTGACAGACTGTACCAACTACAATACATACATAACTGCATACTTGTGCTTTCACATTTGAATTTATCTTTAATAAATCTTTTTTAATTAAACCATCAAGGTGAAAAGACATTTGTTTGATCTGGCTCAAAAAGCGCGATCTCTAACTAACTGCCTCCACCGCCTACTGCATGGTGTTTCTCTAACGTATTGTCTTTCCCGGTTGTAATCGAAGAATTCTCGGGCTAAAGCATTAGTGTTCAATCACTTTGAATGTCCTAGCCATCATAGGCGACTAACGTCCACTTTTCTGACCAGGTCAGTGTGACTATACAGCTCGTAGACTTCATCGTTAAATATCCTCCACCAAGCCCCGTCAACGTGTACGGGAGCAAATATTTATCTAACGAAGAATTTTTCTCTCAAAACGACCAAGGCTATCTTCATCCGCTTTAGAAAGGGTCCATTCTTCGGAACCATAGAGCAGGACTGGGATTATAAAGGTCTTATATAAAGTTTCCTGAACAACCAGGAGAGGGCCTTACTACATAGTTGCCTTCTCAGCTCAAAGAAACAGTGATTGGCAAGCTTTATTCTTCGTTTGATTTCTGAAGAGATGTCGTTTTCAGATGTGATAGCAGAGCCGAGGCAAACAAAGTCCCTTACTACCCCAAAGTTATAGCTCTCGATTGTGTCATTCTGGCCGATTCGTCGATGTTGAGTGTTCCTTCGTGTTGACAGCATATATGTACTTTATTTTGCCCTCGATTACCGCTAGACCCATTTTTGCCGCTTGTGTTCAAATACTCGCAAACGCACCAGTGACAGCTCGCTGTGTTCTATCAATAATATCAATATCGTCGGCGTATGCAAGCAGTTTTACAGACTTTTATAACTCTAATGTTGACTTACGCGTTTCGTATAACTTTCTCAAGTACGAGTATAATATTGAAAAGCTTACATGACATCAAGCGCATCACTTTTCCTAAATCCTTTTTTGAAATCAAAGTTCTCGAGGAGAGTGTTTCCCACATTTACAGAGCAACGAGCGTACTCATTCCTCTTTCTTCATAATTTGACGAGCTTGGCAGGGTTACTAAAACTAGACAGTGCTCTGTGTAATTCATCTCTATAGTTGCTGTAATATACGCAGTTAAGATCGATAAAAGAAGCAGGGAGTATTGATTTTGTTTTTCTTAGAATTTTTTCCCGCATCTGTCATAGTGTGAATATCTGGTCGATTGTGGAGATTAATGGGTCCGAAATTGTTGAAGTTAAAAGAGTTTTCTTACTTGTGGATCGGGCAAACGGTGCTAAGATTCTATTCTTCAGGAAAGCTTTCTACTGAACAAAAGTTGATGCAAGCTCTATTCCAAGTCATCTCCCGGTGCTTTGAATTGCTCGCTAGGTAGGCCATCCAGTCCAGTACCCTTGTTGTACTTAAGCTTATATATTGCTATCATCAATTCATTTTGGTCGGCTGTACGTATCTCTTGATTTAATCCAGGTTGAATGGTTCATTTTGCCATTTTTCCAGCGGAATTTTGGTTGTCCTTGACATTTAAATGTCTGCAGCGGTGGTTTTTCATATCCTCTGTGCTCACTATGATTCTACAACTAAGTTTCTTCATTCATCCGTACAAGCCTCTATTCGTATTTTCTTGTATCGGCATGTTCCGCTTACTTTTTGGTAAGACTTCCGAACATTGTTTGTGGAGTAGCACTTCTCTATGTTATTTCCTCGATCGAGCGCCTCTAATGATGTTTCTTTTTCCACCAGAGAAGCGAAAGTTCTTTTCTCCGGTTTTGCTCATAGAGGTTATGGGCCCCTTTCGTTCTTCTATGCAGTGCCACCTCGCAGTCGAGTTGTTTCCATAATTGCTCTTACCTGCATTCTCTATCAAACCATAAGTTTCATGGATATGGTAGCGTGAAACCCAAGCGTTTCTGACGGCTTCTTGGCATCGATGGCACTGGTCTTCAGCAATTGATGTTGACGTAAGCGTACCTTTCTACGCAATGAGATAGTGGTCCGAGTCTATGTTCGCCGTTTAGAATATTCTGTCTCTCTCTCTATCAAATTAAAAAAAAAACTGAACACGTCCTCCGGCATTTTAAGAGTAGTAATACCCTCTTGTGTGTTAAGTTATTTAAAAAAAAATATATACTAGAGGATTGTCGTGCGTTGATGGCGGCAGAATTAATTTTGTGGATATTAAGATGGGGAAATTCTATACCAGCTATATTGATTGGCTAAATTGGATTAGCCTTTGTCAGTTAACAGATGTCGTGCCGGCTATACTTCCCGTCTGTTCCATAGAAAATGCTCTGCCTTTTTTGCACTCCAACAACACTCCGAAATTAACATTTTCTTGGAGGTTTTGATTTTTCCTTAGAATCGGCAAATTACTGGAAAGCCAAATAAAATCGAATTCTCTCAACTTCTACTTCTGGAGAGTATCTCATTAGATCGTAAAAATTTGCCTACACAACAATATTTATGTATTTTTTTTTTTTGGTACATTTTTAAATTATAAAATAAAAATGCAAGAACAAAACAATAATAAATTCGCAAAAAGCACGCCTGCATAAGCCACTACAATAAGACCATTGTTTTCGATGTACCCCATAGAACTGAAAATATTTGAATCCATTCCATTTATCGGCTCTTTTGCCTCTGTAGGATCGAAATTCTAAAATTTAAAAGTTTAAATACTACTCGTATATTCTGTAATGTACTTTTTTTTGCCTATAAAATTTTGCCCTAGATACTAATTTCATTATCAAATGTGGATAGAAATAAATTAGGTCCATTAATTGAATTTAAATATTAGAAAATATGCTTCACACTAATTAGAATTAAATTTGGGTCTTGCATGCGTGTGGTACGAGTAAACTGAGATACGAGTAAGTATTTTTATCAAAAAGATGTGAAATCCCAAATTGTATCTGCTGGATACTGTTACAACGAAATTAGACTCCAGCCTATGCTGAGCTGATGGTGTGTGTTTTTAAATCGAATTGTAATTGGAATCCATTGAAGCGGAAACAGTTTTACAAAAATTTACATAAAAAAAAATCTCATACTCAACCAATAGTCAGTATCAGATAGAAATATCAGAGATACCATAGAACAGAGTAATTGATTTCTCTGCAGTTGAAATTTGTATGAGAACAGAAATCAGTGGCCGGGTTTGCATAACCTTTGCCATTAAGCTAGTCTTTAAAAGCTGACTGTTGGGTTTTTACTTTGTACTTAATATCTGTAGGACAGAAAAGTGCGGTTTTAAAATGAAACACGTCGTTTCTTCTTGAAGTACGAGTACCAACAAAGAGAGAGTTTATTTAATCTGTCGGAAATTACATCCATTTTTAACTTTAAAAGTGTCATACATTCGTATTGCAAATCATAATCTTATGTTGCGTTTATTTTTTTACATTTCGATTAAGTTTTTACATTTGAATTAAATTTTAGCTTAGTTTCAATAATATGTATTATTACAATCTCATTAAAAACAATAATTATTTAAAACGAAATGCATGATTGTATTTCCGAACAGGGATCTTTATAGTTACTGATGGCCGAGTGCCGAGCTGACCATCAATGAGTGCACACGCACAAGTTCCCTCGTGAAATTCGCTCCTCGCGAATATAACAACCGTGGCGAAAAAAAATAACAGGGCGCGAGTAAGGGACAACTCCGTTCTAGCAAAAAAATGTTCATTAAACCCTCTTAATCTCAAGTATGACAATAGAATGATTACATTTTTGATTTCATTTTCGCAAATTAATTTATTTGCAGAATTGAATTCCAAGAACTTTAGCTTGCGGTGGAAATTGGCCATTTGCAATTCACTTGTGCAATTTCAATTATTATTATAATTCAATTATTAGAATTAAGTTACAATAAAAGTGCTTAATAATATGCGTTGGTGGATGTCAATCTTTGGAGCGTGTCATGTCATGTGCTGGTGTCGCGTTTAGGGTTCCAGAGTGGTTGACCGTATGAACTTAGTTAGGGGCAACAGAAGTATAGGTTACTGATGAGTTGTAGCTCGCGCGAGTGAACAAAAAAATTACAATTACAACAAAAAAAAAAAATCTCTTATGCGCGGAAGAAAAAATAAACAACGCGCGAGCGCTGTGCAAAAAACATCAACAGTGCTGGAATCCCATCCTCCCTGCCCCTGGTCTTACTGTTTCTTGCACTCAGTCACTGCCGTTACTGTAATACATTGTCATACAGCGCGTGCAGTTACTGAGTGTATCTAATAACCGACGAATAGATGTTTGTGGGTATGAATCTAGTTTGTGCTTTATTTTTTATTGTTGTAAGGGCATAACACCTACAATAATTTGATTTGGCAAACCAATTCTGAATTTTTACTTCACAGCTGCGCTTAGTATAGTCGTTGTTTGTGTTTTTTCTGTTTGATTTTTTTATATAATGACTCGGGAATTTATAGCGGATATTGCCAACCAACTACTTTTCTGCGTACGTCCACGTCTGTAAATACAGACCAGCAGTTTTGACACTTAGTGAAACTCAGGTAGATCCCCGCCCACACCTCTCAGATCAGTCTGATCTGAAGCTACCTGGCTACGAACTAGTGCCATTATTCTTTTCCCACCGCGGTCTCACCATTTACGTGCGTAGTGATGTAGCTCAACAAACTCCACCATAACGAAGTGCCTGTTCCAATTCGGAGTTCAATTTCATGTGGCTAAAATTCCATCTCCGTAAGCAAATTATCCACTATTGCTTTATTTACAGAAGCCCCAAACTGGACAGTAATTCGACCTTTAACGAATTTGATGCACTGTCACATTATACATAATTCTGGGTGGATTCGACATTCTGGACACACAACACCTGAAGGACGGTGTCTTCAGATCTTCGTTGCGGAAAACTTTAACCCAGCTTGTAAATGAGCCTACACGAATATCGAACGTTGATAGTCATACCGCTAACACCCTTGACTTGTTTTTAACTTCTCACCTTGATAAGTACACCGCAGATGTGGTCTGCCCTCTCTGTTCGTCTGATCACCGTATTATATCAGCTAATTTCTTGTACACCGACCAAACAGTTAGAGACATAATTCCTAAAAGAAACGTATGGCAATAAGAGAAAGCCAATTGGAGCGGACTTAACAGCTTCTTTAGGAATTTTAACTGGTCGTTATGTTTCCTCGATAACCACGTGGATGCCGCTGCGGATATGATCACAGACACTATTCTCTTTGGAATGAGATCCTTTATCCCTAATCGGATGAAGAGTATTAAACCAAAAGAAAAAGCATGGTACGACTCGAGCTGTAAAGAGGCTGTCATTGTTAGAGAAATGTTTTTTCGGTCCTATAAGACAAACCCGACAGAGCTCAAACGAGCTAGGAATGACTTCAAAGCCTTTCTTAAGCGTGTAAAATTCCAATATAACAAAAAATTGGAGCAAAAAATACTGCAAGGTCCCAAAGGTAGTAACAATTTTTGATCGTTCGTCAAAAATATTAGAAATTCTGCTTCATCTTCCATCCCAACGCTCATTTAGAATGACATTGCAGCTGTCAGCTCTTTGGTCAAGCCAGGTGGGCCAGGGTTACTTTCACAAAGCGACATAAGGCCAAATTATTTTGTGACATAAGACCAAATTCGTTTCAATGTACTATTAACATATAGGCACCTACCAGACATATATCGTTCGACGTTAAAATTGAGATAAGAATAACACTGTTGTGTGCGAAGCGAGCGAAGTGAGCCACCCACCCCACAGCCTCGCTTATAGATGCCAGCCTAACAGTTGTTGACATACCCCTAGCGGAGCGACGAAGGGAGAAAAGGGTGAAATCCTGTTAGTAAACGAAGCTAGTCACACACCTCAAACAGTGGAAAGTGACATAAAGCCAAATTGGCCTTATGTTGCTTTGTGAAAGTGAAAATTTTAAAATTTGGCCTTATGTCGCTTGGCGTTATGTCAAGGCACCCGTAACCAGCATGCTAATGTCGAAAATAAAGAAAAAGAACAACCTATTGAAATCGTTCACTATTCATAATTTATCATTTATCCCAAAGAAATAGCAGTTAGAAAGTAAAGCATCCCTTAAAGGACACCTCCATACTAAACTGTCTTAAAATGAGTATGTATTGCACATATTAGCACAGCCAGCACCAATGTCATTCAACTGTATCTGCCATTTGTACGCTAATTTTATCTGAACTTTACTGTTCGCGTTCCTTCTCTGTTAATAGCGAGATAACTTATCTGGACCAATTCACGGAAATAATATCAGAAAATGGTGATGTGCATCAGTAGCTGGTGTTTACAGTGGAGGAAACAATTCTAAAGGAACTTTCATTTATTCATGAAATCGACCCTGTTTTTTGTAAAAAAAAAAGGGAACCATGTAAAGTTAATATGAGTTATTTTCTGAAGAAAAAACACTAACTCTAAAAAAAGTGTTAGAGAAAAATAATAGCCCGAAATTAGAAGTAAAATCTTGAAAGAATGAAAGGAAGACTGATGGCTTAGATGAGTGCCCATTGAGTCATCAGCCCTTCTTAATTTTTGCTAAAAAGCCAATACCCACCACGTACGACTCTGCGCTAGACGCACTTTGTTTTCGGTTTCCTTTGCTTAAGGGTTACTGGCCATGATGCAATACATATTCTTTCTTTCCTGTCATTTTATTCTGATCTTATGGAAATGCCATCTATTGTATCTCAATACAACTGCAACTCTTCAGGTTGCTCCGATAACACGAAGTTGGCTTTCAATGCCTTAAGAAATGGCTTGGGACAAAACCGGGCGATGTAGTCTTTGTGGAGGATAACAACCTTAGACCTTTCTTCTCGTTAGGAAAATTTACGTCTGTCTTTCAGGCGGAGAGACACAAAATTCTGTTCTCAATTAACTATATTACAAGAAACAGGTCTAATACGAAAGTATCTGCGTCTGTATCGATAAACAAGCATGCCCTTGAACCTGTTTATCACTCCGTAATAATTTAAAAAATGCGTGATTATTTTATCGTAGTTGGAAGTCTGGATAACCTGAGTCTCTTCTCCTATGTCACAATAGTAAAGCGGTATATAAGATCGGGCCTAATCTTTGGGTCTCTTATGAGAGCTCATAATTTGGCATGCTCATCTAGATTGCACGCAAATTAGGCAGAGGCTTTCGACTCTGCAAAATGTGCGTCCTTTCTCCAGGTCTTTGCTAAGAAAGACTATATACTTCTTACTATCGCCTTAATGTGGTTTGTGCCGCCGACCAATTATCAAGGCTTCGCCCACTATGACGTTGTCTAATAATGAACGGGGGTAGAGCAAACTGGTCCGAATCGAAGGTTGCTGCGAGGTAGGTCCCCAAGTGGGAGCTTCACTGTGGCCATAGATAAACTAACCTAGATGTCAAACTTTCCAGATATTGGAAAATCAAAACCGGTTTTCTACTGATCGCCTCCATCAGTGTGACCCTGTCTGTGAATACGTGTGAATTGTTAACAATGGCAATTTCCCTTGCATTTTATACAAACCACGCCCTTTTTATCAAAAAAAACGTCACACACACGTGCAAATTGCTCTCATTTTAGAAATTTTACTGTAAATTGCTCTCATTCTGCCAAATTTTGACAAAGTTATAGAGATGTAAAAGTGTTGGAATTCACTTACAGTGTGTCTGTGCGAAAGTTAAGGGTTTGCAAAAGTACTAATAGTGTGTGACATCTACGTAGGTATGTTTATCTATGGTATGGTTTAAAGAGAAGCATCACTAAATATAGTAATCTACTTTTGAATTTCATAAATAGTTGTTTTATTTTGCGGAAAATCCTTCACACATATCTAAAGCAAAGAAAACAATAAGCCAGGCAGGTTATTCAATCAATTCAAGCCAAAAAACGGAAACAATTTGAAATACACATAAATGTTAGAAAATGTAGTGACTATGCGTTTATCTACACCTGGAGTTTTACAAGAGCTTCTAAGTCATTATGATTAATATTAAATAGCCAATCTCTTAACTGTACCAAAAACATATTCAGTGACCTTTGTTGTCTTAAAGACTGAGCAAGTTTATTATACAGAGGACAAGAAAATGTGGTATAAAAATTACGAAAGGCCGTGGTACGAAACTAAGGCACATAAACCAGCTGTAAAGAGTTTTCACGAAGATTATGCCTGTCAAGGATTTTGAAATTTAGATTGCCTGACCTTTTGAAAAATATCTTAAACAGTTTAAAGCAGTATAAATGGCGAGCAGAAAGAATTTTTAAATCATGGAATAATGGAAAACTTGAATGTAGACGATCTTTAAAGCAGAGTTTTCTCAAAATATATTTCTGAATGGTTAGTAGAGGTTGTATTGTATTAAAATAGACTCCTCCTTGTGGAGCAAACACCTCTCAAATAAAAAAAATTACGAAGCGTAAACCGAAAGTATTTTCTCAAGGCATTTTTGAGTCAATAATTAACCCCAGGTACTTTAATTCATAGACTTTCTCAATAAGAAAACAATTATCACTGCAGACAAGACTGCTTAAAGAAGAAGTCGATAAGTTGCAAGAACATGAAGTCAATTTGAATTTAGGCCACTCAGGTACATGGTAAAGTATATTAGCTACAAAAGCATTTTGGATAGACAGACTGAAAAACATAACTTTCGTTTTAGAACTAATAATTAATTTGTGCTCAGCAAACCATATTCTGAATAAGTTTAGATCCCAGTTTATATCTGCTCACAGATCTAAATGGCTCTTAAAACCATACACACAACCTATGTCGTCAGCAAAAGCGCTTAACATTCCTTTAAAATTTAACCCAAATAGCGAATTTACGTATATTAGAAAAAGTAAAGTAAACCGATCCCTTTGGTACACCTATATTAATAAATTTAATTCCACTCCTGGTTTCGTCAGGAGATCCTTTGAGATCTATTCTCCATGTAAGATCTAAGCCACTCGAAAATAAAACCCCGAAAACCTGCTCTTTTTAGCTTCCTGAACAAAATTTCATGATATACCATGTGAACAGCTTTTGTTATATCCCAAATAAGCCTGCTGTATTCATTTTGTTGTCCAGATTAGTGTATATTTGGGAACAAAATTTTTATAGAGTATCTTCCATAGACTTACCTACGGTATTACATCCGCATATTTATGTGCAACAGCAAAATTTCCAGTGAAAATGCTTTTATTGAATACAAAAGCTCCTCGACATAACAAGGGCGTAAATTGTGCCCTCAACACAGGTTCTTCTTTGGTATTACTCTACTAATGTGGGTAAGCGACCATAGATATATAGGCATTCCGTCAACATAAATCAATCTATTATCAGGCGTTCACGCAAAACATCAGAGACATCTGTCGTCTTAACGTGGCAGTACTACATCCCCTGAAACGCTTGATGTGAGTGAGACTGACTGACACCGCGGAGCACTTCCTCTGTGAATGTCGACGACGCTGACAAAACATCAGAGACATCTGTCGTCTTAACGTGGCAGTACTACATCCCCTGAAACGCTTGATGTGAGACTGACTGACACCGCGGAGCACTTCCTCTGTGAATGTCGACGACGCTGACAAAACATCAACATACGCTTCATATTGCCCAGTGCTTAATCGTAATGATAAGGAATTTTACGTGAAACAAAATTACGCTTTACAGCCCACAGACCTCGTACGACATCCTTAGCTTTTCAACCCCTATCATAGTCTTAGAATAAAATCCACCAGCACTGGAATGAGGGTTTCTTCACTTAGTTCGCTGTTCGAACTTCAAAATGTTTCCATTGCGAAACAAAAGATTGAACTTGTCTTTATAATTATTGGCACCACTGTACGCACAACCTGTGAATGTTTATGTAATTTTTTTGTCCGGAACAATTTCATACATTTTGATACAAATTTATGAAAAACGGTCTATAGTGGGCTCCTTATTACCTCGCTCTTCTGTTTTAATTAGTATTTCCTCGATAATATAGTACATATGCTTCCGATAATAGCCTCTCATTCGGTGAAACGTATAATTGCGGCAGCCGATATCAGTTCTTTGAACCTTCATATGTTAATTTGGTATTAAAACAAATTTATTGAGCTCACAGATGTGAACTACTCGCACGAGGAGTCTGGTCTGGCAAATAGTCGTCAGGAGTTGGGGCAGCTTGTTCATTAAAAATATTTTTGAGGCAAAGGAAACTTTAATTCAGTCAAACTTTTTTTGCACAATTTCCTTGTTATATATTCACAGAATGAATGTGCGTTTGTGGCAAATTTGCTTGCAAATTTGTTAAGCCGCAAATAGATTGAATGCATTGAACTTTAATGCAGTGCTTTGTTGGAGTGTTCTCGTGTATTTAATCTCTTTATCGTCAGCTACATTTTTCGCAGAACTCGAGTTTCCTTGACAAGACCTACGTTTCTGTAGGACCATATAAATAGTCATTGTTTTCTTCTTATTAGCCTCTCACGATTTAATCTGCCTTTGAATGAGTCAATTCTTCTGCACCGTATGTTATATCACGACTAAGTTCTACTGGGACTAACTTACCTGTGTCACGTGTCAAACGGACATTCTTAGTGGATTATGTGCTTTCAATTTTGTCAACGCAGTCAGGAACTGCTGTCAATCATGATGCTACAATGGCCCTAAACAGAAAGTCTATAATAATGCCGCTTACCTTTTATGACCAAGGGAAGATATCTATATATATAAAAGAAACTTCAAAAAACGTATGTACGCTATAGACTCTCAAAGTATCCAACCGATTTTGAATTCCGAACATGCTATAGAAAGAGGACGTCTCGGCGATGGTATGCGGCCAAAAAAATTAACATTTTTAAAAAAGTTGTTAGCCCATTCTTGGTCCTTTTTTTAGTCAATTCAACTGTTTTTGGCCAAACTCAAGATAAAGTTTTTTTCTAAGTTTTTTGGTTGTTTAATTTGAATTTTATGTATGAAAATTATTTGAGCCGTTTGTGACCCATTTTGGGCCAATTCTGGCTATATTTAAATTCGTTTACATGTGTCAAGAAAAATATTTGTTTTAGTTTATTTTATTTTTTTTAGTTTTTATATTGCCGATTTTTGAAATTCTTTGTTTTCATTCTCGTTTTCGAGAAAAAAAAAATAGCGTGTGATCATAAATTGAGAGACACGAAATTAAAAAAAATGCGTTTTCTTAGCTGTGTACCAGATATTTGAACAGTTTTCTTATATACCGATGCATACAGTTTACCGTTGCATATAACGTATGTGATTTTTTTAAAGTTTTTCTTTTTTTTTTGATTTCTCATTTCAATGTCAAATTCCTTATGCGTTTTGTTTTTTTTTTAATTTTTCAAATTAATAGTTTTCGTTTTGATAAAAATAATGCCACCAAAGGAATAAATATTGGCCGGCGAACACGTCCAGCTGCACGAGTTGCATATAGAAGAAATGAAGAAAACAATGAATACTATGCGAATCGATTGATGATTCGTGAATATGAATATAATCATGCGTTCCGAAGAATATGTGATATACAATTCTACCAGCTACATACACTGGGAGCCCGCGCCATATGCACGAATATACCTAAGGTGCAATGACATATGTGCGATCTTATGGACGACCTGATCTATTTATTACATTCACATGTAATCCACAATGGGATGAAATCAAAGATCATTTGTTCAACGGTCAAACGCCGAAAGACCGTCACGATATAACAGCACGCGTATTTAAGCAAAAATTGAAGTCTTTGATGGATTTTATCGTCAAAGGTCAAGTATTTGGAGAAGTACGCTGTTGGATGTATTCTGATGAATGGCAAAAGAGAAGCCTGTCACATTCTCATATTATGACTTGCTTGGTGAATAAAATCAGACCAGAAGAAATCGATAGTATCATATCAGCAGAAATACCAAGCAACTAATCCAGGTTTGTTTGATGTTGTCATAAACAATATGATTCACGGACCATGTGGCTAACATAATCCGAATTCACCGTGTATGGTTGATGGAAAATGTACGAAACGGTATCCAAGAGCAATCGTGTGCGCCGGCCAATATTTGCTCCCTTCAGAGGCATTATTTTTAAATATAAAATTCTAATTTACCGACCCCATAAACATAGAAAATGATGTCGGCCGAATTTGCCAAAAAACTTACAAAAATAGTCCAAAAAATTTTTAAACATTAAATTCAAATTTACCAAACCCATAAACATAGAAAATGATGTTTGGTCGAAATCAACTGAATCGGCCAAAATTTAAATTTTTTTGGGCCATATACCATCGCCGTGACTTCCTCTTTCTATACCATGTTCGGAATCCAAAATCGGTTGGATACTTTGAGAGTCTATAGCGAACATATGTACGTTTTTTGAAGCTTCTTTTATATATAGAAATATTAATTATTATTTTTTCCGAAATGTAAGACTAATGGTAAGTTCTATGTAATTTTTTCAAAACGTTAATGAATTTAAATTGTGAATTATCTACTACATAAATAACCTTCAAACGATATGAAAATTTGATGATATTTCTACCATTAGTCATCGATATATTGGAAGGCTGTCTTTTTAAATGAAGATCTGAACAAAGAAATTTATATGCGCCAACCAGGAAGTTTTAATGATGGTTCAGGTAGGGTCAATAAACTCCGAAAAAGCTAATATGGACTTCAGCAGGCATCTCGTTGTTGGAACCAAAAATTAACAGAGATTTTAAAAGGTTTTAACTTGGAGCCGTGTAAGACAGATCTCTGCGTTTTTGTGACAAAAGGCAATGGAGTGCGTATTATACTCGTACTAGCAATCTACATTGACGACAGAATAGTTGCAGCTAAAGAGAACAACGATGCTGTTCAACTGCTCAGTTTTCTCCAGAAATTCTTAAAAATCAGAGTGTTAGAACCAAATCAAACCTACAGAGAGTCAGTAGTGAGCTTGATCTATTTATGCGTATGCAGTGGGAGTTGTATCGCGTTATTTGGATTCAACAAAACAGACTCATGTTAATACTCTTAAAAGAATTCTAAAATACATCAGTAGCAAGGAGCAAATGGGTATTCGTTTCAAAAAAAATATAAATTTTTCTTTGATATGTTTCAGTGACGCTGATTACATTGGTGATACAACAAATCGGCGGTCTACGACAGGATACAATTTCATGTTGGGAAATGGACCAGTTTCTTGGGCACCACAAAGGCAGAGATGTCTGTCACTATCCACTAGTCAGTTTGTCAGTTTGTCAGTTTGGATGAAGAAGCTTTTGTCTGAAATGCGCTCAAGTGGTTTTGATGCTGCTACACTGAATATGGACAACCAAGGTGCAATACGGCTAATAAAGAACCCGGAGTTTAATAAAAGGACAAAGCAGATTGATGTGCGCTAACATTTTATTAGAGAGAGATACGAGTGTGGAGATTTTGAAATTCATTACTTTCCATCTGAATCTCAAATTGCAGATATTTTTACAATTTAAGAGATATTTTAAGCAAAGATAAGTTTGAAAAGTTTAGATCTACTTGATTGGAGATTTTTGATCTATGGATTATTGAATTGATTGTATTTAACGAAATGCCTATACTTTATTGTTCGCTTAACAGGATTAAATTGAATTGCATTCTTGAATTGAAACATTTAAAAGATAAGTCCACTTAAATTTTCCAAAAATGGGGGTGTAAAGTATTATTTGAAAAATTTGTATGACAACTATTTTCGCAACTAGATGAATTTCGTCAACAAAGCAAACATTCTGGATCTTCATTAAAAAATAGGGGCTACAATTTCAGAATGGATTCTACTGATTTTATTGTGGCATTGCCTCTGACATCTGGAATTTCGAAAACCTTTTGAAAAGGTTTGAAAGTTGAAAAAATATCTTTCAAATTATCGTTTATACACGTGGTAAAAACTTGCAAAACCGTTCTAAATTCTTTTCTATTTTGGAAATCGCACTAGAAAGAGACTTCTGGATTTTCATCGATTCTTCTTGGTACATGGCGCGTTCTGTGAAGTTTCAGAAAATCATTCTCTGGACTAATTTTTAATTTCTTAGCGAATGAAACTGAACTTTTTATTAATGCTTCGATTCGGGCGTCATCGTCGTTCATTTGTTAAAATGATACTGATGTGCTTCGAATCAAAATCGAAATAGTAAACGCTAATCTTGGATTGGAATAAGCTTAATATTTCGAAGACAGTAATTCAGCGCAAATTTCCATTTCTGAATAACAGAAAAACTTTATTTCCTTATCACAGGACAATGCAAAACCGTATGCGACAAGGGAAACCGTCTAAAAAACTGCAGAGATTATTTGGGAAATTTTATCCCAACCTCTTGTCTTCATAAAATAAGTTACATAAACCTGGGCACCAGTCTAATTGATAGCATATTCCATTTCTCTCCAGTCTAAGACAACATAAAACACTGGTATTCTAAAACCAAGCTGGTATATGTACTTAAGTCTCTGGAGATTACCTAAAGAAACCTCGCAGTTTCATTAATACAACTTAACTACAATGTAGGATCCTTATTCTCACAAGCTGTATCGCGAAAATTTCCATTTTCCATAAACATCTCTCAGTCGAAAGTCGTCAACCAACAGAGATCTCGAAACAAAACTTCTTGAATACTTAATTTAAGTAACTTTACAAAGTTTGATTTGGAATTGACTTTTTGGCATAAAAATGTTCAAGGCAAAAAAGGACGAAAATACTTCATTGGTATCAACATATTTCATATTCATCACATCGAATAATGCTTTGATGTTGGTATAAAAAGAGAACACTCATTTCAAAAACCAATATATTGGAGTGATATCTTTGTCAAAGAACTTTCGGAAATATTGATTTTGTCATACCGAGAAGTCATCGCAATCCTAAAGCCATTACATTGCCACACAAACTGTTCCAGGCTATGTTATGTATTCAACTGTTTTTAATTAAATCTGCACTGTCAAGTGTGCAAAGATCAATAAGGGAACCTTGTCATGTCGGCTCGATACTGATTATTTTTATTTTTCTTTTACCTCCATTGTCATTGAATAAATGTCCAAACCGAAAACATAATATAATAAATTGAGGGGTTAAAAGAAAATGATTTTTTTCTGCGGTGTTTTTTTTAAATCACCACTTCGGGCGATTCCACTACTCGTCCTTTACCTTTGTGAGACCTAATGGAATCCCAAACTCCAGTAGGGAGCCTTGCCAAAGCATGACAGATATACCGACTTTTGTTAGTCTCCACGTGTTGGAAGTAGGAAAAGCGTTTGTAATTTTTTTACGTAATACCACTATTCGTGTGTCCTGACGATCCTTTCAGTTATTCAGCACATTTTACTCTTATTTATCATTTATCTTCTACAAACATTTTTTCATTGATAATCTACAAGGACCCAAGGAGGAAATGTCTTTGACATTATCCCCACAGCATAATGTCAGCTTTATTCACTGTCCGTTTCCCAGAGGGATGATTCGGAAAATGTGTTCTTCATTTTCTTACGATCTGTTTCCTTGTATACACTTACTTACCAAATAAGTAAAGGAAAGGGCACAACGAGTAAGACGATAAAGACGATAAGGACGATAAAGACGATGGAGACGACGAAAGACGAAGGAAAAAAAAATTAAACTTATTTTGACATTCTGCTACTTTTGGCAAGTGAAATATCCCCAAGGATGAAGATTTGCAAATTTAATTTACTCCAGAGCAGACCTTCGGGTGGAGGCATTTTTCTTGGAATAGAAATGTCAATGGTTGTAGTCTTTTTCTCACACCCGTTGTTTTTTTTTTTGCAGTTGGTGTTGTCGTTTCTTACAATCGAACTGATTGCCATGTCTATTACTGCGTCCGATTATTATTATTATTTTTTTTTGCGATATAATTGGAACTGCTCGTAAGGGTAGCCGATTTGTAAAAAGGATTTGGGAGTTCTTAGCTTGAAAGACTAAAGATGTCCCTTGAGGTTAACAAAAGAAGATGCTTCGGCTGCCAGGAAAGATATGTGTGGTATCCTTTTAGAATTCTAAAAGTAAAAAAAACTAACTCAGGAATCGTAATGGACGTATTGAAAAGTCTGGCAGAGGAATTAGAAAAAGTAGAAAGCACAGCTCAGCCCAACAAAGGCTAGAAATCACAGGTACGAGTAAGTTGACAAAATACGATGGTTTTCAATTGAAGGTCATTTTTTAAGAGCAGAACTGAAACTTTTTGAATTTGGCCGCTGGATTTCTTTTTTATTTGAAAGTATTATATTATATCTAATAAATCACTATTGACAGAATAACATTAAGCTACTTTCTGCCGCCGAGTTGAATAATGAAAAATGTACGTAAATCCAAAATAATGGCGCTTGTACGATTAGAGTAGGCACCGAGCAACATTTTTCAGACGATATCCTGCCCAGTAACTACGAATACGCATCAAATGTGCTTATTTTATCTCGCCGTGCTAGCTGCCGCCAAATTCGATTTAATTTGTGTAATTTTAATAAAGTGTAAAATAGAAATACCATAATGTCTTATCAGAAATAAGTGAATAGTAGATTTATTGCGAGGCAAATAAGAAACTCGGGAAATCACTGATTTACTGTTGATGATAGAAAAACAGACATTGAGATGTCGCCGCCTGGATGTGCCGGATAGAGGGACAACGAAAAGTTGTAACACATTCTATAGCTACCTTTGTTCAAGGAACAGAACTAGTATCTATAATACTTTTTCCTTATCGGAAGAGATCACTCAGACAAAGTATTAGTCCATTTCTCCTCCTTGTATGTTCCTTCTACCACATCAGCTCCGAGTACTTGCAGCCTGATGCTTAGTGCTCCACAATGTCTTCGTCAATCTCATAGCAAGCATCGAAGGATTGAGTATCACTCATGTCGAGCACGTTTAAGTACTTACCAAAAGCGTATTGCCCCGCCCCTTAAAAACACTAATATGCAGGGGGGGGGGGCAGCAGGGAAGTCGCTGATATCTTACGGATGTCGAAAAGCGTTCGTTTGATCTGCTGGCAACCAGGAGAGTCATGCTATCTGCACTTAAGCTGATATGAAATCCAGCTGTTAATGGAAAACCTACCGTAGGTTAAGGTCTTGACAAACTCTCCTATGACCTACGTACAAAAGTAAGTTCATTTCCAATTTCATGTGAATTGACTGCGTTCAGTGAAATCTTGCATTCTCTAACTAGATTTGATATCGTGAGAAGCTTCATCAAGGCTCTAAGCACAGCTTGGCTGTCATTACAGGTGAAAATGTAAATGCAAATGCTTCGCCAACCAAATTACGAGGGTTAGTGTTGAAGGAAATATAATTGTAAATGTAAACCAGAGAGCAGTCAATGAATGAAGAGAATGTCAGCTACATCTCTGCGTTTGTCGAGGGTATTCAGGTTAAGAAGTTTGAGGCGGTTTCCGTAGGGAGGTAAGATAAAAGGGGCATTTCCAGAGCAAATCGAGGGAAACGCCGACGTTAAATGTTCTCAATTCGGGGTATATAAACTAAGAGCTCTGATATATTCGAGAAGGGGCCGGGCAAGGGTATTTGTAAAGTGACCTTGTCACATAGGAGTTGAAAAATTCTTTCGGTTCGGTAAAACCAAGATTGATTATTATCTCTCAATATGCGAACGGAAGTTTAACTCTCTATCATATAATATTCTAAAGTCACTTGGGGTATAGGCTAGCATTGCAAAAACTAAAGTCGAGGAGGAGATTGATTGGACTTACTTAACAAAGTCATATATAGACATTTAGAGACAGTAAGCCAGTAAATAAGTGAAAAGCCTATCGAGGTCTTCTTGAAAGAGAATAAAGTCTTGGGGTGAAGAAATAATTTTGGAGAACTTAGTGAGAAGGAGACCTAGATGGCTGCCTTTTAGGACCCCGAAAATGGCTAAAAACGGAGTTAAGAAGGCTGATCTAAAACGAACGTTATAACAACGGAACTTCAGATAAGAAGATATCCATTTTAATAATATTGGGTCAAAATTAAGGGAAGACAATTTGAAAAGGATCAATTGGTGTGATCTTTTATCGAAGGCCTTACCAAAATCTGTAATAACGATTTCGTTTCCATTTTTTAGGGCTGAAAACGTAAAGGATACGAACTCAATTAAGTTTCTAGTAGTTGATCTACCTTTCAGAAATCCATACTGACTGTGTGATATATGTATATAAGTGATTTGCACTGAAAGCTTACAACTTCATATAAAAAACTTTCGAACATTTTAGGAACGTGAGAATGCTTAGCAATGGAACGGTAGTTAGTTACTTCATTCTTTGATCCTTTTGGTGGACCGGGGTTATGAAAGAGTCTTCCCAACTTGGGGGAATTCCCCTTGGGTGAGGGATAGATGAAATAGAGAGGAAAGTGGGTGCGAAAGATTAGAGACACACTTTTTGAAAAATATTGCAAAAGTCCGTCGGGCCCGGGTAAAAATTCATCATCGAGATTTTTAAACTTACTTTAAAGTTGTCAGCAGTTGGTCTATATAGATATATACTATATACTCGTATAAACTTTTTTTGTGGCATAAGTGGATATATATACGCCATGGGTGCCAGTCATCTTGATGCTGTCAAAGAAAACAATTGTGTGTTGGCTGACCTTATCCGTCGCTACAACAGATGGTATATACGAGCTATGGCTACTGTGATAGGAGCTGCTTACGAGCCACTTCTGATCAGGTTGTTGAATCCTTACTAATCTTTTTTAAGGAATAAAAATTTAAAAAATGAAACAATGCGAGTATTATATTTATTTTAATTAATTAATCCTACGTTGACTGGCGAATGTTGAATGACAACTGACTCCTACATTGCGTTTACATATCTTGGCCTCTCTAGGAGAGGCAGTACTTGTCATCACCTGACAACAATATTCTTAAATTTGTTGTTGTACTCGTGACGAATTTTAATTTTTTATGAACGGGTTTGGCTATTGTTCGTTTCCTAGTGGTGTTTTTCATGATGCGATCTGTGTCCGCCTCTTCGTATGAGAGTCAAGAGGGTGAACGGAAGATGTCTAACACTTACGAATTAACAGATTTGTATGTTATGATACCTTGATTTGTGGTTGTTCCAAAATACAGGTAACTTATGAAATGGATCTCAAACATAACATTGAGAATCTATGTCTGCGAATCAGTGTAAATGCTATTAAATTTACTGACTGATTCCTGTCTGGCAGATTTCCCCCTTTTGAGGATTTTGACTGGTTCGAAATACTTGGCAACGTTTTTATAACAAGTGCTCTTTGATGCCCAAATTAGGTTTTAATATTTTTATTGCTTCGATCTGTAAAGATGTCGGTCTTTAAATGAGTATAAAGTGACTTGTTTAGAGGTTTTTGTGTTTCCTTGCGCAGTCGCTGCAAATCTATGCTTCAGTAGGGAGCGAGCAGTATGCAGGAGTTTTCCTTAGCTATACATGCCAGCTCAAAACATTTGGTGAGGACACCGTTCTGATTCTGAATACCTTCCTCTATCTTCCACTTTACTCTTAATTTGGGCGTAGCAATGACGGACTAGTCGAGGTCCTGCTTAAAGTATATGCAATTGGTTTTTTGTCGATTCACTTTCTTCAAAAAAGCCGAGACCTTTGGTGGGACATGGAATCTGCCGATAATATCTTTAAGCCGATAGTTTCCTTTGGCATACTTGTTGAAAAGCGTGAAGTCGATTACTTGTTGTCCTATTTTCTTTAGAAATGTTGGCTAAGATTCAACCCGACAACTAGGTCAGATGATGGTATAAAGTGCAGGACGTTTTCTACTGCCTCAAAAAAGTTGTTTGAACAGTAGAATAGCAGAATATAACAAGTAAGCCCTATCTTTCTGGGATCAATGAGATTGGTACTGCCTTTGGTGGTGTCGGTAGTACCGGATCATACGCAAAATAGACTATATATGCCTGAGTTATGAGAGCCTTTCATCTTTTTTGATTTTGGACACTCTGTTTCTCGTTCTTCTGATCAAACGCTCTGGAACCCCACAAGCTTAAAATGGAGGTAAGTTCTTTCTTGGCGAACTGACGGTTAATGCATTTAGGTACCATATAGAATGTATAGATCGGGCTTCAAATACAGCCTTAAACTATCGAAATTTTGTTGAAAATATGGGCTAATATATTTCCAATTAGTTCCAATGGCGCCTGACTCTCAGAATATTGCCTATGGTTAGACTACGAGTAAAGTCCCACAAACCTTAAAACTAAAGCCTTCAAAAACGGGGCTAGTCAAATGTCTTCTACATCAGTCAAAATGTGATGTCCATTTGTCATAAAGACAGCAAATAATTTGCCACCGTTTATTGTCAGACTGCGCCATTGAAAAAACGAACCCTATGTAAATGGACGGGGGACCACCAAACTCCAACTCAAGCAGTCTACAGTTGTTCCTACGGAGGAACAGCAGGCCTTCCTCTTAGAGACGTCAGGAAGTCATAGTTTGGTTAGCTGAAAACCTGGAGAGTTGTGCCATTTGCAGTTATGCTCATGTGAAACCTAAATGACAAGCAAAGTCTTAACGTAGGTTTGGGTCCTGAAGAACCCTCCTCTGAGCTTTGCTTAGTTAGTTCATCGGAGAGCGATTTCATTCCCAGAGTTCGCATTATGAACCCAAAAGGGACTCCGTCAATTCAGCCATCAGACTGCATTCAGAGAAGCCTTGCATTCTTGGACTACCTTATAAGTGGTGCGAAAATTCAACAAGTTCTAAAGTGCAATTTAACTGCTTCTACAGATACAACTACTTCGCGCCCTACACCGATACTTTCCATTATTGTTTACGCATGACGTAATCTCCTCTTGCAAGAAAGACACAAGACACAAAAATCTAACGTCCTCCAAAAGACCACCAGGGCCGTATTCTAGATCCGTGAAAGCCCGACTAAAATCCTTTCCTGGCTAAGATTATGGCGACAGGGACTTTGGGGTAGGGTCGGTTTTAAGAGGATTGACTTAACGTCTAATCATAGATAACGACTTCTGCAAATCTCTTGACAAGGCAATTGGCTTCTTAGGACAAAGAAACAGTGAGTGCCAAGTGTAAAGCTTTAGCTGTCCATTGCGACCGACTCGTCACAAATATGTATATCATAGTTGGTTCTAAAAGTAGATGTGGGTCTGTACAGCCCATCTCTGTAGATGATGTTACATATAGAATGAAGGAGTCATTTACTCGTATCAACATGGACTCTTGGGTTTCTTCTAGGATCTGCAGTAGGGAGTAGAGTGATTAGGCTAGGTCTAAAACCGCACTGACAGGGGCAATTCAGATTGCTGACGATTTACGCTGTGTTGCCCGAGTTACATATGTCGTCAAAAGTTGATTTACCGAAGGCACCCACAATATGAAGGAAAATGCCCAAAAATTACCTTTTCTAATCAAGTCCAATTCTGCCAACTGATTAACCAATCGATATCTGTTATAAATCATTGGCACAGTATCGTTTGAATCTCCTGCATCGATTAGTATGTTAATTGTGTGAAAAATATCATAATTGAGCTGCACGCGTCCAAATATAGCATAACCATTGAGGTAAAAGTACAACTGGTAGTTGCACTTCCAGCAAATCAGTAATACGCATAACATTCCCTGATATCTCTATCAAGCTACAAGTTATGAGAGAGAAGACAACAAAAGGAATAATTTAAACTCACGTGTAATTAGTAGCAATAGCAGCACCAGCAAAAACAACAGCGGCTACAACAAGAGCAGTGACATTTACATCAACGATGCCCTCATTAAGTACGTATACACGGGGTCTGTTTATGCATACGAAAGAGGCTACAAAGAAGAACGAGTATAAATGTTTATGGTGAAAAGAAATCGAATACTTTTGGAAAAGGTTGAAGGTGGAAAAACTATTGCAATTAGGTCTGTCGATGATATTGCGATATTGTAGTGCTTTTTTCTTTTTTCATTTTACTGTAAATGAATAACGATTTTTCTACTTTTAAGCCTTCTTTTAAGTCATGTTATAAATTATTGTTTATAAACAAGTTCTATTGTCGAAACAAACTATTACTCGTACATCAGAATATTAGACGTTTGAGGGAGAACTTTGAATCTCTTGTTTTTCATCTTGGCTATTTATATGCTTTCCTGATTTTATTTCTGCATATACATATACGAGTACATTGGAAATGAGCGACTATAGTCTGCCTGGTTATAAGTTTATTTTGCAAATATGAAAATTCATGAAAGACAGATTTATATGTAAATTGTGCTGATGTTTTATGAAAATCTTTTGTAATCGATTTAAATGCTTTTGCGTCTACAGACTTCATTCATACATCATCTCGGTATTTATTGAAGAATTTTCGACACATTTAATAACTACTTTGCAACGATAGCTGAGAATCTACAACCGAAAGTTCCTCATAAGTCTTGTACACATAGTCCTTCCTTTAGTAATAGAGACGATTTTTTGCAAAGTCTTTTCAGCTGATAACCGCTTTTACAGTTTTCAAAGTAAATGGTTCGTTAAATAATTCAATTTTTTTTAACTTATCACTCAAGAGAGTGTGACTACAGTGGTTATTTCCCTCCATGCTTGTGGATGTGATGGCATATTGAACTTTCTGCTTAAAAAAATCGCTTGTTCATATTTGCCATTCTAACATATATCTTCAACCATATTATCTCGAGTCTTTCCTGAATGGCTTAAACGTGAGGATATAATACCACTTTCGTACTTATCTTCGCCGGTTGCTTTTCCCCGCTATTATTCAATAGCTTTTTTTTTTATTTCTTTGTTTATTTCGAGACCGTTATCTTTTGTGTTTTGCAAATCAGGTAGAAAAATTGTGAACATCACAGACAGGGCCACATGTGCTTGTGGGTAACCGGTTTCGCGACCTTGATTTAGATTTGCAGACTGATTTCCCCAAAAAAAAAAAAAACTAATTATACAAATACTGACTTCGATCAATCAATACCGACCCATATGACAACCCCTAACCCTAAATTTATAGTGATCTCTCCTTCTGACAGTAACATCCCTTTCTCTAAATTTAGTGTGTTTTTATTGAAAAAAGCTATCGATGGAATTAGAACTGGGTATGATTCAATTACACAAATGCGTGATGGAAACCTACTTACGAGTATATTGGTTAGATCCCAAAAAATAACAGAAATGTTTTTATCAAAGAAAACTTTATCTAATCTTTACCCATAAATGTATCCCTGCATACAAACCTAAACTCCTCTAAAGGAACAGTATATGTACCTTACCTTACAAAAGTACCCGACGAAGAGATCAAAGTAGAAATAAAACCGCAAGGTGTAACAGATGTTTACAAGTTTACCAAAAAAATCGATGGCACCCCTACTCCAACTGGCCAAATTATTTTACTTTTGACTCTTTCCGTCCATCAAACTCAGTCAACATTGGTTGGTATAACTGTAAATTGATTGAACATTTTCCAAACCCCATGCGATGCGAAAATTGCTAACTCCTAGGTCACACGGCAAAGAGATGTAAGAATGCTCCATCGTGCGAAAATTGCAATATGCCACGTGTCGAACCTCATTCATGTTCACGTATCTATTGCGCAAACTGCTTATAAGAACACCTAGCATCTTCCAAAGCATGGAAGTCTTTCCTAAAGACTAGAAATTAAAACAATTAGAAAGTGTTCAATTTTAGAAGCCAAACTAGAATATAAAAGGCTGCATCCCGTTAACCTTTCTCAGCAATCTTAAGCTGCAGTTACAGTTGGCGCATCAAGCTCCAAGCCTACCCCACATTCAGAAAATCTAATCACAACCCCAAGCATTGCTCTGCTCTTACAAATATCTTACAATGGAATATAAAGCGCCCTGTAAACACTGGAACAATGTACTAGTAAACATGTAAAACAAACCAAGTTTTAGTTAGTGTTGATCGTCTGCGGGCTGGTACGCGTACTAATTTTCTGATCTCACTGACATCAGAATTTGTTCTCACTAAAATCAAAACTGGTTTGATTTTTGTCGATGTTTGTGGGCGGAGTTTTGTGTTGCTGATACTATGTTTGAGTGTCAACATTTACTCGAGCATGCCATTTTATCAGTGAATTTCGTCGTGTGAACACACAAAATAATTGGGAAAAAATGACGAACATTCCAAATACTGATGTTTGGAAAAAAATTTTCGACAATTATGTTGGAGTGAATTGGTCTCAGCGTCTGCGGGTTTTAGTGGTACCATGTTAACTAGTACCATGTTTTAGCCTTTACAGGCCGCTTAAAAGGCTTCTGGAAAAACTACGATGTACTTATCATCTTAATACAACAGTATTCCCCCTGTATTTTAGCATTACAAAAAACTCACTGTACATACAAATTTGTACCCAACATTCCTAAAAAGTATAACGGATATTCCCACACAGCCTTATAGATAAACAAGCCATATTAATCCTTATCAAAAATAACATCCAACACGAACAAATATACATCATTTCAACCATTTTAAATGTGGCCGTGGAAGTTCAACTATCGCTTAAATTTACAATAGTCGCCATTTATATTCTACCCGATCAGACTTTTACAAACAAACATTTGATGAACGAAGTCAAAACTACCATCCTACTCGCAGGTGATGTTAAGGCTTGGAGTACTCATTGGGGTTCCCCGACTACCATTAGCAGAGGCACTATCAAAGAAAATTTTATAGCAAACTCGAATCTTTTGATTCTAAATGATGGTTCTCCCATCCATTTTTCAACTCATCACACCTTGACGCACATAGATGTGACATGTTTTTCCCCGGAACTATACCCAAAACTCTCTTGGGAAATCTTAGATGATTGGTCCAGTTTACTTTCTAACATCAGTAAACCACAAATTTAAAACTGATTTTGCTAATTGGGCTTCCTTTACTAATCACATTATAGAATACTTATCAGTAAACAAACACTCGAAAACGTACTGTGCCATGGTGGAATCAAGAGTTGAACGCCCTGAGATATATAAAAGTTAAATCATAGAGACGATTCAAAAAAAAAAAATCCAAATCCGGTTAACCTAATCCTTTTTAAAAAAGCGAACGCCAAATTTCGGGGAGAATTAAAACTGGGCAAAGCGAAATGCTTGCAAAACTTCACCTCTACAATCCAAAATCACCCTCTAACAAGATCTAGAATAGCTTTCGCTGTCTAACAAGGAATTATTTTCAACAATCAATAAAGGTAATAGAAACACCAATTGGTTGCTTATCTACACCAAGTGGGATAAGTAACTAACACATAATACTTTGCTCACATCTGGTCAACTCTATCCAGAGACGAAAACTTCCATCCTAACTTCATAAAGGAAAAAATGTTTCGCTTGCCACTCGCACGGATGATAGGTCATCTAACCTATAACATAAGAACCTATCACACAACCTGAATTAAATTATTGCTTATCCAGTTTTAAAGGGAAAACACCGAGCAGGGACAGAATATCTTACCTCATGCTGGAAAATCTACACCTTCAGTTCTTTCTAGGCTCACGCAGCTTTACAATAATATTCTGGACAAAGGTATCATCCCAGAAAGATGGAAACAGGCCACAATACTACCACTACCTAAGCTAAAGAAAGAACTCAATAATGTGAATGTTTACAAACCAATTTCACTCGTTCCTTGCATGGCAAAGGTTCTTGAAAAAATAGTTGCAAAACGTCTGCTTTGGTTCTCTTAAAAAGAAACCAAGTTGCCTTTCAACAGTTGCGCTACGGCATCTGGACTACTTCATTTCAAGTGCGTTGTCAGCTCGTAACCACGTCACCATCCTCGCTTTAGATTTTGAAAGAGATTTTGACAGGATAGGAAAACACTTGATTGCAGCTAAATTAATTAAATTGGGCGTTGGCCCAACAATTTTAAACCTTATAAAGTCCTTTATTTCCAACAGGAAAATCTTTGTAAAAGCCAACAATTGTTTCTCTCATTTTTTCCCTTATTTAATGGGATCCCGCAAGGTTCGCAGCTTTCGGTGATACTTTTCATTATTGCCTTTGTTGAGATCTGTGCAATAGCCACAAAAAGCTTGATCATTGCACCTATGTAGACGATTTTTATATTCTATGCAAGCACAACGACCCAACAACTATTAACCGTCTCCTATTCAATGCGCTAAAAGATATATTGGACTTGTCCACCTGGTCGAGCGCTAAGTTTTCTTTAGATAAGTGTAAAATGTTACATATTTCTCGTAAATCTTCATGTAATTATGTACCCCTCTAATTCCATAATGTTATTTTAGTAGATGTTAAAGAATTAAATGTATTAGGTTTGATATTTAATAACAGATATAGTTGAATAACACATTGTTTACATTTAGAAAGAGCCTAGCTTCGAGAGCCAAAATTATCAGCTACTTAGCAAGTAAAATGTATATAATATAATATGTACGATAACTAGATTATTAATTCTGAGCAAAATTGCCTAAGGTCAATTTCCCAAAATCAACTATCAATGTCATAAAGGCCTCCTACCACCAATCCTCTTTACTTTACTTTTAAATTCATTTTTTTGTTTCTTTCATTATTAACTTACATTCTAGACAAAAATGATTAAATCTAATTTGACAACAACAGTTACTTAATCTAGCTTACTGGCTCTTACCGAACGCTCTAAACTTAACAATTTCATTCAATTTTGCCTTTCGGCCTTAAAAACTATCTTACGATTAAACTTATCTATAAATTATAAAATATGTAACATTTCCAAGAAAAATAATTTTAGAAAAACTTAGATACCGTATCTTTTTATAATTTTATATAAAACTTAAAACTATGACCCTATTCTACTTAACCTACCTAAGCTACTTAATCTAACTTAACTATAATCGGGGTGGTGAGCACTCGTAGCCTCTCGCACCGGGTGGTCACCATCCCAATTGCGATTTCGGGCGCCCGTCATTCGTCAACATCGTGCACACGCACCACCAAGACTTAACCAATGCGATAAACCACTGGTTATTTCTCAGAGGTGCGGCCTCATGCTAACGAACACGGCCTTTCCACGAGATCCCCCTAACTATGCCTACTCTAACTTACAACTAAGAGGAATATGTTACCTTAGTAACGTACCGACCTAGGAGAGCGAGCCATCTCTTTCTCCTTCTTGAAGCCACCAGAATTCGGTGTACTGTTTCTCGGCATCGATCCGATCCCTGTCCGCAATCGCGGGACTAAAACGGAGGAGCTCCTGAGCATTGGCAACATACCCGTCGTAGATGAGCCGCTTGTCCCTCGCACCGCGGTGGCGGTGGTATATTACCGGGATACCATCCCTACTTTGTATTAACCCTTTAGCATCAATATGGAGAAAAGCCTCTGGCGGGATAAAGCCCGATAGAAGTGAGCTCTCGTGGTACATTTCATTGGGGTAATAAGCCCCAAAGATCAGGCCATTATCGTTAGTCATTGCTCTTGCAACATGTCTTCGAATCACCTTAATCAGGAAATTGTCAATCCTATTCAGATTAGCCCCATCGTAAAGGACTTTGTTGGGATAATATTTTTTGTACTCTGATTCTGGTGTTCTGTACAAGCCAAGACAAGTCCTAAGACACTGCCTTTCAAACACCCGAATCCTTTCCATCTGATACGGCGCTACATTGAACCACACGGGACGCGATGACTGGGCTGATTAGGGCCACATAGCATATGACTTTCACCCTGGAGACAAGTTGACTGCTGTGAAACAGCCTTCTTGTCAGGGCTAAAGCCTTCTTGGCTCCAGCAAGACAAGCATCTATATGTTTGTCAAAATATAAATACTTATCGAGCCAAATACCAAGGTATCTCACTACGCTTCTCACCGCTAATGGTAGTCCGTTCCGTCCAATGATTGCCAAATTTCGCCAGTTATGTCTGGTATCCCTAGAAGCCCATCTCAATGGAGTCCTGAACAAGATTGTTTCCGACTTTTGAAAATTGATTTTCAATTTCCAATCATCGCAATACGCCTTAATATGATCGAAATCACGCTGCAGAAGAGTATTGATGACTTCGATTTTTGGACCTGATCTGTACGCCACTAAATCGTCTGCGTACGCTATGGCATGATTGAGGGAACCTACTAGATCACTTGTGTAAATGTTAAACAGTATCGGAGAAATCAGCATAAATAGTGTCATGCCTCGCCCTAAAACCAAACTGATTTTCCGGAATTATATTATTTTCCTCAACCCACCTTAATAGAGCTCTATTAACCACTTTCTCAAATACCTTGCTAATATTCGGAAGCAAACTAATTAACCGGAGATTAGCAGGGTTAGTTCTAACTTTATCCCTTTTCGGGATTGGATGCACAACTGCTGTTTTCCAATGCTTTGGATAATATGCATTATTCAGCGCATTGTTAAACAGCGTAGTAAATATATCCACTGCTTCCAAGGGCAGGTGTCTTAGTACGACGTTTGGAATACCGTCTACTCCCGACGACTTTTTATTTTTCAGAGACTCAAAGATGCACAAGAGTTCATCTTTTCGCACGAACAGATGTGAGGTGGCTCGTTCATCGGCGATTATAACGTTTGCCGTGTTTTCTTCACTGAATACGGTGAAACCGTGATTTTCGGATCGCCAATTTTGAAGTTCATTGCGCATATAATAGTGATTTACATAGGCCCTGTTGTCAATGTCGTGATTACGGTAAACCGGATTGTTCACCGTATACACGGCCTCGAAAAAAGCTCCCAGCAAATCCACTTTCTCTTGTGGGTCTTCGACCACGAAACTACCGTCGCCTGAGTCGGCTCTCTCTGGACTTATGCCAACGGTCAGAAGTGTCTGTCTGTTTTCTGTCGTTTGTGGAATTCGGACACACTGAATGTCATTGTGATCTTTCCGCCTGAATAATTTATTTATCTGCGGAAACATATTCGGACTACTGGATTTTATAGCCCGAATCTTATTGCCCCAGTACAGACTTACAGACTTACTGTAATTTTCTTTAATTAATTGTTTTAGGTTTTTGATCATTGACTTCAGTGTTCTTATTTCCGAGTCGTTTCTGTCAGTGAACTGTCTGTACAGCTGCTTAAGCCTCGAGAGCAGTCTACTTTTGTGTGCGTACAATGCGTTGATTGTTGGAGTTCTGTACTTTTCGATCTGGCTTTCGTCTGAGTATTCTATCCGAGGGATAGTCTGCTCCATCGTTCGTTTGATAGCGTCTTGCATTGTCAGTAAACTACGGTCGATTTCTTCGTTTGACAAGTTTCTGTTAGTCGGGGGATCAATTCCACTCAAACGTAAATTACGCTTTAAGATTCTGGAGAAGCACAACCATCGTACCTTACGGTAGTCGTATGGGTACACTTGATCATACTGCTCCAGTTGCGTTTGCTCGTTTGGGATCCGTATTGTGGCGGCAAGTCCGGCTGATGGGAAGGATGGGATATTCGTCGCGTACAGTTCAAGTCTGTACTCAATCATATGTTGACCCCACCAGTAGTATAACTGGTTGCCCCTGGTGTTTGGCGGATTATTTCCCCATACCGCATGTCTAGCATTAAGATCTCCGGCCAAAAAATAATAATTTTCTTCCGATTGAAGCTGAAGGCAACGAAAAAGTATTTCCAGCTCAATTATAAATTGAATGGGATTAGGTGCTTCGGGCGCGTAAAGCGACACCACATACACTCGCCTTCGACTATGAAGAGGAATGCATACAATGCAGGCTTCCAACACCCGGAACCTCATCAAATCCCCGCTATATATGACCTTATGGCGATGCCTTTGCGTAATAAAATACCAACCCCACCCCCTTGTGAGGAGTGTGGGCGGTCCCTTCTATAAATATTGTAGCCACTGTAGCCAATTTTGTGATTCTGGTTAAGCTTAGTTTCGGTTACCAAAAGCACATCTGGGCATTCACTTAACAACAGATTTTGTAGGTTGGCCCTTCTCTCGATCCTGATTAGTGAGTTAACGTTTAACGCAAGGATCTTCAGATTAACCTCATTCAACGTAGCAGACATTATATCGGCGTGCCAGACTTGTCAAACAGGGTCGAATAGATGACGTCAATTCGAGCCGCTTGTTCATTTAATTGTTTCTGAAAATGATCGATTTTTCCGTGCAAGGACAGAAGGATCGCTTTCAAATACAGATCCGCTTCCGGCGCTTTTTCGGCTACCTTTGTCGTATTTTTTGCTGTCATTGTGGCTTTACCCGATCCAGATACCATTTGGGCAAATGATACATTGGGCGCCACAAAATTAGAGAAAGCACGACTCTTCTGACGCTTCTCTTCTTCGATCAACTGTTTTCGAGCCTGGACTTTCTTTTTCAGCTCCTGAAACCTAGGACAGCCCGTGAAATTAGCAGGGTGCCCCAGGTTTCTGCAGAGTACACAAAAGAGTTGACCCCTATCTACTACTCTATCGTTGCGTAAAGGACATTCTCCATATTTGTGGTCCTTGTCGCACTTAACGCACCTAAATTGTATATTGCAATTAGCCGCGGTGTGCCTAAACCTCTGGCAGCGCATACATTGCAGTACACGGTCTGCCCTTTTTAATTTTTCCCAACTTACAGCATGATAATACAGGAATTTAATTTTTCGCAGACTATCGATTTTGCTGTTGGGCGTTAACTGTACTAGGAAGAATGGTAATTTACGGTTACCATCCCTTGCCGCGGCCGTGGTAAACGGCTTGACCCCCACGAACTTAAGGTCGTTGCTCTCTAACCTTTTAAGCTCTTCTTCGAGCTCCCCCGTCTTTATTGCTGGATCGATGCCTTTTAACAGCACCGTTTGGAGTTTTTCACCCTTAGGGGTATATGTATAGTATTCAGTATCTGCTTTTCCTAGGGCGATACATACTTTACGGTAATCCTCCATATTACTACACATAATAATGTGCTTATTCGCACTTAATCGTTTGACATAAAAATTCTTAGTTACTAACTTACATAACCTAATACTATCGTTGATTTCTAAATTACTTACATTTATAGGAGGCACTCTTTCTTTGCCTTTATTTTGTTGTTGCTGTTGATGTTGTTGCTGCTGTTGTTGCTGCTGCTGTTGTTGCTGCTGCTGTACTTGCTGCTGCTGCTGTTGTTGCTGCTGCGATGTTTGTTGTTGTATTCGCATTTGCAATTTCTGCGGTATATGTTGCTGTTGTTGTTGTTTTTGTTGTTTTTGCTTCTTCTGTTGCAATCGTTGTTCTTGTTGTTGCTTCTGCTTTTGCTGCATCGGCAACTCTTTTATTGTTTGCTGTTGTTGGTGTTGTTGTTGTTGTTGTTGTTGTTGATTTTGTTGCTTTTGCTGCCGCAACTTCTCCCTTTTCTCAAGGAGCTCTTTTATAAGCTTGTCAAGCTTTGCCTCATCATCCTCTTCCTCTTCTGCAGAGGTATCATCATCTGACAACTCTTTAAATGAGTTCCCCTCTCCAATGTAGCGGCACTCACCCTCTTCAGACTCATAAGAGTACTCCCTTCCAGACGCTTTAATGCCCTCATCTTCTTTTATTTTTTTTTTGTGGACAATTTCGAAGACGTTTTATTTTTTCTCCGCCTCTTTTCCCCTTTCGAGTCATCATCTGACTTTTGCAATGATGCTGCTGCCTTAGATGTTGTTGCTTGTTGTTGTTGCATTTCACATGCTCGGGTTGTCATCCGATTTGCTAGCTGTTCCACCTGCGGGACCTCCGGCTGACCGGTATCCATTATCGTTCGACACTACTACCACTTTTTATTTTTAGTTTTATCACTGAGAAATGAATAAAAAGAAAAGGAATCCGCGATTTCCTTACTGCGGATTCGAACCCAGAACCTCAACGTCTCGATCCAACAAATGCTCCACTGAGCCACACTGCCACTTGTGAATCACTTTCTTATATTGCCTCTTAATTGACTTTTTACTTTGATGTACACTATACAAAAGCCGACTGTTCTCTATGCGAGTTGGTGAACGACTGCTACCACCAATCCGCAATAGCCTAGAAGTACCATAGAAAACATGCTAGTTGAAACTAGTTGATGAACCTATTGAAGTAAACCAAGCAAGGCTTTTCATCAAACTTGCTTTTTCAAAAAATTAAAACATTGGAAAAGTCGTTATTAATTCAATTAAAGTAAAACTTCAAAACGTCTCCAATCAGCCATCTCAATTTCTCTCGCCGTTGCTAAAAGACTGGAACTCCCAATTATGAAGCCATATAAATACCAATCACGCTTTTCTCCATGGTCCATAAGGCTTTAATCTCTAATACTGAATCTGATTGACTTCAACACAAACAGTACAGCAAACTCTATTTTCCGTTCCGCTGTCTTCAATATCGCATCAAGTCTCAGAGCCAATGGTTAGGTTGTCTTCACGGATGGCTCTAAATCCAATGACATCACTTCCTTCGCATCTACATACGAAAATGGCTCGCTCATTAATATAGGTCTACTGCCAGACTACGCGTCCATATTTACTGCAGAAGCCCTAGCCATTCTGAAAACCAGTACAACATGCTTAAAAACACGAGGAAAGTTTGGCATTTGTTCGGATAGCCTATCAACACTGCATGCAATTATAAATCCGAATCACGGAGTCGATATAATAAATAAAATCAGGGACAATCTCATCAGTTCGCACAACAAATTAAAACTAATGTGGGTACCCAGCCATGTGGGGATTAAAGGAAACGAAGAAGCTGATGCGGTTGCTACAAATGCCTTTCGGGCTGCAGTCTTAAGGTTTGAAATCTTTACGAGACCTGACCTCTTGCGGGATATTATCCGAAAGCTGTAATCCAAACTCCTTTTAAGTTGCTATTACTATCACATCAATCGAACATACCCGCCTTTCCTCCTACTACTTCAAAACAAATGATTACTACATCTGTTAGATTACGTCTCGGACCACCAGCACCTTCTTCGAAAGGAAACGCCGCCAACATGTCAAGTATGTAGGTCACAGATTGATATAAATCACGTACTTGGCATAGTGAACTGCCAAGTGAGACGAAAAACCCACCAATCACCAATCAACAACTCCGTAGTCTATGAAATGCATAGAAATGTTTACAAAATATACATGTACCATAAAAAAAAAATATTTTAATTTAAAACGAATATGTTATATAAATTCACCAATAACTCATAATTTTATTGTAAACTCTAGAGCCGAAGGCATCATAGCTCGTGCCCTACTTTTGTATTAACATATGTATTTTAATAATATGTTAACAAATAATAATAATAATAATAATAATAATAATAATAGTTACACTTATAAAGAGTCTTTCATTAAGCGTTTTCTATTTTTAAATTTAAATAAAACAAAGTGTGTTTGAGATATCATCGAAATTTTTTTTTTCGTTTCAAAGGCCTATTGGTACCATTATGCATGGAATATAACATAGTTCAAATATCCTCCACGTCTTCCCTGAGTATCCGAAATGCCCAATTTTGCATGACTCTGGCACATAAATCAGGCTGAACTTAACCGATGTCATGGGTTATGTTGCCTTTGAGGGCCGCTGTGATTTGTGGCTTATTCGCATAGACTTCAGAAAATCCCACAAGGAAAAGTCTAACGGGGTCAAATCGCACGATCTCGGTGGCCAGTACACGTCACCTACACGTGAGATGACCATGCCCTCGAATCGCTCGTGCGATTTGTTGATGTACCTATTCATCCAGATGTGGGCCTCATCGCTAAAGATAATTTCTCGATGAAAATGAATGTCAGTTTCCAACTGCTCCAGAGCCCATTCAGCGAAAACACTTCGTTGTCTATGGTCGTTTACCTTCAGCTCCTGGGTCAGTTGAATTTTGAATGGGTGCAGGCCCAAGCCACGACCGAAAATTCACCAAATTGTGGTCTGCAAAAGGCCGATTTCTTAAGGAAATCGACTGCTTCGGATTTTCCTGCACTCTCGGACAGCGGCGATGTTTTCGGCAGATATTGCGTTTCATCGACGTACGGGAGTTGGTTTATGGTTTACTGAACCAGTGGACACAAATTTATCCAGCACACTGCGAAAAGTCCTCTCTATAGGACGAGTATAGTGACCGTAAAATGGGCGAAGCTCGCGGAATGTTGCCCGAACAGAACACCCAATTTGATAAAACAATTTTATCATTTGCACGTGTTGTTGAACGTTATGTCCATCCATGTTGATTTGGAAAGGCAGACTGAATAAATGACAGGTAATTTGATAGATGTAAATTCAACAATATGGCCGCTATTAACTATCAAAGTCTGAAAGTCCCTATTAGAAAACCCTATATAACAGGTAAACTACAATACTAGGTGGCGCAAAAGTCATCACCCTATCGGAAGATGCTTTAATTATTGCAAATGGTAGCAAATACTCGTATCAATACTACTTTGACATTTGTGAAGTAAAAAGTTACAAAATACACGTCAAAAAGACATGAATCGCTATACTCCTAAAGAACGTGGAATAATTGTTACGATTTTTTGCGGAATAATTCGTCGGTGATGTTGACGCAGCGTGAATTTCGGCGCAGACTTCACGCTCGTCCAATACGGACTTGGCAAACACTAGAAGAGTATGGGACAGCACGAGATGCTGCGAGGCATGGACGGGCCCGGAGCAGCCGTATTGTGGTTGAAGATGTCGCAGAGGAACCCGGAGTATCGACCAGACGACGTGCCATACAATTGGGCGTCAATCGGCGGTCTTTACAGAGAATTTTGGTGAAAAACTGTAAGATGTTCCCTTACGCAAGGAGCGCATATAACCTAGATTCATCCTGAATCCCAACCACGGCGGAGACAATTTTTCATCGAAAATTATCATGAACGACGAGGCCCATTTCCATCATCCACCATCATTCCGTCTCCAAAAATCCGCATATAGCCCACGAAGGGCCATTACACCCGCTCAAAGTTACTGCATTGTGCGCTGCTTACGCTGGAGGCGTAATCTTTTCGAAAACGACGCGGGCCAAACGACTACTGTAGACGGTGCCATGTTCAGTGATTTTCTCCTTCCTCAATTGGATGGATGATCAACTGAAATTCTGAGGGCTGCATTTCCAAGTCGCCTAATCTCTCGATATCATTTTCTCGATTTAATGAAAAAAAATTCAAGACATAAAATAATCCAAAATCAGAACCAAAGTTTTGAATTCATAAAAAAAATTACAGCCGAAGAGCATCGGATGACAACTTTTGCGCCACCTTGTATATACTTAAGGGACACCCCACTCATTGCTTTATTTATTGAATATTAAGCCCATTGTAGTGGAATTTGACACGTTTTTTTCCATTAATACACTCGTATAAAATGTCGCTATTTGTATTTGAATTAAAAGTGCATGAATACTCGTATTATGAGGAATGAATTGTAATCCATTCTAATCTGATCTAAACATAACAAACCGCAGAAGTGTGGAGACTATAATAAATTCCACTTTAAGTGCAAAACTTTGCAGTTTCTAATTTAATTGCATCCCTATTTTCCCATTTGAGATACTGTATTCTCAGTAAGCTTCATGGTTGATGTCAGATTTTTCAATAATTCACCACATGAACCAGAAATACACTTCTAAACTTTGTCCTCACTTTAATTACTAACAATTGTTACACTTAATTAAACTTTCTGTGCTCATTCCACTGACAGTTACAGACTAGAAAAGTCTAAACTGAAACGACCATAACCGAGAAAAGTCCGTTTATCTGTCTTCTGTCTTTACCACATATTTGCGTCGGAGACAGCTTCTCGGTCCTGCCATTGACAGTCAATCTAAACACACAATTGCAAATAAATGTATCCCAACGTGTGTAAATTCACGAGCCCAGTCCATTAGTTTTAGATTGCCTGATTCGATTGTTACCACTAAGTGTGGTAAACAAATTAATCCGAGTTCTACTGTAAGTTTTAACCTGCGAATATTTATCTCATCAATGATTCATAAGTTTAATTCAGTTTGTAGTGCAGAAGTTGGCTTGGGGTTTTCCAAAGTTGATTTAATTTTGCTGCATGTTGGGTAACATGCATTTGGATTGAAAATTTTGACGTCAATGACCCTTACCTCTTCGAGATAGAGCACACAGATACGTAATACAACCACCACTCCAACCTTTTTCAAATACAAATACCAAGGGCATAACATCTCAAAAATGATTGTTATGTTCTCCCGTAAACACAACCTTAGTATGATACCTAAATTCGAAAACATCCAAAAATATCTATGCATACGAGTATGTTCTAAATACGGGTAGCTGGGTATCTAAAGGAAGTATCCCTAGGTGCCGGTATATGAATAAGACGGTACTCATTAATTTTCAAAATCATCTGTCTGGCTGGACTTAAAGTTGGTACTCGTATTCGTAGTCTGAGAACTTTTCAATTTAATTTTCATTTAAGGTTTTGCCAGCTTTGTCACCCTTAAGCTGTGCGGCTTCAGAAAACCAAGCAGAACATTTTAAATTCTCCATACACATTATGCATGGAAATTTGGTTGTGGGTGCTTTGTGGATAAAGCTGTGTAATCCGTAATTAAAGAGCTCTCAGAATCGAATCCTTAATTCATATCTGATTAGATATTCCAATACATTCTGATTGATACAACGAATTTTGACATCAGATGATTGTGTCATTTGAGGATTGTATTGCTGGATTGTACTATAAAGTTATCCAAACGATCTTCTGATCTGCACGTGGAATGGACGGACCTTTAACAGACCCCCTGCAGTCGAACAACTAGCGGAGATCTTCGGTTGCTATAAAGCCGGCATAACCACCATGGGATTGACTGGGCAAAAAGAGGATGAATAACTGTGATATCTACTATAGAGTATGTTACGGACTATCGAGGTGACAAGGACAGCGCTGTGTGCAATTATTTTAAGGGTACTCAAATCCCTTAAGCGCGTGTAGATAATAAAAACAGAAAAGCAGGCGAAGAGTTTATTATAGACTTAGGAAATAAGTCTTGATGTTTAAGTATGTAAACAAGAACTACTCCTACGAGCTCGTCGACAAAACCTACGAGAGATGCACTTAATATGAAGTGAAAATCGTCTTTAGAAGCTAGGCAAGGAGGACATCTTTGATAATACGGTGTGGAAGTACAGCTTCGACCACATCTGCTCCGGAAACGGACATATTTTTGCTTAAACTCCCAAGGAGTCCGATGTCATCAGCATCGAACATAGAACACCGCCTCTGATGTTCTGGGTTTCCACCCGTCCCAACAAAAAAAACCCCTGGTTCCATGGCGTATGAAAAACCAAAAAATTTGCTTTATTTATGTAATGTAACGTTAGATTCATCTAATGAAAGTATTCCTGTATCATGCGATCTGTCGGATAGTTTTTCAATTAAAACATCAAAAGGAGCCGAGATCTGTGTTTACTCGAGGTGGACGTGTATGTATGAGCAAAGCCTAACGAAGAAGTTTTTTGGTTGATTTTATGCACAACTTGGATTCTCTTGTTAAAATCAATAACAAGTCATTGTTCGCAAGCTGCATTTTAAGTCTACAATTATATTATTAATTCTTATTATCTGGAAATTGTTGTTATTCTTGCATTTTTTTTTCTATCTGCATGTCGACTAACAATCCACTATTCTATTCGCTGTTTGAGCATCTTAAAGAGAGGGAAATTTCTCTTTCGTACCATCAATGGGTGATACCAGTAAATATCTTTCCAGATGCGATGGTTTGCATGATAACCTGCGCTTCTTGAAATTTTTTGTGAGCAGAGAGAGGGCTACTGAGGGATGTAGCATATTAAGGGATAAAGTTTGTTGTGGAAAATTTATGAATTCAGATATCTGTTTGTTGATTCCAGTTTGATCCGAGGGTAAGGAATAAGCCTTACTCATCATAGAATTGGTAGTGGTGATGCTATTTATATTCGTGACAATCTGACTGTGAATTCCCTTTTGGAGTCATTTCCTCATAGCTCTTTTCAGCACAAGTTTGTTGAGATTGAAAAAAAAGAAATGTCCCCTTGGTGTTGTGTTAGGACATGCTCGTATGTATACATTTATTGATTTTTGCCTCCCTTTGACGTATTAGAATTCTACCTGCGTAGTACTGTCTGTAGTGACTTTAATTGTAATGGTCTTGATTGTTCGAATTCGTCTTCATTTATAGAATCTATCCGGGTGTTGAATCTCGATATTGTTAACTATACAAAGCCAACGCTCTTTACTTATGCTCCCAGCACTCTGTTAGATATTTTCATCACCAACGACTGCCCGGATGTATTTTCTACCTAGATTTCTGCTCCTTTCTGTTCTAGGCATGATCTTATCTTTGCACATTTACCTTAAGCATTACTATTGTAGAAAACCCACGACGTATATGTTTAGACATTTTAAACATTTAAATTCGGATCTACTTGACCAAGATCTTATAAGCGTTAATTGGCAGCCAATATTTTACTAATCATCGGTTGATGCCTAAGTTGAATATTTTTACAGTACAGTTTGTAGCGTCAGCCTTTTAACAAAAAAAAAAAAATAAATGTGTTTAATTGTGGTATTCTATTTGTGTCCCTTCACAGTACCAAATCCAATAAATTTACCCCTTTTCAAAAACAGACTTTTTCCCCTCCCAATCTATTAATTGGACCTACTAATCTCTCTTTCCGAACTTACAATAAAGCCTAACTCTATCAAACGTCCCTCTATTTTCGAATAGGCTATGTCTCTTTTGTCGTAGAGAGTTGTGTTGACCAATTTAAATCCAGGAGGAGGAAGTGGAAAATTTAGCTAAGGAGATAGATCGTGTGGGAGGTAATTTATTATAGGTATAAGTTTAGGCATGAACCCACAGTTGAGAGGCAGAAATTAGAATGGGGAATAAGGATAGACAAATAAGAAATTAAAGAAATGAGAGTTTAAGAAGAGAACTAGTTAGGAAGGACATGTAGTAGAAAATCAGCAGATCATCTTTCGATGCCGAACAACCGTTATCGAGTGGGTATCAGAAGATTTCAACGGCAAGGTCGTTCGATTTTCAATTGTAGTGGGAAGATTCGTGATAGTCGGGCAGAAGGTCGTGGATTTGTTTGCTGGAAGTTGACTTCGAGACTTCTGCACGATACAATCGGCATTGTCGGTCGTTGTATTTTTTTTTATTTCGAGTTTTTTTCTTGAGTTTGTTTTCTTGGAAGACTTATTTTGTGCGTAAGATTCCTACAGACAAAAGAAAACAGGAGTTTCCTTTTGGTTCGAGTTGTGGCCTATAAAAGAAAAAAAAATAAAATAACGAGATCTTATATGTGTCTATTTTTTTTTGTGAAAAAGAAAACAAGTAGTCTGCCAGTATAAAAAAATAAGATTTTTTTTTTGCTTTTGATTCTGGATTGTTCGAGACTGTGTGCGCGAGCACCGAACTAAGAAAAAAAAATAAAAGGCAATAAAACTAAAAACTACCACCGGGAGTGGAAATCTTCCCACGGGCAAAAAAAAAACCAAAGTACAAAAAAAAAAAAATAAAATCTCTTAAAAGGAAATTTTTTTTTACAACAACGTGTATATTATTTGTGTGCTAAGAACCCCGGACATCCTGTAAACTGGGTGGGTGAAAATATAAGTATGATCCACAATAGCTACATCGCCGACAAGAGGTGCTCCGCGGGACCATGACAACGACAGCAATAACAACTTCAATATCCTTAACAAAAAAAGAAGAACTAAAAAAAAAAATAATAATAATAAATAAATAAATAAATAAAAGTGAAATTATATAAAATGAAAAATAGGAATATTTGCTTCTCATAAAAAAAACGTAAATATATTCGAGGGGCGTTCAATATATTCTCGGTATCGATATGAAGGAAAATGCGAATTCAATTTAAATTGTTTTTATTTTTCAACATAATCTCCCCTAACATCAATGCATTTTACATCTTGAGATAAGCTTTTTTAAACCCTCACAAAAAAAAATTTCCTCTTTCTCTGCAAAATACCCATTTATTGCCGACTTGAATTCTTCATCATCCGAAAATCTTTTTCCACGAAGACATTTTTTCAAATCCGGAAACACGAAATAATCACTAGGGGCAAGGTCTGGACTATAGGGTGGGTGTTGGATTTCTTCGAAACCACAATCTCGCGCAGCAGCCTTGGAAACTCGCGCCGTGTGAACAGGAGCGTTGTCATGAAGAAGCAACACACCCGCTGCGAGTTTACCCCGTCTTTTCTTTTTAATTTCCTCCCGCAAATTATGCAAAGTGGAAGCGTAGGATGTGGCGTTGATGGTTTCACCTTTTTTTTTGTACTCAATGAGCAAAATTCCCTTTGAGTCCCAAAAAACTGTGGCCATGAGCTTCCCGGCAGACGGAGTGACTTTGAACTTCTTCGGGGGGTCTGTTCCATTTTTATGCCACTGCATGGACTCTTGTTTGCTTTCAGGGTCATAGTGGTGGACCCATGTTTCGTCTCCAGTAACAATTCGATCCATAACACCGTCCGCGTTCTCACTACACATCTCCAAAAGCTCTCTACAGCATGCGATTCTCACTTTTTTCTGAGGCGCTGTGAGCATTCGTGGCACCCACCTTGCACTGACCTTTGAAAGGTTAAGATGGTCATGAAGAATGGTGTGAATGGTACCAATTGAAAGCTTGATGATCTCTGCCATCATTTTCACCTTTATTCGCGCATCCTCAAGAACAAGTTTTTCGACTTCTTTGATGCTTTCTCCCGTACAAGCAGTAGCCGGGGCGCCGGAGCGGGGGTCGTCTTCAATGCTCTCTCTGCCTCTCTTGAACTCACTTGTCCACTTTTGCACAGTTGATAATGAAGGTGCGGAACCCTGGTATACAGCCACCATCTCTTCATGAATAGTTTTTTGACTTTTTCCTTGCTTAGTGAGAAATTTAATTACAGCGCGATGCTCAATTTTCACCATCATCGTCTCAGTTGCCATTATGATTCTGTTTAACTAGAGATAAAACGCGAATTAATAATCACATTTATATGAAATTTTACATGAATGCACTAAAATAATAGTATTACTTGATAAATAAGTCAATTTATATATACAACCACAGCTTCACCCCGATACCGAGAATATGTTGAACGCCCCTCGTAGATATATACAGTATATACACGCATACATACATGCATACGCATATATGTACGTACATACATGTATATTCATAAAAAAAGAAAAAGAAAAAGGGAATTTTTAAATTATAAGATATTAGTTTAAGATATACTCGTATGTACTTAGTTTTGTTTTCTTTGTGAATTGCTAAAAGTAAGAATAGTGTTTAAGAGTTTGAGTATTTTTTTTGAATTCGTTGTATAGAGTAAGGTTAGTGTTAAGAGTTGTTTTTGAATTTTATTTTTTTTTATTTTTGTTGTGCGCGAACAGAAGAAAAAAATTTTTTTTTTCAAAGTTTTAAAATTCAGAAGATTTTTCGAGGTGCTGGTGCCAGAACTACGAGGGATTTGAAAAATCCGGTAAGTGAAATATATATCAGTTCTTGCTTCTAGAATAAGAACAGCCTTAATAATTTTTAAATGAAATAAAATTCAATAATTCAAAATACAGTATAAGAGCTATTAAAAATTGTTTGTGAATTTTTTTATTTTTGTAATAAATAGAATGAATTGTATGGTGAAGTGAGATCTTCTTTTTTATTATAATAATGGAGTAGGCGACAGTGACTAGACACGACGCACAAACGATGACGACATGACAGGAAATGAAGTGACTGACTTCCGCTGATTATTTTTTTTTTTACAGGTGGCGACTGGGAGGAACTTCGTTTTAGGGGCTACCATTTACAAATCTGGCCAGAATGGTAGAAAGTGGTCGCGGTTAAGAGCGATAAGGGCGGGTTGGCCATCCTCAGCCAACAACACCCGGCTTATTTCAGGTAGTAACGAGCTGTCATCGCTGTGTGATCCTGGGACGAATTATTCGGTGTAGGGCACATAGGGTTAAGTTAGCTTTAGGTTTGGTTATTATTCGTTAAAATTAAGTTCGGTATTTAGGGATTAGGTTAGTATAGGTTTAGTTAGCTACATCGCGTTAGTCTCGGTCGTGCACAGTGGTAATGGCACACAGGCTTAAAAATAAACGTGCTGCTGCGTGCAAAATGTGGAAACGATTTAGAATTCCTGAGCACTTTGTCAGTTTTCGGTTGTTACGGAATAAAGTAAATAACAAGATAAAAGAAGCCAAGCGTAGTTATTACGCTAAACGTTTTAATTGCAAACTTCTGACTAAAACTCTGTAGCCTAACTTGCAAGGGTTGGGTGTAGGGCGTAGCCTAAAGTCTGAGGTAGATCAGGTTGATCTTGATGCATTAAATAAAGAATTCGCTAAGGTCCAAACGACTTTGGGTCCTAGTCCACTACACATCGAAACTTCAATTTCTGGCTCTTTAGAATTCTGCAGACTGGAGCAAATCCACGTTGTTAAAGCTATACTGAAAATAAAATCTAAGGTTGTTGGCATCAACAAAATTTTCATCCTCTTCTCATTAAAATAATATTGCCATATATTCTCCCAGTAATAATATATTGTAACAAAATCTATTACTTTTCCGAGTGCTAAAATTATACTAATCCTAAAAAAGAAAAAAAGTAGGTAACTTATCAATGGAATAAAGACCTATTGCTATCCTTTCATACTTATCGAACGTTTTCGGAATGATAATACACCAACAAATGTCAAATTTCTACAACTTGAAAATATTCTTAGTGCTTATCAGTCGGGATTTCCTAAGCACTATAGCTGCGCATCAGCTCTTTTCAAGGTAGGTATCTGAAGCCAAAAACAAAAAATGAGTTAGACTCCATCATGAATTACTTGCATTCAAGCTAACAAACTTTTTTAACTTCTACTTATCAGGCGGTAATTCAATGCGATCACATTTAGTTGGAAGAAAACAAACACATTTGGGTCTGCTTTTATTGAAATTTCAGCAAATTTCCTCAAGGAGTAATACTAAGAACCTTGCTTTTTGCAATTTTTATAAACGATCTTTCTAATGTTATTAAGAGCTGCAATTTTCACTTAGTTGCTGACGATGTTCAGCTTTGTTTAAGCCTTAAAAATGAATTTATTTATCAAGCCGCTTTACAATTTAATCATGACCCTAAGCTAATTCAATGCTGGGCAGAGGAGAACTGGTATTATATTGGGTTCTACCACATGAAATGTCCAATTTTCGCTCAATCAGAATTAAGAAGTTCTTGAGTGAAAATCTGTGCCAGAACGTCAAATTTTCTTTTTTTATAAAATAAAGTGGTACGTGTGTTTGACGTGTGAGAATTTTAGGGTTCATTATGAGTACTGTTATTTTTTCCTAGGAATTATTTACCATGCTGTCAGCAGTTCAAATTCGAACCCTCTTCCTTTACGAATTTAAGATGGGACATAATTCGTCATTGGCAATGAAAAACATTAATGACGCATTTGAGGATGTAGCGGTAAACGAACGCACTATACGATGTTGGTTTGAAAATTTCCGTTCAGGAAATTTTAGCCTCGAAAACGAAAACCCAACGAAATCGATGGGGGAGATTGCACAAAGCATGGGAGTATCCCCAATGACAATAAGTCGACACCCTCTCATAGGAAAGGTAAAGAAAATATTGGCTTTTAAATTTCATGTGATAATTTGTGACAATTTCAAGGCTTCGCACCAGTTAGCACGAAGCTACTGTTGGTGAAAACCTTAATAATTCCCCTGATAACGTGGTGGTGTTTGTTCCCGAAACAAGGTATGTTTTTTACTGATTTTTCGTAAAACTCATCTTGAGCTGCTCTTCCTTGTTTACGAACTGTACGGGCTTCTTTTGAGGCCAATGATGCCTCTTTGTTCTGTTAAGAAAAGGAGCAGGCGGAGCGGCATGCTGTCAGAACCGCCTGCTGTGCGCTCTAAAATCAAGCGTGCACATGCGGCCGAAAACACGTTGCCATTTCGAAACAAATAAAGATTTTGCTTTGAAATTTGAAGGAGACATTCTCGAGATGTTGTGGAATAAGTAGAATTAAAACAAAATAAATTCGGGACTTTCCCCCCTTAAACAGGCACGACAGAAAATCGAACTACGACCACAAAAACTGCTTGGAGGAAATGGTTTCGAAACGAGAAACGTAGCGTGAGGAGATATACTAATCTCATATAAATCGCACGGTCTTGCGAAACTAAACACGCTATTTTTCAAGCAAGAACGGCACTTGATTATATTCTGCAGCAGTGAACACCAAACGCAGATAGAGTCCCATCTATGCTAAAATAACGAGAAGTGGCATGTAAATATTCTGAAGTTAATTTAAGCGAACCAGTAGCAAGTCACACCGGCTGTTAGTAACAGAATTTTTCGCGAAAAATCCTAGGAACAACCAACGAAAACCAGCATCGGTAGAAAAAAGAAAATGGCACAATTTAAACAAGGAAAGCTACCGGATCTGTGCCTTAAATATAAAACTAAGTGTACAGGGCATATGAAAATATTTCGGAGAAAATTGTGAGAGTAATTTGCTCGGCATTTCAAAAGGCCACCACATGGTGCAACCATGATACGAAAATGGCGGTAAAGAACAAAATAGCGAGATTATTAAATTTGCAAAAAAGAGACAAACAAAAGCAATGTGATAGAAGTACAGCCATGATATCGGGAATGAGTACAGAGTAAGTGTAACACCGAAGCACAAGTGAACGACCTAACGGATTCAAGATGCAATCGATGGAATATAATAAAACCGACCAAGGAAAGATCAGTTTAATGCGTTGCTAAACGACGAATTCTCTCGAAAAAACATTCAATCGACTCTCTCGCACTTAGCGCAAGCGTCCAGCGCGAGCATACAGTCAGACCGGATCAGATATTCCCCGAAGTATGTGCGACAAACGGAAACTTTAGGTTCGAATGACTCAGGATTTCGTTCAATAAAATGGTCAGAGGCGATGGTATGTGTAACCAGAGGAGGGTGAAAATTCTTTGTCCATTCTATAGACGTCAAGACGACACGAAGAATTGAAAAAGTTACTGTCGCATATTATGAAAATATGAGTCCTAGACATGATTCTAATTGCTCAACAGAGTTCCCAAAGATCTTAAATGTAACCGCTAAGGTTAAAATTTACCCGAAACGTACGTATGTAGGAATTGTACGCAATTATACGCAATGGATGATGGAAAAACGAAATATAAACGGCTGGAATAATTTCGAATTGCACAAATATAGTTTACAAAGTCTGTTCCTTTAATGTTGTGTAAGATTTTCACTTGAAAATCATCAACGAACCTATGTAGAACAATTCCTCTTCATATCGCCGATGATAGCGCTATTATAGGCAACGACGTGACAGCCCTTCTATCAACCCTCACGAATTGGGTTGAGATAACGGGTTACAGGAATCAGTCGAACTCAACTCCTGCCATCTATTTCGAAGGATTCATCGTCCCAAAGGGCGAAAAGTTGAAATAATTAGACTCTGTCATTAACCACAAAGGAAATTACAATGCCCGCTTTATTTTGGACATGCTGGTTAAACTTAGGGGTTTGTTCGAATGGTTCGCATTGTAATGTTAGACGTAGTGTGAAAAACTTAAAGGAAAAATTACCTCGACGAAAATAAAAATGCTACGTATATCAGCCAGCGGGTGAAACAAAACGTGATTTTAAAAGAAGTACGGTCATCCGCGGAAGTCTGCATGTAAAGAAACCGATAGTAGAAAAAAAACTCCAAGCTGGGCAAATTAGCTGGATCCAGGCGTAATTGCATCACTCAAATGCAGAAAAATCAGAATGACCGATAGAATGGTTTTAAGGACCGCAAATTTAGCCAATACCTTTCAAAAAATCAGTTTACGTTTAAAAAATAAAAATAACTCAATAATGTTCAATTTCGCGAAGCACATGAGATAAATTGCCAGTGGGGTTCCAATTTGTAAAGAGTGTTTTTACATGGATAAACTTTATAGAGCTAAAGGGGAAAAATATCCTTGCTAACGCATCGGCATGCATCAAATCATGAATACAGAGATATATGCAAATACTTCTGGGGTGTGGTGCACTGCCTTTTAATGCTTATGCCGATTAATGTGTCAGCAAGGAAAGAGAACAAAATAATAGTTTTCTTTCGACTTTCATATATGAGTATGTATCTCATTATGAACTGCATGGGAATGTCATGATGTAAAACAAATTAATTCATAACAAGTATCTAAATGTTTTTATTAATATTTTTATTTATTTAATAATTCATTTCTTCATTTTGTTTTCATTTATTTGTATTCTTATTCATATAAGATATATAATATACATCTTTTAACTTATTGATTATCTTAGGATAATTACAATTATAATGATTTACACAATCTGTACATAATTTCAAAGATAGGAGATAAAGAAAAAAAAAATAGGATAAAGAGAAACAAGAAAGAAGAAAAGATGAAGAAATAGGGCATTATTAAATTAATTATTTTTTTTATAGTACTGGAAAACTTTCCTGCTAAAAGTTTTTGTGTCGTTCGTACGCTTCATTTCGAGGGGTAAAAGATTCCAAAGCTGAATCGCATGCACGAAAAATTGACGAGATGTATTAAGATACTTACACCTGGGAGTAATTAATTGCATGGCTCTATGATTTCTTGCAAAACGTATTTTCTTAAAAGAGATAATTCGGTTTTTTGGTTGTAATAATATTGTGTAATGATAGTATGGTTCTGTATTTCATGAACGCCATTAAATTGCAGCCGGTTATTTGTTTACTGTAGTCAGAAATGTGTTCATGTCTGTTGATACAGAATATGTATCTTGCGCAGCTATTATAGGCTACTGTGAGTTTTCTGCTACCATAAAGGATGATAAGCAATACAAAGGACTTAACAAGTGTCAACTTAACGTAAGTTGACAGATAATTTGATGTGCGACATAGTACACGAAATGCTCCATAAATTTTTTATACAGTTTTATTTATGAATATTCCAGTTCAGGTGTTGATCGAGATGAATACCAAGATTCTTAATTGTTTCTACATACTCGACAGTAGAGTGGTTTAAGAGAAGGGGTGGAAAAACCTCCGTACTTCTAGAACCACTTATCACTATAGCTTTTGTCTTTGCCGGGTTGAGACTTAGCCTGTTTTCGATTGACCATTTACTAATTTTGTCTAGCTCACAATTCATGCTGTTTATCGCCTGGATTTTGTTCGATTTTGGAAACAGGGAGTATACTCGTATTTGGAGGTCATCGGCGTATATATGATGTCCACAGGTGTTAAGTCGTTGAGAAATATCATTTATGAAACATGTAAACAGTAGAGGTCCTATCACGGTACCTTGTGGGATACCTGAGGGAACGAGAAGAAAAGACGAGCGTTTGTTTTTGTGATAGACGAATTGGGAACGATTAGATAAATACGATGACATAAGACTGCATAAAGAGCTTTCAAATGAAAATTGTCTTTGAGTTTCTTTAATAATATAGTATGATTTACAGAATCAAAAGCTTTTGAAAAGTCAAGAAATATAATTATACCCAACATATTCTTATCCAAACCGTTGCGTAGATCCTCTGTAATGTTTAGTAAAGCAGTGGTGCAGTTGTGCTTAGTGGGAAACCTCGACTGGTACTTTGCTATTAATTTGTTATCATTGAGATAGGTCTTCATTTGATGACTTAAAATGGTTTCAAACACTTTACTTAGAAACGGTAGTATTGCAATGGGTCGATATTCTGGAATATTTGATAGTGAGGATTTTCTTACCGGTAGCACTTTTGCGATTTTATACCCATCAGGATAAACTGAGGTTGTGATTATAGTGTTCACAATGTGCGTGGTTTGATGAAGAACAGTAGGTAGGAGAATTAAAAAAAAAAACTTTGGTTGGATATTATCTGAACCCATTGCATTAGATTTGATGTTTAATATTGTCTTGCCCACCTCATTTTCGTCAGCGCAAGAAAGCGAGAACCTTCTTTTAAGATTGTTTTCTCGAATAAAAGAATTCAACATAATCGGCCCGTTTGATTTTTCACTAGTGGAGACGAATTTTTAATTAAGGTCTTCTAAGTCTGAGCTAACAGAGTCGAATTTGTGTTTAAAGAAGTTTCTTTTTTTTTCTCCGAATAAGGGTCGTTACTACGTTACAAGCAGCCTTAAAGTGATAGGCATTTGTATCGTCTCCATCTCTAGTACAAAAGGTTACGTGCTTTTATAAGGTCACGAATATCTTGAGTAAGCCATGGAATGTACGTTTTTTAATCCTATTTATTTTAAGCGGGACATATTTATTAAACAAATATTGGATGATGCTATTCAGATATTCAACCTGAAAACTGGTATTATTCGTGCTATAAAATGGGCCACCAATTCAAACGACGACATTCAGCAAAAAGATTTTCCAAGTTGATATGAGAATACTGATATGATGTAAAGGTTGTATCATTTATAAAAGAAGAAATTGCATCTATTGCTGTGAAAATCATGTCATGATGGGAAAAAGAAAGAGCAAGAAGTTGATTATAGTGCATTACTAAACTAGGATGTGAAACCAAAACAAAGTCTAACAGAGAAGGCATACAATTGAGTGCAAAATGAGTTAGTTGATTGGAATATACAAAGGTTAAATTGAGTGCTTCTATCATTTCTCGAGTTGTTCAATTTTCATTCCCTAATGTGTTTAGATTTAAATCCCCACAGATAACGATTTTGGAGTCTAGCGGAGCTAATTCCTCAAATACATCCCTTATTATTACTATTATTCATTAATTCAATATTCATTATAATTTTCTTAAATTTCAAAAGCTAAGGTGTGGAAATAACATAAAAAAAGGAAAAATAAAAAATAGAAAAAATAAATTTTAAGTATTATACTATGTAAATGTTAAGTGTTTTTCAATAATTAGATTAGATAATATTTAGACACATTCATTGTTATAGTTGAAGAAACTAGTGTCAAATATATCGAGTTCCAAAAGTAAAACATAATGCAAATTTCATTTCAAATACACTATCGCCTATGGTGAGGTGAATAAATTTCATGGTAAAGATCTGTCACTAACTTTAATAGATTATATGTATGTATATTTATTCTATGTCATAATTAAACAGTCATTCTTTAACCTTTTTGTTACATGAAAGGATAACCTAAGAACACCTACGTTCACTGCATAGTTTCTTAAAAATTGAAGGTGCTACAGATGAGTAATAACTTAAGAAAAGGTATGTATTGCGGGGGAAGAGTTGCAAGATTCCTAGTGGAGCTACGAAGACCGTATGTACCCGGATCATGATTTAATGAATACCAACTTCCTAAGAAAAATATTATTAAAACTTCTGTAAAGGTAAAAATCTTTTAGAGGCAGTATGAAGGAATTCATAAAGAGTGGAAAGCTATGTTCATGGCGCGATTTTTCCGGATAATTCAGAGTAAATATTTTTAGAGTACCAACAAAGGTTGCATTTGGTTTTTTGTATGAGCTGCCCCAATAGGTCAAGCCATATTAGAATTTGTAATGGACTTGGCCATAATAAATTTTTTCCTAAAGTTTGCTAGTGCAAAATAGCCTCAAATGGTACCGAAATTTGGGGTCTAAGCCGATATTTCTAAGGAGAATTTCCCTAGCAGATCAAGAACCTTCGCCTGCATTGCAGCTAAACCCTTCTTCCCAGATGATATTGCGGATATTATTAAGCTTAGCAATCCGACTTCTCCGACTCATGACTGGAAAGTCGCGAAAATGGAGGAACTAAGTGGCCCTTAATCATATGGCAAACAATACAAACCTCCGAGGTATAGCGACTGAGAAAAATCCTCTCTACCAATGTTACGATGCCTAGCTGTGTGAAGAAAACCGATGGCTTTTGGATGACCTCAAGTAATGAATCACTCAACCTGATCCTGGACACCCACCGAGATATCATCCTGCCAACGGTAGTGATTATCATGAGGAGTTGCATAGAAATGATCTACATTCCCTTGTCATGGAGAGTAGTTAATGTAGTTTCTATTCCCGAAGCTGGAAAATGTTCTCGTGTTGCCCCAAAACACTTCATACCTAAAGCCGTCTATCATCTTTACTTCTGAGAACTCTAGAACGTCTGATAGATATCTATATACGATCTAGAATTGATTCGGGACTTTTATATACAGCTCATCATACATACCGTAAAGGAAAGTTATGGGAAACGGCTCTGCATTATATAAATTAGACAATAGTCGCTCTTATGGACATTGAAGGTGCATTTAACAACGTCAACACATCTACAATCACAACAGCACTGTCCACTCTGAAGGAGTGGTCAAGAGACTGCATATATACCTGGAAGCGGGTGAAAGCAGTGTGGTTACCTTCGTTGCTACAGCCATCTCAGGAAAAAATATCAATACCATAACATATAGCCGTCCGTAAAACCTTAACAGATTAACCCGTTAGGCGAATCGCTGTGGATTGGGAGTGGGCCCCAAAAATCTGATCTTTACCTCTTCTACAGGAAATAGAAATTCCAATAATAGACCCTCCTTTAGCAAATGGTACTAGCCTAGTCTTTTCCGATACAGAGAAAGATCGTTGTCTGAATTGAGAGGGAAGCCTAGGTAGACAAAGTCCTTAACTACCTCAAAGTTATATCTGCTGAGGGTGACGGTCTCTTTGAGACGTCGGTATTGGGTGTCTTTTTTGGTTGACCGCATTGGTCATTGATCATTAAACCCATCTTTGCCTCTTCAATCTCAATACTAACGAAAGAGCCACTGACATCACATTGCTTTCTTCCTATTATGACATCGGTGTATGCGAGTAATTGGATGGACTTTTGAAATTCTTTCAAAAATTAAGTTAAAGAGATCGCTATTAACTAGCTTTGTCTAAATCTAAGGTTTCGGTTTAATAAAAAAAAAGATTTAAAGTTTTATTCTGCCTGATAGCGGTATTTGGTTTATCATTGCCGTTATACAGTCCAAAGAAATGGTCCTTGTAATTCCTCAGGATTGACTGCGACTCTAAAACGATATTCCCTTGTTCATCTCTACAGGCTTCAGTTCAGGGTTTGTGTCCGTGGCATGTCTTTTTTCTATTTTGGTAAAACTTTGGAATCTCATTCCTAGAGTAGAATCTCTCACTTTCTTTGACTGCGCTTCTCATAGTCCATCTTTTTCTTCCTGAGAAGTGAATTGCTCTCTTCTCTTCTGCTCGTGAGCAGCTCTAGTTCTGGTATTCAGCACTGCTTTGTATGTGTTTTCCTTAGCTGCACTCGGCGTCAAACCAGGGGTTTCGTTGTGGTGGCCGAGTGAAACCCGTCAAATCAGAGGCGGCATCTCTAACAGCTTTTTGGCAATGTTGCTACACTTCCTGACAGTATTAGCTTGCGTTTGTGATATTCGGGACATACGCAACCGTACCTTGGCTACAACGGTAGTCGTGTTGACCCCTTGAAACGTTCGGATCACTATAATACGGAAGGGGTACCTTCCTTTTTTTCTTAGCCCTAAGTATATAAAATAAACATTTCCAAATAAAATGTAAATGAAATCGAAACACATAGATATAAGAATTTAGAGTAGCTTAGAGTGCCTGTGTGGGGCCAGTAAGTTAGTATAAGATTGTTAAGTAATTGTAAGCTAGCATTTAAGCATTTTTTGTTAGTATGTAAGAGTTAGTGATTAAGAAAATAAAATGCATTGAAAACTGAAGAAAAACTGAAACAGGGGTGCCTTCCGTCGAACGCAATATGGTCAATTTGGTTGAGGGTAGTTCAGTAGCTCTCCAAGTCCCCTTGTGAATCCCCCGCGTAGGCTATAACTTCCGACAGTACTACCATAGTTGCCCTCTCATCCTAGCTTTGCATTAAAATCGTTGAGGACATTTCTAATATCATAGCAGTTACTCCGGGGGCAGTATAGAAATCTACAGTAGCTTTATTCTCTTGCAAAAAAGCCATTGGGAACAAATGATGCCTTCAACCTCGCATCAGCCACTGGCTATATGTCTCGATTGTAGGACCGATACTTACCTACTGGGTGGTTGTCTGGTGGTCGGCCTTCGATAAAGCAGCCATAATTTTTGCAAACGGATTCAAGTGTTATTGTGCTTTGACATTTATCTTGTAGACAGATAGAGAATTAGTTGATAATAAGCAACGGATCGATACACACCTGAAGAACGCAGAATTATCATTACTGCTTATGTGACCGATTTCCGGTCTGTTGTTTTAATGTAACGTGAATCTTGTCATCATTTTTGTATTTGCAAATATGGACGAAACAACGATTCACACAATTTCTCATCAGCAGACGTTCGTTGCGCCGAATTTTGGTGAAAGACCTGAAGATATTCCTTCATAACGTGCAAACCGTTCACCTACTGCTGACCGTCAAGTGAGGTTAACTTACTTCCATGCTCTATTAAACCTGGTGCAAGAAGAGGATGATTTAGTTCCAAAATCATATCATAATGAGCTACGAAGCCCATTTCCACTTAAGTGGTTGAATAAACAACATTTTAATTTCTGAGGCACGGAGAATCAACATGAAATGCACATAGAGCCATTGTATCCCCTCATAGTAACTCTTTGGTGCGGCATTTGCAGTGAAAAAAACGAATGGCCCCTATTTTTTTCAGGACGCCGACGGCACCAGCGTAACCGTGACTGGTGAGCGCTAGACACAGATGTTAACCGAGTTTGTTTTGCCTCAAGTAGGTGAGGTGGGTCCCGAGTATTGTTGGTTCCAGGAGGACGGAGCAACTACTCACACATCTCGGACAACGGTGGAAATTTTGAATCACCCATTTCCAGGCCGTGTGATCTCCGGTTTTTGTGACTTGAACTGGCCAGTCAGATCGCGATATCTGACGTCGCTAGATTTCTTCCTTTGGGGATTTTTAAAATCTCGCGTTTCCACCACAACAAAATACAAATCTTACAAGTCTTGAAAGCCAACATTGTAGAAGAACCCGCCAATTTGGATTTGAAATGCCGTAAAACGATAACGTAAAACGATATCATCTTTTCAACTTAATGTCATCAATTCTGCAACTTCAGGTAAACATTTCTGAAAAACAGAACGAAATTATTTAATTTCTAACAAAATGGCAGCCAATTCATATTATGACATTGTTTTGCTCCTCCTTGTACTTGTGTTTTTCTAAATTTCCATACCGCGGTGACAGCCAGACTACTTAGTAATTTATCCATTGAATTTCGCAGACTTCGAAAACTTTTTATATTTAGCAGAAAAACTAAAAAATGGCTGCTAAATTTTTATTTCAGTGAAGTCAGTTATCAGAATATTTTCGTAATGCATGTATTACTATCTTCTATCACTTTTTATCTACTCTCATGCAACTAATTATATTTATTTACACTGAAGTATAAGCAATCTGGACGGAAAGGCCAAAATATGCAAGACTTAACATGCGAGAGAGAAAGAAAGGAACTAGCCGTCTGGTAGTTTTTTGGCAGGTTTTCCGGGAAACTAAGAAAATATCGGATCTGACGTTGGAACACAATATATTTAAAAAAAAAAGGTAGGCGCTTATATTGTGCACAAGAAAAGAATACAATGACCTTTTTTTACATGTCATAGTTATAATATTTATATTGCATAATGAGCTTCAAATTCAATTTTTTGATTCAGAAACTTTTTCTCATCGCAAAACTACGGTCCATCCATCACTCAATTAAAATCACAATCCACTGCAGTGTCATTTAAAAATTGTACTCTTTGAACGCATCCATTACTATTACATCAACTGACATGCTATATACAATATAATACCTTGTTACTGAAAAAGTATCAATGAAATCAGCAAATGAATTTCAGGAACAGATACATAGCTATGTACGAGTATATTCATACCTGTAACCTCAATCGAAAAACAGTGATTGATGTAAAACATCGTAGTTCAAAAACTTTTTAATTGTTCGCTAACTTTGCAACAAATGTCAACACGTGAAATTTATATTATTTCGAGTCAATTGTCAGAAAAGACCCGGAAACCGGAAAAATGCAAAACTACTCTCTGATACCGTACGTGTATATCTGTCAAAAAACCCAATTATCACCATTAATCAAGGTGTTATGTTGGCATTATTGATAGTTTGAAGGTTGGCGTTACTGATTGGATTTTTTTGAAGCAGTCGCAATTATTGAAGGTAGTTAACTTCAATGCTATGCAGAAGTATTCTCGCATGTATAAAATCTGACATGAAAACTCAAATATAGTTTTAATTTCTTATTTTCCACTCATGGTTTTCCAATACGAAACTTCTAGTGTTTCCGGCTTATAGTCGAATATTTCCGTTGACAGGTAATCTCAAGGAAACTACAGAAAACTGACATCTAGGGTAAAGACAGTGTAACTGCACACGCAAATCGTCTTATGGCACAACATATCCGTATTCGTACTCAATTGAAATGTCAGTAATGATGATGGAAAAAGGAATCTCTTTTTCCACTTCACAGCACTTGATAGTGTTTATATTACAGTCAAGTGTATTCGTTTTTGTATGCAGAGGGAGGTTGTGTTCATTCAAATGTGGAAGCAGAAAGGTAAAAAGACTTGAGCAACTGACTGTCAAGAAATATTTCCACCATTCAGAGGGAAGATACACTCGTATATACTCTTATACATATATGCATGGTGTGCTCAACTTGGAGTTGCGTTGAGAAGAAGTTATGATGAACGGAAAAATAAAAATCCTACAAGTCCGCAAAGAAAAGATAAGGAAGTAATCAGTAATATGTAGTGGGAACTCTAATAGTCGCTCGTACTTATATCAATAAGCCGTTGAATTGTAATATGAAATATATGAGGATAAATTGCTATTCAATTGTATGGTAAGTCTTGAAGAACCATGCTACAGGATCAAGACTCTGTACATCCTACTCAAGACCAATTAATGCAGTGAGGAATACTGATGAATAATAAGGTATTTGATGTATTTTTCAAATAAAACACGAATGAATGAACATCTTAAGATTCGCAGTCTCTAGAATCGGTAAGATGTAATCATGAAAGTAATGCAAATTCTCTCTTTCCGACAAGAAGACTTTTCGAAATCGATAGCTAGGGGTAGAGTTGAAAAGAACCTTCTATCTTTAGTGCAAAAACTGCTTCAATAGACATAATAATAATAGACTCTCGGAGTGTAGTAAGAAGTTTTTTGAAGTTCATGATAAAAACCAGAATAGTGCAATTGAAGCATAGAGCTCATTTTGATGAACACTGCATGCGCAATAATATTAAAATCTACCGCCACCAGTCCCTCGTAAATTGATGATTTTGAACACAAAAATAAGGTTTCATTTCTTTGCTTAGATTATGAAAAACAAGGAATCAGTCGATTCGCAGAAGATTCCATCGATTCAACTACCATAAATTTACTAATCTTTTGCTTCTTGTTTTGAGTTATAAATCGAGTACAACAATATCGTTTCTACTGCGCCTATTGTGGGAATCGATAAAGTTTCGGACCAACGTGGGAGATATCAGGGAGAATACTTGAATACTCTGTAAATGATATTTGAAGATCTCCATTCAATAATCTCCTCAGTTTGTAAAGAAAAAGAACACAATGAATAATTATGAAAGTTATGGAAAACCTTAATAGAGAATCTGATGTCGATTTTGAGGTAATACGAGTACATGGTTTTACTGACATCGACAAAAACATATTAAAAAATAAAAATTTCTGTTGTGTTAGTTTTAACATCCGTTCGATGAGAAAGAATTGGAATGCCTTTATTGTTGAAATCGAATTTTTTTTATGTTATATATTATAGATTTTATTATTCTTAACGAAAGCAACCTTAAAACAAAAAGAAAATACATTTTACAACACTTCTGGATTTAAACCGGAATTTCTTAATAGAACTTTTTTCATATGAGCCGAGTTGATATTGAAAGTATAGCTATAGATATCACCAATCCAAATAGCAAAAAGTATTCATCCAATATATACGAGTAGGCCGTCAGAAACAGCAAATGTTGCTGAGTTTATAAAAGAACTAGACGAAATTATGCGTAATAGAAAAAATTTAATTCTCTTGATTGATATGAATATAAATGTATTAAATGCTCGAAATTCACAAGCGATAACTACTTGGAGATGATGGCATCGAAGGGGATAACAAATGTTATAAGAGACGTCACAAGAATTAATCACAAGAAAAATACAGCGACCACATATTTTTCGCCCTCACAAAGCAGGAAATCGCATCTGCTGTCATCCAAACTGACATATATGATCTCTACGCAAACGACATTCGAATCTGCACATGCACCCTTGCAATGGTATTAATACCTCCACCCGTACCTACTAGAAGTCGAAAAGGTACGATCTTCTATTTGCCGATTTAAAACCATTCTATGGGACATGGCATCTGGTTGAGGTGCAATTCCGCATCGAGTCGTCCGAAAGTCTGTAGCGGTCACTCCACGATTGTCTATGAGTCTTACTTATGGAATGGAATACCGTGAAATATGTAGCGGTTACGTACTAGTTACTACCAGTGCGATACCTTATTACGCATGACTGGCCACCTCTTATTAATCTGCTCACTGAGCATCATGTTCGCATCTATAATAGATCTCTATCTAGATATGATGTGTACGCTTAGTAAGATTTTGCGCTCCCTTAAGCACATCTGGTTGACTTCAATGTCAGACACCCAGTCTCACTTCGGGCCAATATTTGAATAAATTGTCTCTTATGTTTTATGCAAACCCCTGTCATAGAATGACTTTAGTTCACGGACGCCCATACGTCGCTTGGGGCGAGGATACGTCTGACCCGCGCTCTTCGTCATTTCTTTGATACCAATTCGGAAGCTGCGTTAAGGGCACAGGTTTCATCTTTGGTTTCAGTCGAGACCGACCTAAAACTTCTTGACGATCTTAGGGTCACGTCACCCAGCACTTATTGCAACTCTACATCGGTCCAACCAAATATGAATAACACTTCCTGCGACATCCACTTCAACACTGTCTGCTCGCCACCACGTATGGAAACAGGCATATGCTAATTGACATCATCACGATAGGAGGAAAATCACTATAGGTAGCCCACGGTTTTTCCACCTAAATTGGTCAAGATGCTATCGAGACAAAACACTCCCTCAGTATAATAGATGTATGAACGGTGTACATTGACTTAGATCACTACCTGTTAGCCAAGGCACGTCTAGAAATATCTCATCCGCCACAACAAGAAAGAAGTTCTGTGAGAAATTTTAATATTAACCAACTGTAATTACAATAAACCCTCAGACATTTTGATGATTGCGCATTGTTCAACCTCTCGATATAGTCTATGCAACCAACATCAAGTGGTGAAGAGCAGTCGATGCTCAGAAGGCTTCAGAGGCGCCGCACTCATGTACTGGATTTCACCCGTCCACTTCCACCTCCACTTCACTTGGTTTGATGAAGAAAGCAGACAAGTACACGTAAACTCCTAAACTCCTAAACTCCTAAACTCTACGAGCAAAACAGAAGGGAAGAACATCGGCTTCTTTAGAGGGAAAAGAGAGACCATGATAATCGTGCGATCGACAAAATAGAGGGGTGCTGATCTAGGAGCAATGTTCAGAAGTTTCGCCGAAAGGTAAAAAAGAACGTGACTAGCCAAAAAGCAACAGATGCCTGTATAAATGAATAAGGAAATATAGTAGAAGAGTCACAGGCCGTACTGAGAATATGGAAAAATTATTTCTGCAGATGGTTAAACGGCGAGGACAAATTGGGTTTCACTGTCAACCAGAACGGCTTTTTCAACATCACACTTGAGAATATTGTGCGAAACTTTCAAGTCAATTTGAGAGATTTAATTTTCCAAAACTCTTTAGAACTATAATACTTGTATTCGCTGAAGATGTGGACTGTAAATTTGTTGACTCAAAAGACTTTGAATACCGCCTTTGTGCATTTCAAGTTCCGCGGTTATTCCCGCTTTCACCGGCGCAAAACCCCTGCGTAAACTTGTTCATCAATCCTACTTTTTAGGACCCTCACTGAGCAAACAAATCTCTAAAAAAGGCGAACTTTCTTTTTTCACAACTTAAATCCGTTGCACTTACGTTTTTTCTTTCCAAGACCACGCTGATAAACCGCCAGCTAATGAAATATCTCGAAATACGAAAACTTCTCAATAGCAGTATGGTTTTCATAGCAACAGATCCACTGCGGATTTGATGGCATTTCTCACGGAAAAGTGGAACCAAAGCGTACATCAATCTGGCGAAAGCAAGATAGTTGCTCCTGATATTTCCAAGACATTTGACACAATTTGACACCAGGCTCTTTTGTCGAATATGCGTGCATTTGCGGTCGATGAATCTCTTCTTCAATTTATTAGAAATTACCTTTCGGAACGCTCAATTCAAGTTGTCTTGGACGGTTTCAAGTTTGATATCCACAAAATAAATGGTAGGGTGTTACAGGGCTCCGTTCTGACACTGAAACTCTTTTTAATCTTCGTAAATGAGCTCTTATCTACTACTTCAAATCCAATATATTCCTTCGCTGACGACAGTACTCTCTGCTTTTCATATTCGTTCCCGAAGTCACGTTAAGCTCACAAAATTCCGATATTAACAGCATAACTAATTGGGGAACCACTAACAGAGTATAATTTATTGCTTCCAAAACACAATGCTGTCTGCTGTCGCTTATACGAATTCTGAACACGGAGGTTCATGCACTTGCATCGTCGAAACTGAAAAACTTTCCATTCTCTGTATGTGTGCCAATGACAACCTACGTTGGAATGACCACATATTCGATGTAATCAAAAATGCTGCAAAATGTCTAGGTTTTCACAAGTGATGCAAGAAATATTTCACCCCATCTGATCTGGACTCAAAGCGTAAGGCTCCATCAAAATTGGAGTACTATGCATGCATCTGGTCAAGTGCTCCTAAAACCTTTCTGCAGCTACTAAATAGGATAAAAAAACGTGCGATGCGACTGATATATCTCTCAGTTAATCGAAACCCTTAAACACCCTAGCTTGTTCTATAGCTATTTGCATTATCACTGTTCCAACGGAGTTGTCAATAGCATTCCGCCCCTTCAAACCCTCAATCATAACACAACACCCATCTCGCTGTGAATGCTCATCAGTCTACTTTCAAGACTACTTTCGGATGCACTCTGGAATACCATGATTCTTTGAAAAGATATACAATTCGCTTATGGAATGCACTGCCAATTTTTTTTTCCGATATAGTTTTTGTTCATCAGGTTTAAAGTGGCAATAGTGACAGGCCTTGTTTACTTCGTGAATCTCACTTAACAAGAATCCGCGTTGTCCTGTGGCTGTGCCGACTTCTGACTTCCGACTCAAAGCTCCTGGAAGCCAGAGACATTCAATCTACATTCAATTACGGGTGGCCGTGGTGTAGTGGTAGTAGCAAACGCTTCTCACTCGGAGGGTCCAGGTTCGAATCCTGCCCATGTCAAATCAGTTTTTCATTGTGTAATTGGAACTCTGACAAAAAAAATCTGCGTGTGAAGGCATAACACTGACACGTAGATTTGGCTGTTATAAGAGTTTCAAGCAATGAAAAAAAAATACTGGGAATTATATCTCGAATCACTCTGAGTGAAGAAAAACTCTCCGTCCTATTCGGACTCCCACCCCTGGAGAGCAAACATAGAAACCAAACACACCTGAGTTTCAAACCACTACAAAAACAATTTTCCTTTCTCCTCCTTCTATCTTTCCGCCCGCGCCCTGGCAACAGTAAAAGGGTATCTAACCCCTTAGGCGCGCGTAAATTATAAAAAAAAAAAAAACAAAATCTCTCTTCGATTTCGACCATCTGAACGAATTGTTTTGTTAGTCTTACGAGTAAGTCAAACTTTTAGATAATTGATCTGTTCAGGTTGATATGGACCTCGAATTTGATTTAAAACTGCTAAAATTATCACTTGTATCGGATGTATGGTTACACTTGAATACTATTGTATTATCCCTATGCCGAAATGCCTTTCACTATTTGCTTTGAGTTGCTGACTCTTTGACTCCAAACAATAGATTTGACTATTCGAAGTATGTATCATTCTAAAAGGGACGTTTCGTATAAAGGTTTTCATTGCGGTTATACCGCTGTAAAATAATAAAATTTCGCTGCGAAAAATGTGATCAATCAACACCATTTGGCTTGCAAATCGTAGACATCCTGTTTATGTCAACAACATCGACGTCAACGAAAACAATTTCTCATTATTTTTTCATGCATATTGACATATAATTTTCTTGTTTAACATCGGGAAGGAGTATTTTTCTTATAAGTATTTAATACATGCTCGTACATGTGTATCCGTACCTGTGTACCGACTCTATCGTACGAATAAACGTCCCTATGTAATGGCATTCAATTTGGATAATTGGTTTACTGCTCCCCGATGAGATACGTTTTCTAAGAAACTGATTCTCTCATTATTTTCGAATTCCTTTGAGTGGAAACATAGGTAAACACTTTAAAATGCGTATTGTTAAATTCGAAATTATCCTTCTTGAAAGGATGGTTAAAAAGATTTACGTTATGAACCGCACTGTAAAAAAGTGATTACCATTCTTATGTATATTCTAAGACAGGGTGTAAGTCCAAAATATAAGTAAAAGTCTAGATGGAGCAATTACTTTTCAGGCCGCGAATTCGGCTACTTTTGCTGCACCTAATATCTCACCTAGAAGACGTTGCTGTAGTGCGGCAGGAGTCGTAAGCATCGTAAGTTCTATTGTTTGGTTCGTATCTCCATCTTTGTTCCATCCGTGAAAATGGATATCGAGTCTGGTACCATTTGATTCCTGTCCCATTCTTCTCTAATTGGGAAAATGCAGGCGAATAGTGTTTCGAAATCGTTAAGGGGTATTATGTAGTCCGTATTGAAGCATAAACCCAGTTCACTTGCAAGGATAGAGGAGTGACCTTTCAGGTTTGGTTTCTACCCATTAAGCTGACTCAGCATTTTTTCGCTGCAGATTCTTGCATGTATAGATCTAGGGGCAGAAGGCTAAGTCTATTTTCCAGTCCCACCATTGGCGTCATTCTCATGGCATGAGTCGTGCCTATACAAGTGGGGAGGACCTTGCCGATATCCATAAATATCACATCATCTGCGTATACAGTGACTTTTATTCCTTCCCTATTTAGATTCAGAAGTATTTCATTACAAACTAGGGTCCACAGAAGAGGTAATATCACTCCTCCTTGAGGGGAGTAGGAATGTTGACATTGTTGAAGGCTCCTTCGATGTCAAGGAAGAGGTGTGCTAAGGTGTGCTCTTTGACGTGAAAACTTTTTTCAATTGTGCCGACAATTTCATGTAGGGCCGTTTCCGCATTTGCCTTTTGTATAGACATGCTGGGTTGAGGCTAAGTATTATGGGTTCAGATCACTTCGAATATGAATGTCAAACAGTTTCTCTAAAGTTTTTGAAACGTATGATGTTAGGCTTATGGGTCTGAGATCTTTGGATTACGAGTAGTAATAAAGGGCTAACGGCCAAGCTTATCTGTTATAGATGAATTATGAGATATAGAAGAACATGGACGTGAGTTCATGGAGGAAAAAACGTTCACTCGGACGAAGACTGGCGAGATTATATTCCATCAGGTTGTCCTTAGTATTTGCCTAAGATTTGCCGCATAACATTGGAACGCACAAGATAGCGATACAATTTTTAAAGATGATCTATTTGAGTGAATGAAATCAGTAACAAAACCCATTAATCTTCTCAGCATTGCACCTCATGTACATCATAATGATAGACTGTCGGCAGACTTTTAGGTCCGAAACGTAGTCCACCATTTACAATCTAGTTATATTGTTAAAATGGTTGGTCATTAGCAAAGTATTTAGCGGAGGAAACTCGTGGAGTTGCGTAACAGGACTTTTTTTTAAATTTAGATTTAGATTTGGTTGTACATAAAAGTAGCAGAGTTTGTGGCAACTCGGCGGCAATGTTCTGTTCTAACTCTAGGAACAATCACAGCGTAAGTTTCTTCACTTGAAAGACAGATAACTTTATCTTACGATTGAAGCCGAATATTCAAGTTTTGGTGTTATTTCGACCATAAGGTCGTAGTAAAAAAGACGTTATCATGCAAGGGTATCAAAACGCCAGAGATTGTTTTATAATGCTTAGGCTAGGTAATAAGGAATGTGCTAGTCCTTAAGGAACAAGCATACACGGAGTCTTATTGGTCTATTCCGATTCTCTGCTGATATTGTTGGAGTATTATATTATTATTATTATGATGGGTCCTACCTATTACCTACCTTGTGTTGGCTGAAAACCAACCAAAGTTCTAACAAATCTAATGAGATCGATCAGTTTTGCATTGCTGACATCTTCAAATCTTCCAAAAAGTCAGGTGGTTAAGGTAGTCGTACAGCAAGTGTGTGATAGTCTGTATTTCCTCTTCGTTCCTACAGGTTCTGGAATAATTTTGAGAAGAGGCTACTATTCCTATTAGGGCACCTGCAGCGATACGGATGTCTTCTTTGTTGAGTCAGAGGAGGGTACGTGTTCTCCCACTATCTAGGTTAGGCCATAGGGAGTGTGAGATGACGCAGTCACCCCTGGAGATCCATGTTTTGTTAGATCGTTATGTGGCTATAAGTTCCATTCTGAGTTTAAGGGTTTCAATTAGTATATTTATAATATTGTGTGTCTTACTCCTGTGCAGAGAGGCACCGTCTCTTGATACTTCAATCGCTTTCTCATTCTCTTTCACTTACCTGTGTCCAGGTAGCCAGCAGATATCAACTCGGTGTGATTTGCAGATTGTACTTAGAGTTTGTCGACATTTTTGTACCTCTATTTATTTCGTGGTTTCACTTCCCAAAGCTTTTATGGCTGCGTGAAAGATAAAGAAAGATAAAGAAAGATAAAGATCTTTCGGGATCAAGATCCATGAGTACTGCAGCCAGTGCAACTTTTGCGAATGGCAAATAATTCTGCATGAAAAATACTGTCTATATCCGTCCGGAATCTTGAAGGAGTCCTGGGTCTGTAGCAATTCAAAGTAGACTCAGCCGTCCGTGTAGAAGTGAAGGTTTTCATTGTTAGCAGCAGTGTTAGTTAACCAGTCATGTCTGCTAGGTAATGATGTGGGGAAACACCTATCAATGTCCACACTTCGCACGATGTGGTCACTACACATTTGATGGTTTGCATTCCTGTAATATAGGCGTACGTCCATATGCCCAATTATTTTAGTCTGATAGAGCTTTTGGAAACCGTACATATAAGGAACTCGTAAACAGCAAGGAGGTTGAGCATTATCTCTAGTGCCGCTTAAGGAGTAGACCTTCACACTCCTGTTACTGTGACACACGCTAGTCTTTGAACTTGCATGAGTGTTTTGAGAAAACTAGTCTTTTCGCGACTTTCCATCATACCAGCGAACCATAGGTAAAAATGGGTCTAACTATGACCATATGCATCCAGTGTATTATACATGGTTTTAGTCTCCAACATTTACCAAACGTTCTTCGGCATGTGTAAAGTATTCCTAATGATGTTTTGGTTCTTTCTTCGATGTTAAGGCTCAAACTGAGCTTACTGTCTAGGTTGACTAATAGGTATTTAGCTTCAGATGAATGTTGTATTATAACACCGTTTATTTTGGGAAAGTTGTTCCTAGCATTATATTTCTTGCGAACAACACTCGTTCGGTTTTTAATGGATTTATCCCTAAACCGTTTTTGTTGTCCATTTTACGAATGTGTTCAAGGTCGACTTCATTAGTTCGCTGATCATTGGAAAATGTTTTCCTCCAGTCACGTTGGCGTGGGCTACTGTCTTAACACCCTTCTGTTCGAAATTTATCCTTACAAGTCCAGAATAGGAGAAGAAGAGGCCTCCTTATGGAGTTCCTCTTGTAACTATTTTGCTGACTGTGTTTCTCCCAAATTCTGAATCGATAATTCTGCTCTTTAGAATGTTATATTATGTTATATTATATTAGAATATGTTATTGTGATATCGTTATGGAGCTTGTCCAAGGCCGTTCTTATAGATCTAGTGTTTATATTATTACCTATTCCTTCAATATCTAGTAAGGCGGCCATGGTGTACTCTCTGTAGTGCATATCCATGTGTTTCCATTCTTCAAACTTTTCTCCATTTTCTATCTCTAGTGTTTTTCGGCATATACCTTCCAACTTAAGTCGCCGATAGGCTGTAAAGTACTCAGTAGCCTTTAACGTCGAGCAATGGAGCCAACGAGAAGTCTTCCTTAGTAAAACAATTTCCATGTTAACAGACGGTTCATGAACAGCGAAAGTATTGTGGCAGGAGAGAGGACCTTTGGATACATAAATTCTTCAGTCTACCCACATACTCGTACTACACCGTCTTCCAGCCGAAGTCTGGATCCAATACCTGCATGGAATATTGCAATATATTGTACAATACATTAACAGGCCATTCACTTTTATCAACATAAATTGGAAAGTGGTGAGAGACTGCCATGCAAGTCTGAGTAAGATGGCTTTGTTGGGTAAGATGGCTACGTTGCTGATGAACTTCCAGACTCCAAATCCTAAGAAAAATTATGTAATAGGCAGCTTGACATCGTCAGAGAAAGCCAAACAAGTAATACACTTTCAAGCATTCTCTAAAACCTATGGACTAACCGAACTAACCTTGGGGTCACCGGACACTGTCATTTGAAGTCACATGCAGCGAATTAGTGATCCCCACAGCGGTTTCTGAAGGATCTCCAAAAGTCAAGTGGAATAGGAACCTGTGGCGCACAGAAGTGAGAAGAAAAATTCATCAGCGAATTCAGGCGAAGCACGCAAAGAGTTTCGACTGAACAGTTTACATATACTTGCAGTTACTTAAGTTTTAATGTTTCAGCATCAGTTTGTGTTTGAAAAATTTTCAAAATATTATACTTCAACTAAAGAGTGAAGAAATCGCATAGAGCTCTGTATTATAACAAAACACGTTTCCTTTTCATCACAACAAAATTCTAGGCAATTCCATTTAGTTGATGTTTTTGTAAAAATCTTTTACCACAACCCTAAACCGCAATGTCAGTATCATTTCCCATGCAGGCATATGTCGTCCTCCAAGAACAATGAGGGAGCGAATTTTCATCGGAGGTGGCAACCTCAAATGTGCGATTTTTAGCAATCCGCTTACGGTTATTTTCACGACTATGTGCTGAAACACGTTATGAAAGTGGATTTGCGGCTTTTTCTGGCTTTCCATAGCTATAAACCGAAGCCATTTCTATTTGCGATAAATCCCCGTTTGGGTTAACCACAGCCCAGATGGCTACAGCCTTTTTGTACCCTCAAAAATATAACGAGCACAGCCAACACAATATATCTAGAGTAACTTCATCACGAACCTCATTTGAACCGTGTCGCGTATCTTTTGGGGAAAGGTTAAATTCAATTATCCGATGGAGGGAGGATTTGGTGTGCGTCAAAATTTATTAGCACATCAAGAGTTAAATCACTTTAATTATGCGTTCGGAAAATTGAGCTATTCATCATGAAAGTGGTCGATGAAAGCGCAACACATCCAGGCCGGATTTCTAATATGTATCACATCTATAGGATGAGGCTGTAGAGGATATCGTTTTAGAGTTTTACAATGGCTTATGCGCCTTTATGGATGGAAGATTTAAGGATTTAGTTCGAATAAAAGATGTGAATCGCTAATTTGTTTGGATCAGTAAAAGGTCGATAAAGTTGTCTAGTATTAAGAGAGATGTCAGTCGAAACAGTTTTAACAACCTATTCACTGTCAAAATCATCTTTGTTTTTAAATGCCAAGGAACCAGTTTGGCGCCCCTTGCATGTAGCTTTTAGTGGAATTTCTTAGTCTTTCGTAGAAAAATAAGTAAATATTTCAGTAAAAAAGTGCTTAAGTTACCAATACTCACCACATTAGGGCAGAGTGCGTACAGCGTGATGCTAGAGTAAGCCAGACACTTACAGAGAAAGTGCACGACTGAGCCGTCATCATTCTCACAGCATGGTCTTAGGATGGAGTATTTACTTGTGCGTATTATGTTTACATAGGTACTAAACAAAAGTGTAGTGCCCCGTAATGATGCCAGTAAGCTGTATGAAGTCTTTCCTAATGAGAGACATTGAGAAATCCGCTGAATTCTTAGAGATATCGGCAAGCATTCTTTAATCTGCTGGCAACTTGGAGAGCTATGCCGTCGGCAGTTAGTCTCAATGGAAAATCAGGTATTAATAACAGGCCTAAGCAATGAAGCAAGCAGTAATATTATAGTAGTCCCAACTCCTAAAAAACTCTCAGCTGAGCTTTGTCTAGCAAGTTCATCGGCGATCTCCTTTCCCGTGATTCCATTATGACCTGGGAGCCATATACAATTTAGTGAATTGAAACTTCGAACTGCGTTCAGGGAAGCCCCGGACTCTCGAAGTAATTAGAACTATAACGCTCAACGTGGCTGTTCCTACGAGTATATACGCAGATACTTTACCTCCTTCGCCACTTCTTCACAATATTGCTCATTTCCATCATAAGCCTCAAACAGGTCGCAACTCGAATAGCTCATTTTTGAATCGTCTCCTCCACAGCCCGTGAAGGCAAATGGGACCGAATATTTTTCGAAGATAGAGCCAAGTTTCAGCGCCATAATGTAGCACTGGGATGGTCGAGGTCTTAAATAGAGTCTCTTTGGTTTTTCGAGATTGGGCCTTACTACTCAATTGCCTTCTTGTCCCAAAGAAACAGCGATCGGGAAGAGCAATTTTCTATTCTTGACAGCCCACAGAGTTCTCTCAATTATGTCAATATCATCAGCGTACGGTAGAAGGTTCACAGAGTTTTGAAAGGTTGTACCCCTAGCGTTGCCTCGCGGGTTTCGAATAAATCTTAAAAATATGAAGATAAAGAAGCCACATGATAGTTCGTCAATTTGTCTAAAACCTTTCTTGACATCAAAGTTCTCGGTTGAATCGTTACCGAATTTGATGGAGCAGCGAGCGTTCTCGATCATCATTCTGCACAGGCGGACGATTTTGGCACCGATGCCAAAATTAGAAATGGCTCTACATAGCTCGTTTCTACGAATGCTGTCAAATGCGGCCTTAAATTCGATGAAAAATGGTTGGGTAACAATTCGGACTTCTTGAGTTTTTTCCAGGATCTGCCAGAGAGTGAAGATTTATTTGGTTGTGAACATTCCCTGTTCTGAAACTGCACTGACAGAAACTAACCAGCTTCCTGGTGAAGGGTTTCAGATGTTCATGCTATATGCCAGATAATATCTAGTACGCAATCCTGGATAGATTTATACCCTTATAGTTGTTGGCAGTTGATACATAGATTCCATTCATCACGCATACATTCTTCTGACCCTATCTGGGAAATGAATTGGTGCATGATATCCACAAAGTCATTTCCAGCTTTGAATACCTCGGCGGCTAAGCTAACAGAACCAGCTGCTTTGTTGGATTGTAGCTTAAATATTACTATCCTGACTTAATTTTGATCAGGTAGACGAAAGTTTTGGCCATCATCGTCAAAGATTAATGTTCCGCAATGATGGATCTCAACAAGAAAACATGGAATTCCATCAACTCTCTCCGGGAAGACATTGATATTCATCTCCAATCATCCACATCTAATCTTCATCTCGAACCTGCAACAAATAATCATCAACTCTCCAAGCATTATGAGTCCATGCTTGACGTTATATTCGACAAAATCAATGAGCTTAATGATGAATTCACTACGAATAGAACAGTGTTGAATCATTTGGAAAACCTCATTGAAACAGTATGTCATAAAATCGATGGTCTCCCAACCCATCCTTCGCCGCACAACAGTTACAATACTTCAATTTTGGCTGAATGATTACAAACCGAAGCCGAAACATTGCCACATCCAGTGCCGACAACCCAAACCCCAAATCCCCGCACCAGCCTATCGATCCAAATATCTTATGATGATATAACTGCTCTAACGCCAACTCCTCCTGTCGCTGCCCCACGGAAACTTGTTCACCACCCTACTCGTCAAAGGTGTCCCAAATTATGCAGAATTTGCTTGGATTTCCGAATTTTTCAAAAAGAGGTATGACATCACCATCAGCCAATGCACAATATTCGCAACATCTCACCACAAAAACAAACGGAATTTCAAGATTAATTTACCGGCTAAATATGAATGGTTATTTGTTAACCCATCCAACACCAATCTCAAGTTGCGGGTCTCCGAATGGACGGATCAACCAACCAATAAAAACATAGAAAAAAAACGAAGCAACGCCTCATCTAAAGCTAATTATAAATCTCCCAGTTCCATTCCGCATTTACATCCTAACCAAATTTTTCCCCTCCCGTTTATATTCCTAAGTCACCCCCTTCACGTATCTCCGCAAAAGCACCAAGTGCCCCTCTTCCATCCAAGTCCCAAAGCGTTTCTTTTAATTCAACCCCTGCCCGTGCTACTGACACTGCTCAACCACCCACACCCACTCCCACGAATACTAACAACTGCTTTCCCAATTTCGACCTTACAACAGGAGCCAAATACCCAAACTTTATCAAATCACATATCTTAAATCCCGACTCTAACTCGCCTTCTCCCTCGGTTTCACGGGCCATTGATCCCCTTTCGCCGCCTAACGTTAAATTGGAATATAGACACCACAGAATGCCGTTACGCGCTCTCTAGGCTAAAGGATAAAAAGATATACGAAAATATACGTCCCTTTCTTGCATATCTTTACGATAAAGCCGACTCTGTTTGCTTTGAGGGAAACCCAAAACTAGTATTATGGTCTCCATTCAACATGAAGGCCTTACTACGGATATAACTAGACTCAGGAAACTTCAGAACACGTACTACGAAATCTTCGACACACCTCCCTAAAAGGTTGCGGATGATCTCGCTGCTTTCCGCAGCTATGTACGCTCTAAAAGAATTTCTTACCTTCACCGCAGTCGAGCTGACCATGACAAATTTCTTCGTTCCTAACTTGCCTTCTTTGCCTGCATCTCAGCTATACTCCCTTACTCCTCCACGCAACAAACTACCTCGTACTTTTTACTACCGAAACGTAAGAGGCTTGCGCTCAAAAATCGTGCTGTCTTTTCTAAAACACATGGCTGCTCTTTTGACGTCTATGCTCTTACAGAAACCAATCTGATCCCCGACATAAAGAGCCAGGAGCTATTCCCATCTTCGTATAACGTTTTCCGAGATGACGATCACTCTCTCGCTATGTTTAATGATCCAGCCACCCCTAAAGTTGATTCTCCATGTAGAGGTGTCCTACTTGCTATTCACAATAACCTCAACTCTTCTCGCATCGCTATCTGTTAACGCTAACTGTTAAACTTGACTTTGTTTCAAATAAAATAACACTTCCCAATAGGTCCCTGTACGTTATGTGTTACTACATTCTCCCAGCTCAACCTATCGAATCCTACATCCTTGCTATTAAAGCAATTTATCAACTAATTTACCTAAGTCGACGATATCCTTATCTTTGCTGACTTTAATCTGCCCCTGCTGAAGTGGATTTCACCGGATGATCACTTATTTTTTACCGCGTCAAACGCCAGTTCATCCAAGGATTGTCTTTACATTGATAGCATAACTGACTTAAACCTGTGACAAGTAAGTGGCGTCCCTAACTCAATCGGTAAGCAACTAGACCTTATTTTCACTAGTGATCCTATTAACTGCACAGTAACGTTCCGTCCCTTTATCCTATCAACTGTCGTCAACTTTCACCCCCCTCTTCTTCTGTCATTTTTCCATAACTCTCCATCCCAGCCCATTCAACTACCATCTCTTCTTACAACTTCAAAAAGAAAGTAAGAAGAAAAGTTAAAAAATATCAATGATGAATTTTTACCCGATCCAGATGGGCTCCCAGCAATATTTCTCAAAAAGTGTGCCAAATTGTCTTCTCTCGGTTTTGCAATATGGAGTTATTGTTAAAATTGATAACTTCTTATCTGCAGAACCGTTACTATAGCTTTCGCTTTAGGTCAGCCTTCTCAATCCCGTTTTTAGCTACTTCTGGTGTGTCCCACAAAGCAGCCATCTGGGTCCCATCTTTTTCATTTTAACTATAAACGATCTTGAGAGGATTATTAAACACTGCTCCGTATCCATTTACGCCGATGACACTAAGTTCTCCAAAACTATTTCTTCACCCCAAGACTCTATTCTCCTTCAAGAAGATCTCGATTTTATTTTCTGCATGACCAACCAGTACCCCAGATTCAATCCCTTCGCGAGCTTGGAATTTTACACGATAGAGAGTTAAACTTCCGTTCACATATAGATGCGATAATCCTTAAAGCCAACTCATCGCTCAACGTTTTATCAAACGTTGGTCTAAAGATTTTTGCAATCCTTATTTGACAATGTCACTTTACATTACCCTTGTCCGGGCCCTTCTTGAATGTTCCAGCATGTTTCTCCTTTCAGCGAATTCATATATCCCGAATCGAGAACATTCAACATCGTTTTCTTCGATTTGCTCTTCGTGGACTACCCTGGAATGACCCATTTATCTTACCTCCATATGGTAACCGCCTCAAACTTCTTAACCTGAATACCCTATTGATTTTAACCTGAGCACTTCTCGTCTTAAACTTGATCTCCTCCACCATTCCTTTACTTCTTAACCCTTAACTCTTGTTAGTTTTTAAGTCCTAGTTTTTAAGTTAATTTAAGCTTGCGTTAAGCGAAATAAATAGGTTCGTCAGCCCCATCAAATTTAAAATTTAAATTTATTACAGGGTTTCCTTCTTCATCTCTACAGACTCCTGTTCGAGGCTGCTTGTAATGACACGTACTTTTTATCTGTTGGTAAAGCTTCCGTACGTTATTCGTGGAGTACAAACTCTCATGATCATGGTACCACTGCTATTCCAGGAACTTTTGGCTGTGGTAAAGTTGTCATCTCACAAGTCTTGTCCAAGTACACCAATTCGGATGTCATGATCTAAGTCGGTTGCGGAGAACGTGGTACCGAAATGTCTGAATTACTTCGTGATTTCCCCGAGTTGTCATACAAAATCGATGGTGCCACCGAATCTATCATGAAACGTACGGCTCCTGTTGTCAACACATCCAATACGGTTGTGTCAAGTGTTTGAGTAACTCAGAACATGAGGGTTCCGTTTCTATTGTTGGTGCTGTATCACCTCCTAATGGTGATTTTTCAGATCTTGTCACTTCTGATACACCTGGTGTTGTATAGGTGTTTCGGGGCCAAACGCAAACATTTCCCCTCCAGTAAATACGTTCGTGCCCTAGATGATTTCTATGAGGAGAACTTTAAAGAATTCGTACCACTTAGAACCAAGTTCAAGAAAATCTTACAAGAGGAAGAAGATCTTTCTGAATTTGTACAACTTGTCGGTATGGCTTCATTGCTAAGACCGATAAGATTACTATAGAGGTTGCCAATCTGCTCAAGGATGATTTCCTACAACAGAACTAATACTCTTCATACGATCATTTCTGCTCATTCTTGAAGACAGTCGGTATGCTAAGGAACATCACTGACTTCTACGACATGGCCCGTTGAATCCACCACTCAGTCCGATAACAAGATCACCTGGGACGTGATCAAGGAGGCCATAGGCAACAGTATGTACCAACTATCTTCCAAAAAGTTCAAGGACCCCGTTAAGGATGGTGAAGCCAAGATCAAACCCGAATTTAATCAACTGTACGAGGACTTACAACAAACCTTCAGAAATCTGGAAGGCTGAACCACCGCATGTTGTTAAGTAGTGGTTAAGCTTTTAAAAAACCAAAAAAATTGCCTTATTCCTTACATTGTAAATTAAATCCCTAAAATATTCTTTGTGTTGCACAACCCATTTACTTGCACTTATATTTTTCTTTTAAGTGTTTACACTCTTTATTATCGCCCGCCACAAAAATGTCCTTCCAAATAACAAATCTTAAAATGTATGTTGCTCAATATAAAACGCACCAAGGATTGGAATTATTTTGACTATGATTCCTTCGAATTGCTTATAAGCCAATTGTACTTGTACTTTAAAAAATAAGTAAAACATGGCGCTTGGGAAATCCACATTCGCACCTTAGCTGCAAGGAGGTGTTGATTCAAGTCAATGTTGGCCACCCGGAACATCTGGACACCCAGAGTAATGGAGGTGTGCCTTGCATATATCGCAATGTGATTAATTTGATTTAGCGTTTCGTGATCCGGAGACTCCCATGTCTCCTAGTGTATATTGAGATGAGGCAGCCAGCGATAGTGATATTTCGTCCCGCCCGCGCAAAGTCAAGAAGCCTAAGTCCGTTGTCAGACGTGGTGTCGTCATATTGAATTATAAAGTGTACAAAATTAAAAGGATTAATCCAATATAACAGCTATTTTTTCAATAAAGTGAAAAATCACTGACATTATGACCAATCTGAATTGACATTATCCTTAACAAATCCACACTTAGATGCACTTTATGTTCAATATTTCCATTTAACTGACTATGAATTAATGCCTTTCCGTACTACCTTTCTTACGCAGAAAATTTCAATATTCCCTCACAAATACCGTGTAAGAGATAATAAAACAACATCAAGTCCTGAAGCGTGATACGATTAACGACGCAAAAAGGACATTTGACGCTTTTTTACGATTCACACACAGGTAAGCACGATGGGGATTCATTAAGTCCTGCAAATTAGTTTGGATCTTCATCACGTGGGTAAGTCGTTAAAATTCAACATCCAATCAAATAATTTGGAAAATATGATTTCTGGAAAGGCTTCGTCAGGAACTACACCAGGATGTGTTTTGTTTAATACGTTGTTTCTAGAGAAAATATGAGTAAAGGTAAAAGTGCTTGTATCTAGATGTACGAACATAGATTGAATTTCTGATGTTTATTCGCATTGCTTTGACTGTCTATATTTGACAGTTTCCTTGGAAACTGTCGGATTTTTAACATCGGAATGTCGATATCAGAATGGACTTGACTACCACTTGATCGTAGCTCAACTATGCCTTTGTCTAGGACAATGAACTGCCTTACCAAGCATTACTTCAATGCCGATGACATAAATCATTATTGTGTCAAAAAGATCACACAAAAGCTCAACTCTAGCTCTACATCTGCATGTGCCAAAACTTTGAGCTTTTTACGCTTCAAATTTAAAACCCAAGAAGTTAAGCAAATAGTTCTGCAAAAGAAAAAGAAAACTTAGTTTAAATACAAGTCTTTTAGGGTTTACATCTTAGAATAGCTTAATCTGTATAAGTGAAAGCTTAACAAATCACAATGGAGCAGTATACAACGAGCTAAAACATTTGAAAATGAAAAAAAACTTGTGGTAAATAGGGGATTCCTTTTATTAAGAAAACAAAAAAATGAAAAATGTACTAAATTAAGTTCTTTTAAAGATTGTAGCGTGATCCGCGAACAAATTATTTTTATTCAAATCTTGCTTTCAACTTAAAGCTCGGCTTCAAATTAGTTTTCTCCAACGTACAATAGTTCGCTCAAACATCTAAGGCTCAAACCAGCCTATTAGCCTGAACGCGACTATTATACCAATTGGTGTTGTTGGCTGAATTCCCTTAACCCAACGCAGAGTATTGAAGGCAGTGCAATAACTCTCTCTTCCTTTTTCTTTTAACCTGGCTTTCATTGCTTGGACATCTGCTGCGTAAGTCAAATTTTATTTGGTTATTCTCGTACTTGAACCACGTTTTAGCTTGTTGTTAAGATGAGCTAGTGAGTGAATTTTAATTATTTTACAAAATTCTAGCCTAGCCCCCTGCATTTTTTTTTGCTTTTTTTCGCTATGTCACAGTCATCGGTTTAAGCCATAAGTACCAAAGTACCAGTGGAGTTCATAGCTTTTCTGTACATCACACGTGCCCTTGGGAAAAACACAAAAAATCAAAAAAAATATATATATACTAGGAGGTAAGTATTTTTGATTACTTGGTGAACATACTTACATATGTATACTTAATCAATTTCGTTGACTTTTGGAGAAAAATTTCAAGGTATCAATAGGGTCCATGTCATTCCTGGATGGGACGTTAGGACTACTGTGTGGAAAACTAACCCACTAGTAGACCACCGAATAAGAGCTCAAATATATGAGGACAACAAAAAACAAAATAATAAAAATCCATAAAGCTACGCGAAACCAATTTCACCTCTTTGTGCATATCAGAGAGTTTATTTATCTAATGCTATCACAAAATCAAACCGGATACTTCCCCTAACTATAACACCTGCAGTCAAATGTTTCATCGTGTATAAGAGTGTTAATTTGTGATTGCATATTCTTTTGCACATTTCTTTTTCATTGCCAACAAAAGTAGATTTAATTTCTTAGTAGTGATAAAATTGACGAATACAAAAAATATATACGAGTATACAATATATATAATTGTCAAAAGCCAATGTCAAAAAGAGATACGCAACATCCATAAGCACCTGAAATTTGTGCACAAAATTCATCGAACTGGATATGAATGTGAGCACATAACTATTGACTTACTAGCTTAATCACCTATTTTTCAAACTTATTCATATGGTATATAATATATTTATTATCTTAGAACTCTTTTTAAAACTTATGTATTTTTGTTCTTACATACTTAGTACATACTTCAAATAATAGTTACTTAAATATTTAATAATGTTTCATAAATAATTTTTTTTAAGATTTGTACAATATATTGAATTTAATATACTTAACCTCCTTCAAATCTATGATAATTTCACACATACTACTCGTATACAATACACACAGTTATATGTATACAAACACATTAACACTTTCGTACTTAAATCACAGGCAATCGGTTTTGACTCCTAAATAATTAAATAATTCAATCAAATTTATATGTTTACTTATACGTTGGTGTAATGAATTGGAATAAAGATATCACTCTGGCCAATATATAAACCTTTCTTTGTGATGTTCCTTATTATAATATTGTATAATGCTGTGTTAAACTAGTTCGCGATCGTTGAAATAGTTACGTAGAAAAGTGTTTGAGGAGAGATAAAGACTGTTCAAAAAGAAATTTAGGAAAGTAATATTTACGGTACAAATGACGACGCCAGTTGCTGTGGGAGGGCTCCTTTGAGTGTTCAAATATCTAAAACACTATAATACAATTTTTAGTTCATGTTCGTAATTCCCTTTTTATGCTTAGCCAACATTAAACCAATAGTAAGTTCCAGACAAGTTCAGCAAGATCTCACTACTCCGACGAACGCTAGAGTGCCCCACTCTGGGAACATTATAAAATATCGAAAATTTTGCCAATACAATTAAATTCCTCTCATCAATTTTGTGTAAGGCCTCTTCGAAATTCAAATTATATTCAAGATCAAGATAGTAGCTACAAAAAATTTAATGAATTTTGAAATTTTGATAAAGAGATTTTCAGAAGTTATTATCATTCAGAAATACCGAAGAAAGAATTTTTTATAATTAATCATCAATATTAAAAGTATTCGTAAAAATGTTGATTTATTTCTGACTCATTTAGAATCGTTTGTCAATAAGTCAGATTTAATTTTCTTATCTGAAATATGGATTTTTGATACTGAATCTCTATTTTTTCGTATACCTGGTTATATTTCTTCCTACATGTAATAATTCTTATGCTGCATGGAGTGGCTGTCTTTATAAGTGATAAGTTGGAGTATGATTGTTGCTGCCTTAACTTAACAAAGTGCTCATATGGTTAAAGTTTCTTGCAAAATTGAGTCTAGAAAGTTTATCTTTATGTGCTTTTTTTTTTTTTTTTTTTGTTATAATTTACGCGCGCCTAAGGGGTTAGATACCCTTTTACTGTTGCGGGCGGAAAGTTAGAAGGAGGAGAAAGGAAAATTGTTTTTGTAGTGGTTTGAAACTCAGGTGTGTTTGGTTTCTATGTTTGCTCTCCAGGGGTGGGAGTCCGAATAGGACGGAGAGTTTTTTTTTTTTTTTTTTCTTCACTCAGAGTGATTCGAGATATAATTCCCAGTATTTTTTTTCATTGCTTGAAACTCTTATAACAGCCAAATCTACGTGTCAGTGTTATGCCTTCACATGCAGAATTTTTTTGTCTGAGTTCCAATTACACAATGAAAAACTGATTTGCCATGGGCAGGAAAAAATAAACATGGTTTTCTTGTCTTGTCTGATGAAGAGTCAAAAAATGCATTCTTGGTGACATAAATTTAGGTACGAGTATCTGTAATGATGAATTCCGATGATAAAATATTCGAGGGCCAAAACATACCTCAATTAGCGTATTCTAGCGTGCAAGTTAGTAAGATGCCAATCGTTGACAATGGACGAGACGTTTCAATAGGAAACTGTACAGCAATATTGACCTCATCAGAAAAGTTCGGATAATCCAGCTTAAATGCAATAGCTAGGTCACTTTGAACGGAACGGAGCGCTCCGGCCCGGAAAATTTCAGACCCCAACCCAGAGGAAAACGCAGTCGAAGACTACATGTGCCCCAGATTCTTGTGCTCAATAGAAGGCAGCATTCGAGATACATCAATCACTATTTCTATTTAAGTGGATGGGAAATCTGGTTAATAAAAACGTGATAAAAAGTATCAATCCTACGGCCATGAATTCTTACTACTTACTTACATGACGAGTTCCTGGCTCGTGGAGAATCTGTGCCTGAAGCCTTTTACTTTTTAATCCAAGGAGCGCTGCTTCCGTCGGTTTGGTCATTAAAACGGAGGTTCGGTCTTCCTTATTACCTCGAATTCGATTAGAAGACCCTCTTTGTTGGAGTATTATTGTCCATTCGGTCGGTGTGGTTGAGTCAGTATAATCCACGTGTTTTAGCTTTTTGGACTACATCCACATCTTACTACAGCTCATAGAGTTCGCCTTTGTATATTCTCCTCCATTCGGCCTCCTCGCTTACGGAACCAAACCAAATATTCCATGACGAATTTTTCTCTCGAATGTGTTCAATATCTGCTCTGCTTTCCTTCCTTTCGTTTTCCGAGTTAGGAGTTTTGAACCCATTTGCTTTGAGGTAGCAGCGGTTTCCTATGGTAAGTCTTCGCTAAATCTCCACTATGATGTCATGGAGTTGATGTTTGCTCTGAGGTAGGTAAACTCCTTAACCACTTCAAAGTTACTGTTGTCAAAAGTGACGTTTTGTCCTCATCTTGTACTTGGTTTTGTTCTTATCTACTTTAAGTCCTTCGTCTATTTAGGAACTGTGTGGAACACAACACAAATAACTCAACTTCAGATAAAAGCCTACTTACCCTCGTATCTATGTATCTATTGCTAAGATTCAAAATAGAACCAACCTACACTTGATGAAAACTCAAGTTTCGTTTATCAAATGCCAATTAACAAATTAACGCCAACAATCACGAATTTGATAACGAACATAGATTTGCATACATACTCGTACGTTTTCATAACAGTACACCCCTGGAGGCACATGGGTACTTGTACTTTACATAAATTCGATAAACAAAATAGCTATTTTCAAAATGTATGTAATTTAATCATCAAAACAAATAGTTTGGGAAATCAAATGTAAATCATAGCCTTGACTAAGACAAGTACGAGTACACGAAGGAAGGATAAATCATTCCGATGGGTGGTTCAAAAGATTGACAGAAAGAAAAGGCAGCGGTAAAAGACGGAAAAAGAAGAAAGCATTTCAAACCACAACCCATGTTGGTTTCCTGAAATCATCATCATCATCATCATGATTCTCTGAGTAAACTACACAATGTTAGAATATTACAATTGCCGGTAGATATTTGCTTGTGAATGTATTTACCTCTCTGGTATTCTCTGTCTACTCTTTTATCGACCGGAAAAGAGGAAATTCCTTACAAATAAAAGTGCCAAAGACACAAGCCAAGTAAGTTTCAACAAGATTCACCTTTTTTTCCTAAAATGTCCCTGAATTGTATTGGCCTTTATAACCCTCCTACCGAGGGCGAAAGCAGTAGTGGGATTGTATTTGTACGAGTATTGTTTGGGAAAGTATCTACGTTTATGGGTTGTTTGTAGGTCGGATGCCAAGTTAGGGGGTTATGAGGTTTTGCGAAAATAAAAGAAAACAAATTTACCAGGCGACCCTCGTCAATGAAAATCGATAAAAAAGTTATTGAAGTGGATTCTTGGGTCGCTGAATTGCTTTAAGAATATTTAAGGCTTAAAAGAGGTGACATCTAGCAGTTGAATTTGTTTCGATTTTCGGAAATGGGTATGAACTACGTCGTCCTCAATTGGGTAAGAATATAATTTCAAAGTCTTGATAAAATATGTGGGAAAATAAAACTAACAATGTGCGGCTACATATAATAGAAAGGCCCTGTTCTATATAATTCTTCTCATAAGCCTATCTAACTTTTACAAATTTAAACTAATGCTATGTATGATGGTTAATTGAGTTTAAAATTGCTATATAATACCTGTTCTAAGAAATCTAGAAAATACTATTGGGTGAATCTATCTAAACTTAATAACTTAAAGGCTTTGTCTTGTCAATTGTTCTTTTTTTTGTAAGAAGTCATTAGAGTACTAGTTATGTACTGAAGGTCAAAAGTCTAGTAGAAAATCCATTCCAATTATTCAAGCCCTTTTCTATGTCTCAAAGGTAAGGCATTCAGAAATGCAAATGAAGATAATTTTCAAATGTTTAAGAGACACATTTGCTAACCAAATGCTCTCCCGACCCGTAGGGCTCACTGGGACAATGCATAATTCTAGACTATCTAATTTCACTCAACTTTTTAGATGATCCATACTATCATAAGCTACTTTGAAGTCTATGAAATGACTGTAAAATTAGAAATTAAATTAGTTGGTCTTGACAAATATTTTTTTAAGAGGAAGGAAATGGTTAGAAGTGGATCTATTGGGTGCTTACTCACCTCAATATTGTAACTACAGAGCCTAGGTAAACGAAGTAAGATATAACTGCCAATGGTGACGTTTATAGCAAGACGTCGGTTGGTGGAGTGAGTCCTCTTCTAATGGCAGTATATCTTTTGTTTTACTCTCATTTACCGTCAGACCAATTTTGGGCGCTTCCTCGTGTCTATTTTGTTGGCCAATGAATTTTGCACGATTCTTTCTTGGCGCTGTTAAGAAAAGCAAATAACAGCGCGTCGCCATCTACATAACCTTTCTCGATATTGAAGGTCGCAATTATTTCATTACTAACCTCGATGGAGCAGCGAGAATTCTCCACAGTTATTTTGCAAAACCTGACCAGAGTTTGGCTGGAATGTCAGAACTAGACATGGCATTGTATAGCTCGTCCCTATGTACGCTATCATATACGGCTTTGAAGTCGACAAATAGATGGAAAATGTCGATCTGAAATTTGCTGGTCTATTATAAGATATGTCATCGTGTGAATAGTTTATTGATGGTCGATTCTCGTGGCCTGAAACCACTCATGAATGTCAACATACAACTTTCTCCGTGCATTGGACATACGATGATGGCGTTCCATGGCTCGGACATGCTTCCCTCTGACCAACCAGGTCTAATCCAGCTACTCTAAATACCTGAGTAGACGATCCGTCTGCCATATCTACGTTATTAGACTTAAGCTTAGATATTGCTACAATGAATTCATCTAGGTTAATGAGACGGAATTCTCTGTCGTCTTCGTCGAAGGTGAATGGTTCATTCTGCCTAACAGTAGTACTTTGATACGGTCTGCAGAAGTAATCTTTCAATATTATCAGCACCGACTGCGGCTCTACTACTTGTTGTCTCTGTTCATTTCTGCAGGGTTCCATTCTGGTCTAGCCTACATATTCCCTTTATTCTCTGATAAAACCTTTCAACATTATTCCTGTAATAACATCTCACTATTTCCTTGATCGGTCGCTTCTCGTGATCTTTCTTTTTCTTTCCGACATGCCTGTACTTTTCCCTCCTTTCCAATCGCAGAGCTCACGACCTGCATCCTGCGTCCTTTTACGCAGCCTTATATACATACTCGTGCTTCTTGTTTGCCTGCATGTACCTTCGTCACCAAACCAGCATAGGTTCATTTCTGATGATGCAAAGAGAAGGTTTATGGATTTTAAGAGAACTTGTGTATTAAACACGATACACAAAGCTTCTAGCGGTCTCTTGTGGTTGCAGCGATTTAACGTCGAACTCTGGCGGCCTTACTTGACTTCGTTGGCCAATTCGTAGCCTGTCTACATGACGATCCGCCGGACATGGTGCTATGCAGGCTGTGTTTTCCGATAACCTGCTCATGGATGGCTTTTTTTATCTAGTCTTGTCTTAGCTCAATTTTGGTGTCATAGCAAATGAAATGAGGTCTATTTTTTTTGGATTGTTTACCTTAGTCTGGCTATAAAATTGAAAGCAGAGCTCAATTTCCGCGTGCCTACCTTAGTGATCTGCGGGAAGAAAGTTATAGTTTTCTTCCGGTTGAAAATGGAGGAAACAATAAAGTATTTTGAGATCGGTCGTAAATTAAATGGGTCTAGGTGCTACAGGTGTATAAACTGACCGCACATGCACTCGACTCCTACTATGAAGAGGAATACATATAATACAGGCTGTAAACACCTGGAACTTCCTTCTTCTTCTTTTCCTCTTACTAGCCCTTTCCTCGCTACACGAACTTATGCATAACGAGTTTCCCATTTTTACTGCATCGCTACTGCTCCGCTAATGGGGTTGGCTAATGTCGCAGATCGCAGAACGCGTCTGCATACTGCTCGGTCCTGTATCGCTTCGGCGGTTAGCCCCAGGCGTTGTTGTGCATTTGCCATCTGAGCAATCCAGGAATTCTTTTTCTTACCTAGTTTTCTTTTAGTAGGAGCGGCCGTAGTTGATATTGCCTTCTGAACGGGATTTTCCGGAGATAGTCTTTGAACGTGGCAATACCAGCTAATTCTATCCGACTCAAGTTGTTCGATTACCGAATTCTTTATGTGTAGACTTCCTCTAATGTGCGTAGATCTAATGCAGTCGCGTTTCGTAACTCCAGTCGACATTCTTAACATTTTCATCTCTGCTGCCGTCATTTTATTTTTAAACGCTTCGTATATTGTCCAGCACTGCGAACCATATGTAAGAGCTGGTCGAACTATCGTGGTGTAAAGTTTTCCCTTCAATTTAAGTGGAAATTTTCGGTTACAGAAGATTCCCGAATTTTCTCGCCATTTCATCCACCCCACTTACTCTGTGCCTTATGTCGTCGTCACATTTCGCTTCTACGTTAACGATTTATCCTAAATAATTGAACCTAGTAGTTTTCGGAAGAACTATTCCGTCCAACATTATAACTGGAATAGGTCGCAGTGGATCCGAAAATGGGCAGGTCAAATGTTCCGCCTTTGAGCGACTTATTTTAAACCCGTTTTTCTCTAGCGCGTCTTTCCATTTACTTAAGATGTTTTGTAAATCTACGACATTATCGCTTAGAATAACTGCGTCGTCGGCGAAGAGAATCGATGTTACATTTGCTTCGTGCATGCAATATTTCAAAAGATAGTCTAGTACCATGTTAAAGAGGAAAGGGCTAAGAACGCTTCCTTGATGCACTCCGACATTTACCGGAAATTCTCTCGTAAGTCCGGCGGTACATTTAACAGCAGTTTTGACGTTTCCATACATGTCTTGTATCATTCGTATATACGTTTCCGGTACCTTTTGAGACCTCAACGCGGTCCATATGAGATCTCTAGGCACACGATCGAATGCTTTTTCTAGATCAATAAATACCATGTGCAGATCTTTTGACGAATCCCGATGTTTTTCCATTAATATTCACAAGCTTTGGATTGCGTCCACCGTCGATCTTCCTTCCACGGATCCACACTGGCTATCGTAGAGCTTTATGATTTTGCGAAGACGTTCGTTTAAAACTCTTTCAACGATTTTCATCGTGTGTGACATCCGCTTGATTGAGCGGTAGTTGTTGCATTCTCGCGTGTCGCCTTTGCCTTTGTATAACGGAACCAAAAAGCTTCTCCTCCATTGATTCGGCATAGTTTGTTCGCACCTGGAACTTCCACACATTCCAACTATAGTATTTATGGCCCTATAACTAATGCCTTTACGTAATAAGATACTAGCGTGAGACATGAAGACGATCCCCTCTATATGTATGTATACACTCTAACAAATTTTGTGAATCTAGTTTAGTTCTGTTCGCTGGACAAAAGCACATCAAGGCGGTTGCTTGACAAGTTGGCGCTTCTTACAGTTCAGATCAGTGAATTAACGTTAACTTCAAGAATCATTACATCTTTCCGTAAAATGATAGGAGGATTGCTTTTTGTTTTCAAATAAAGACCCACTTCCTGAACCTAGTCGGTTACCGGTTGTTTTTTGTTTCCATTGCAGCTCTACCCCATCGATTAGCTATTTGGTTTTGTTGTTGCTTTTACCGCCGAATTCTAACTCGCCTCTAGGAGCTCCTTTATAGGGAGGTTAAGTTTAACTTCATCTTCATCGTCTTCTGCTGAAGTATAAGTGCCATCTTCTAATTAGTCTCTGAATGGAACTTCCAATGCAACGATACTCATCTCTTCAGACTCCGAAGAGTACACCTTTCAGGCTGCTTCAGTATCTCTGCCTTATTTAGTTTCTTTCTTAGCGGACAAGCTCGAAGTCGCCTTATTTTATTGCTACTTGCTGATGGTCTATTCGGCATGCGAGTTTTCAATGGTCCCACCTCCGGCTGACCGAAATTTATTTTCTATTTTATTTCATTTGGCTGTGTCGCGGGTACTTCGTTTACGGTGGTATTGTGAATAATCGATAATAGGTCTCTGACGATTGAACAACGAGGAGTCGAATGTTACATAGGATTTACAATATTACAGAGGCTTTTATTAAATAAGAATTTTAGGGATTGTGCCACTGCCAAGCGGTAGTGTATTGGACAGTCCAGCGATCAATTCCGAAAGGGGCCCGAACGACAAACATTTTTGCAGGCAACTAAAATGCTGTAAGGTGTTTAGTTATAGTTTAAGGAGTTAAGATCTTAAATAAAACTAAATTTAAAAACAATAAAAAATTAATGTCATGATAAAGGTAAATCCAATGTAAATGCTTAACTAATCAACCGGGTTACACGTTTCGCGTCACTAACAGCCAGCTTGCCGGAGGAAATTAAAACAAACCAAATAGTACGCAGTTAACTTAAAATTAAGTCCTTTCTGTCATGCTATTGTAATGTACTTATTTAGTTCACTGGAGTGTAAATGATGAGATTCGAGAAGCACCTGACCCACGAACTGGCTACGTAAAGTCGACCGTGGGTGAAGCAAGGCATTCGAAAGCCTACAGGTACGACTTTTTAACGGTCATGTCGAAGCAGAGGGCGACAGGGAATTAGGGTCGTTTGAACCGGAAAGGAAAATTAGAAGGAAGCAGCAGAATTCGTGAAATGAAAACATCATATCCGCTGCCACATCCGTTTAAGATTGTGACTTCTTTGACGTCAAAATTCATAAATCATCCCGTTATTCCGCACACGGTCAAAATATAAAATATTAAATTTTCTTAATATTTTTTTACATTTGCACATCAATTGCTCACAAACGGTGTAATTGCTTTCATTAAATTTTAATTCGTTGTAAAGGGGAGACCTAACAAATATTTTAAGGTATTTCCCATTTATATACGTTACTCCAAGCGATTAATATTAGTAGATTTATTTACCTTGCAAAATCTGTTAATTGCACAACCTAGCGAAGATCATTGAAACCGATGACGTATGTACGTACCAATGAGCATTGAAAACAAAGATTGTTTTGTTGATTTCTTGAATTGAAACTTTTCATCGCTAGTTGGGCATTACTTCCGAAATCCGAAGAAACGAAAAGGCGACAGGAAGTGATTCCTAACTCCGATGAAACGAATCTTTAGTCCATTTGGCTCTCACTGGATGGCATTTAAATCCGTACATTAATACTTGTAAATGACACTAATAATAATATTATAATATAATTAATACTTGTAAATGACACTATTATTTTCTAACAAGGATGAAGCGTTCTTTGATTCACCATGTTGTATCACTATTTCCACCAGTAGTATTTAATTCTACGTAGCCAAAAAAGTTATTCCACTTCAAACTCTCCTTAACACCCATCTCGTTGTAAATGATAAAAATTCGATAAAACGGAAAAGCGACAAGAGGAGGTAGCGCACGTGGCGAGGCAGCTCCGGCAGAATGAAACATGGAAGAGGAACAAAAAGCCGATAGGCTCGGAGTAGGGAACAAAAAGAGAGGGGATAATGTGCGTGGTGTGACACTAACTCGGCGGAATGAGCGGAAGTGAGCGGTAAAGGGGGCGGCGTGGGTGAGTTCACAGTGCACGAGACACGTACATAGTAACAGCATCAGCATCGTCATTACTTGGTAACAATACCAAACTTTAAAAACAAAGTTTAAAAACAAAATTTGGCTTGGCTTTTGTTTGTCAAGTCCAAAAAGATAAGCAATATAGAAGAATCCAATAACAGAATTGCTCCAGCGAAATCGGTTAACCTAGTTTGGGAATAGCAATTCAAGCAAAACAACATGATTGTTAACAGTTAACTATCAACTATTCATTCTATGACAATATTTTGTATTATGTATTATTCTTGGTATTACTATTATTGGATTTAGTATTAATTTGCGCGTAGTGATTAGTATACCGATGCTACCTTTTCCGGTAGGATAAGTAAAGTGGTTCCAATTTTGTCTGCCCTACAATTTTCTGGTATATCTCTGTACCCCGGTACTCAACATATTTTAAAGTTGAACTGCTCTCCCATCTTCTCCCTAAGAGATGATCGGCAGTCAAGAGCATCTTTAGAATTTTGTGAGACTGAGGGATTTGATAGCGGCCTGGCTATCTGAAATGATGCGGATATGCTTTCCAGATATCACGTTTTTCTTCAGTCAGAACAGGACCTCTTTAACTGTCAAAATTTCCGCTTGGAACCCTCTACAGTGATTTGAATCCATCTGTGTAGAAAGCATCTTCCTCCAAGAAGGATCCTACATGAATGCCTTTGTGAAACCAATGTTGGGGCATAATGTGGTTGATATTCTCTGGAAGTATTTATAGTGTATTAAGTGGCCAAATAGTTTATTTATCGTCTGTGTAGTCACTTTCAGAGGATAGCTGCGTTAGCAACCGCTTGCCTGCTGAAATTATCGAGAAGTGTCAAGTGAAATAGAATATCCAGTGCCGCTAAGGGAGTAGTACGTAAACCTCCGCTTATGCACAGCCATGCAAACCTTTGGACTTTGCTAGGTTTTCTGCAGCTGATTGCATTGTCGATGGTCGTCTACCAGACAACCATCCAATAGGTGAGTATCGGTCTCATAACCGAGACATATAGCCAGTAAGTAATGCGAGGTTGAAGGCCCCATTTGATTCCAATGGGGTTTTTGCATGGGAGTAGAGCTACTGTAGCTTTCTCTGATCTTTATTATGTTAAGTTAGTTTGAGATAACAAGACAGTCGTGTGAAAGATCGTGAAGTAAAAAGACATACCGTGGGATGTCCGTACTACTGACCCGAGCATAGGCACATAGAGCCATTGTTGGTTTCGTGTATGTATGTGGAGCTCTCAAGAGAGTTTATATGTAAATTAGCATATACTCGCATGTAGATACAGATGTACATATGTGTACACCAGGTGTAGTATGCTATTCCACCGATCGTAATGAAACATATCGCAGTTTGTAAGTTGATAAATGGACTACGAAACAGTGAAAATCTCGTTAGGGTCGGTTTACTAGTGTTTTTGTGATGCTCGGACAAGCAGACAAAATTGTAAAAGAAATTGATTTGGGCACAGATACGTCCATACGACATAACACATGGATTTTTTCAAAGATATCTTCAATGTACAGACACCACTTCATTACAAATTTATAATAGTGAGAGATTTTTAAATAAGAAGAAGTGAGATCTCGTAATTTCCCCTGTAACTCGAACCTAGGTCTTTCACGTTCCAAGTCGAGATCAGATTTTTATAAGCGTATGGTATTAAGTGTTGAGACTTCGACTTCTTATTATCGAAGCCTGATTATACTAGTTACGGTATCCAAGCTTGATTTGCTAATAAGTCCAACAAAATAAAGCTTCGGTAGGATACGTAGAAGTGTTCTGCTCAGCCCGTCCCTGAAGCAGAGTATAATGTTTTCGTTAGCAACAAACCTGAAGAGGCATGTTCTCCGAGTCCCTTCATATATTTCTGCCTGAATTGCTAGAGAAAGGACAAGATACTTTAACGATTCATCGAACGAATTTTATTTCAAACCTGTCACCGCATATATGGATAAAACGTGTGGAATTTATGGATACATTAGAGTAAAATATCGAAACCAATTCGGAAAACTTCTTATCAATGCGGCTGTCACAGGACAGGAAATTTGAATTGTCTCATATACGATGCTCATAAACTATTGCAAACCGATTTAATTTGAACTGTGGGGCCTACTATTGATTCCATTTGAGGTGGTTTTTTGCTTTTCGCCTCTTCTCACAATCCTTTATTGAGCTCCCGACAAAATCTAACTAAAGGGAATTAGTTACTATAGGCGACTCATGAAGGGCTCTAGGCACCACAGTTATATACAGTAGAAGCAGAGGTAAATAAGAGATTACGAGTATAAGTATGTATATAAGTAGAGACTTGTGTTGTCAAATCTCACGTATTTATACGATTAAAGGTACATTAGCCACACTTCGTCAAATTGGTGTAATTGTGTTGAAGCACTGTCATTCCTTAAGCCAATTATACCAATATGAATAAACATAGTCATAGAGGGGTATTTGTGGGGTCTCCCTTTTCATCACTTCACCTGTAAACCATCAAGTGAACTTAGATCGCAGGAAGTCAGGAAGTATCAGTATGGAAACACTGTTTTATTTTTAGTTTTTGATTGAATTTCTATCTGTATCTGTATATTTTCGATTCTTGTCACTTCTAAACTTGTTATCCCCCCAATCTGGTAGACACAATTGACTCGTTGTTCTGTCCCGCAATTATTCTGACACCGTTGAGGGGTTCTATTTTCAATGAACCCAAAATGTGTTGTTTAGAGATTCAGGAACAGCCGTATCGGGCTTATTTTTAGAATACATTGAAAGATGTTTCACTATTTCATTGTCGCGGTAATCCTTTGTGACATTTTTTGAGAGGACAATGGTTGTTACTGAGTGATTACGTACGAAGTTTCGTCAGCGTATTTTGTCCTTTGTAAGCTTTTATTGGTGTAAATAGAAATGAATGGGTAAATATAAATTTTACAAGCAATTGAAAGGAGTAATACCTTCACATGTTTGCAGGTAAGAGGAGAAGGTTGAAATGTTGCAAGCCATGTACCTGCATACATACAAATATGTACGTTGAAAAACATAAAGAAATACGTCTTAAGATATTTTTCTATGATGTCGAGTACCCTAACTAGCTGTTATATTTCAGGTGCACTTCTCTAATAAATTATTTGATCTTCATACTAGTGGTTTTGGTAATGAAACTATTCTTGGCACGATTTTTAGTTCGAGTTTGAACGATTTTAGTGTTTTGCACTTAAAGATAGGTCTTAGGTTAATTTTATTAACTTAACTTAACTTTTGCCTGTGTCCTTCAAGACTTGACCACCTTAGGTTGGCAGTGTTTGTAATTTTTTCCTTGATATTGCCCATCACTATGTAAATGGGTGGTTTGATGTTGGCAAACTCACTATTGCCGAGTAGCCCTCCTTTTCTTGCAAGCTCGTCCGCAATATGATTTCCTTTAACACCGCAGTATCCTGACACCAGCACAGTCTTACCCGGTTCTGAGTGCATAGTGCCTTAAGCACTATGCGATAGCCTCTGACTGTACCAGAGTTGACTATGGTTGATTCCATTGCTTTGAGTGCGGTCTGTCTTTCGATGTATATAGATTGCGATATCTCTTTCGGATACCGATCTTATCTGCATTAGCTTAGCCAGAACCTCTGATTGGAAGACACTGCTTGCGGCCGGTAGTCCTACAGACTCTCCTAGCTCTGGGTCTTCTGAGAAGATACCAGAACCTTTTCCTTACTGTATTTTTCAGCCATATGTGAAAATTGCAATTTCATTTGACCTGATAATTGCACTTGTTTGCCAATCCTCCCTCTCCGGATAAATTATATCATACGGGATGTCTAAGTCGACCAAGGAAGGAATTTTATCTATTAGAATTGGATTGGATGGCAGTAGCTCCGCTAAGACCGTGCCGTATCCTAAACTACTGCTCTAACCCAAATTAGTGAGTCTTATCGCACTTTTGCCAGCAAATTTTTTGATCTGTAAATCAAGAGGTGTTAGTTGCAAAAAGGTGTTATATGTTGCCGTAGGGGTACGGAGAGCACCTGTAATGGCTATGGAAGCCGTTCTTTGAACCGCCACTAATTCTTCGTGAATCATTTTCTTGTTTGTTGCTTTCCACCATAGTAGTGCACCGTATGTACACGTAAATATGGGTCTCACAACTACCGTGTGTAGGCAGTACACCATAGCAGGTTTTAAGCTCCAAATTGTTCCTACAGTTCTTTTTCAGATAAAAATTATATGTTCTTACCGCGGCATTAAGATTCCGATTCAGATTTTTGTTCAGAATCACACACAGAGACTTCGCACTGTCAGAGAGGGACAATTCCACTCCGTTGAGTTTTGGGAGTTTGAATTGCGGTATCTTACACTTTCTGGTAAAAAAAACCAGTTACTTTTTGGAAGGGTTGATCTTGAGATCAGCTTTTTGTCCAAGTACTGATCGTCTTCAGGGCAACCTCCATAATGTCGCTTAAAATATTTAAGTATTTTCCCTGCGCTATTATGAGCACGCCATCTGCGTATGCCGTGGGACTCATACCCATTGTAGTAAACTTTTTGAGGATGTCATTGATAACCAGCACCGAAAAGAGTGGGCATATAACTCCACCCTGAGGGTTTCCCCAATGGAACAGTTCATTTTTCTGCTTGCAAGCATGTTGCAAACCCGATTTATAATGCCATGTTCAATGTTAGCGTTTACTATAACATTTTTAATGGTGGTGTACTCCACGTTATTGAAGGTTAATTCAATATCGAGGAAGGCCGCCATCGCAAACCCTCCAAAGTGTAGACTGTTCTCTATTTCCCCCACCTCCTCGTGCATTGAGATTTCTACAGATTTTCCTTTCATGTATGCATGCATCTATTCCTAATATGAATCTCTAACAATCGCTCCAGTGTTTTAAGTATAAATGATGACAGACTTATTGATCTGAAATCTTTTGCTGTTATATACCCCTGTTTGCCAGCTTTAGGTAAAAAAACCACCTTAACTTCCCTCCAAGCTATTGATATGTACCCTATTTTTAGACTGCGTCTAAGAATTTCCATAATTTTATCGATTGCTACCTCCGGTGCTTTCTGTGGGATAATCGAGAGAATACCCTCCGCAGTGGGAGATTTGTACGGCATAAGGGACTGAATTGCCCACCATAATTTTTTCATATTAATAAAAACACCTTTCCTCTTCGGAAAGAGAGAGAGAGAGAAAAATATTCTGAGTGTGCTGTAGCATGCCAATGTCGCCTGATACTGTGGATCCCGGAAAGGGGGTTTCCATCAGTGTTGCCAGAACCTCTTGTCTACTTTAAGTCCAGGTTCCGTCACTTTTCCTGAAGTAGCTGCGAACGCTCGCTTCCTTTGAACGCACTTTGCGTAGCCTCGAAACATCGTCTGTTACCGCGATAGATTCGCAGTACTTCTGCCATGAAGCCGTTTCTGGCTTTCTAACTAGGTACTTGAATTGTTTCTTACGCCCATAGTACTCAATCCATGTAGGTACTGTCGCTTCCTAAAAGTTTCGCCCAATTATAGAGTTTCCTGACCTCTTTCCTTTTTAAAACTATCTCCCTATTCCACCATTTTGGTTGAGCCCTCTTAGGTGTTCTGTTAGCTGAGATTTCTACTGCCCTATCTAAGTTAATAATACGAGTATTATCGCAGGTGATTGATTTGGTATCCAGATATATTCTGTATACTAGATACAATCAGTCTTCCTAGGATTTCTTTGAAAACTATATACCTTGTTCTGAAAGTTCACCTTGATGTGTATTCATCGGTGATCCGACATTGACGCTTCATCGACTATTCTCAATTCCCTTATTTCTAACCCTTCTGTATATGTAGCAAGGGTGATATCTATCACCTCCTGACAACTTTGCAGCACAAAAGTGGGTGAATTCCCTCTGTTACAAATATTGAGGTTGGAAGATAAAATAAAATCGTACAAAAACTCACCTCTTGGCTTCATATCACCGCTTCCCCATTGTGTATGATGGACGTTCAGAAATCAAGAGTTGTGTCAGTATTCCATATTCGATTATTACCCTTATCCTAATTGTAAAGAAAATCGTTCGTCTTGTGCAATTATTGCATATGTAAAGAACACGATCGAAGTCGTGGATGTATGCAAACCAAATTTGAAAATTGGAGACGGTGTTGCTTGAAGATATCATAAAATGATTTAATGCTGAATATTGTTAGGGTTTATCGGCAATATTTTGTCCACATTATAAGATTATTTGTTATATATGTACATACATAATATTGAATGTAACGAGGGTCTTTTTTTAGATAAAAGTAAAATCGCTCTATCAAGTCAGCCCACTGCCGTAAGTATATTATTATTTTAGTCCCAAACAACAAACGTTTTTCAAAAGTTTATTCTTTTTGGAGTGGGATTTAACTGATCACTTCGCCACTAGTATATGCCGAATTTCAAAGGCAGAATTAGACAAAATTGTACTTGCAGTGACGAGATGAACCTTAATACTAATTTTCATAATCTTAACCATTGTATTTATGTCTGAACTGGGGTTGAAATATTTTCCTGCGATTCTACCTCAGTGGATATTAATTCATTTGGATGATTGTTAATGATTTTCTTAATTGTGTAGCTGAGTGTAAATATTTTACACCAAATCCGAAAATAATAAATAATAAATAACTTAAAAAAATCGTATTATCATTGACAACTCTATGTAGCACATTGAATGCAAAAAGGCAACGGAGAGTAGTCAATGACTTATTTGGTCAAGAACCAAGTCGAAACGAAACAAAAACTCGGCACGAGTACGATAACTTTGGCGCCAAGAATTGATAGCGGTATTTTGTAGAGGAGTTAAAAACTAGCATTTTTTACTATGGGAGAGGGGGTCCATCTCGTCCCGTTTAGGAGTCATGGGCAATTTAAAAACCAATGACTTAAGATGGGAAAAAATTATTTAAAAACAATGGTAACACTTACAATAAAGTACTATACAGAATATGAAAGCCCGAAACTTGTTCTTTAATATAAAATTTACATCGTGTGAATAGTTTTTGAATAATTCACATTCAAACTCAAATTTTTGGTAAAAAATTAAAAAAAAAATTTAACAATACGAGTATTACTCAAAATTGTGAAATAATGTGCCGAATTGATTTTTTAATGAGCGTATTAATTCTGAATCGAACACAAAAACCGCATGGCTTTATGTCCTCTAGTTTGATGTGCCCATTATCTCACAATTTTGAATAATATTGATTTAAAAAAAATTTTTTTTTAATTTTTTACCAAAAATTTAAGTTTGATTGCGAATTATTCAAAAACTATTCACACGAATAAAATGATGTAAATTTTGTGTTAAAGAGCAAATTTCAATTTCTGTATAGTACTTTATTGTAAGTGTTGCCGTTGTTTTTTTAATAATTTCTTTCCCATTTTAAGTCATTTTTTTCTAAAATTGCCCCTAACTCATAAACGTGGCGAGATAGACCCTCCCCCCCGCTTCCCATAGTAAAATATGCCAGTATTCAACCCCTCTACAAAATACCGTTATCAATTCTTGTTATCGTAGTTATCGTACTCTCCCCAAAAACTCTTACTGCATGAAATAAATTCTGAGCAGGAAAAAAAAAATTTTTCTGTTTAAGGATTCTTAACCGGTTTTTATTAAAATAAATTAAAAATTGTTATTTGTTTAATCTTAGGAAAAATTTAATAATCAGAAAACTTTTAATCTAGTCTCTTCTTTTTTCAATTTTATAACTTAACTTTTTTTCTTAAAGAAAAACGAAAAATCACTGAAGTTAGATGTGATTTTTAATAAACAACTTGAGTACTTTAATTAACAATTGACAGATGTCGACCACGAACAATAAGTACCAGCTTTAACATTTAACAACAACTTTAGCGACATTACGTACAAGCTTACACCTACATCTACATCATGAACGTTGCTTCGATTCCGAACATCTTAAGCCTTATCGTCATTATCGTCATGTTTTAAAAACCATTTACGCATTCTATTAACTGTCATATATATCTATCATTTCCAAGCACTTTATGTATAACATAAGGACAGCGGAATTTTTATTTGTTCCTACTGTAGTATCGATATTACGTACAACTACAAATTCACCGATATGATAATTGCTGCTGTGCCTAAGGAAATAAGTCAAGTTATACTCCTGAGATCTATCAATTCCTTTTAATGCGCCTGTCTGGAGTTGATGTAAATTGCGGCACTTTTCAGCAATCGCCTTATCTTCTAAATATTCTGCAATTTCGTCTACTTTCTCTCCCCGTTGCTCGACACCAAACAATAACATACTTGGGAAATTCTTCATGGTCTTATGAATTGAATTATTAATTGTATACCGCACTTGCAATAATTTACACGACCAATCGGCAGGTTCTATCGGTTCGCTTAATTTCCCCAGCATTGCTTTGATTACCCGATTTATACTCTCTACCTGGCCATTAGTCTGGGGTGAAGCCAAAACCACTTTTACATGAGCTATATTTCGCTTTAACAAAAGGTCCTCAAACTCAAAGTATGTAAAACACGTACCTCTGTCTGACACAATTTGTCTTAGTCTACTACAATATAATAATGAAAATATTTGTAAAAAGCGGCAATTACTTCTTTCGTACTTGTAGATTTTGTGGGATATAATTTAGGATATGTGTACAACAAATAAAATATGCATCCTCTTGGAGCTTATTGATACCAATGGATCAAAATGTCCACATGGATTGTATGGATTAGTAACGGATTTTTGGGTAAGGAAGTTATTTTTGTGTAAATCTTCGATAAATTGGAGCTGAAGGGGTGAGTTTTTAATTTTTTTATTATACTGTAACCCAATATGTAAATATGTCCTATTTATTCACATTTTGTATATAGATGTCTGGAAAAAGACTGGGAGAACGGGAGATATTGGGCTATGTGCTGAATGATGAAAGCGTGGGCGGCGATTTTAGTGCTTCAGAATCTAGCTATGAACCATCGGATAATGACGAGGATTCCATAGAAGAAGGCGATGGAATAATAAATTCTGGAATTATTCACGAATCCTCTACTGAATCGGTAACTGATAACATAGTTGATCAGGCTATTGGTGACGAAGGATCTGTATTAGAAAATCTGGCGGAGAATGGAGGGCAGATAACATGTAACAAATATTGTGCTTGGACAAATTATACAGAAAATGTCAATTTTGGACCTAAATTCAAAATGCCCTTGGAAAAAGAGGCTGAGGTACTTCTTGATCTTCCTCGCGGAGCTTCGGAGTTTAAAATTTTTGGAAAAATCCTCCCGAAAAGTTTATGCATGCGTATTGCAGAGTGCACTAATCAAAGAATGTACCGAGATAAATTAATGAAACGTGTCCTTACCGATGAGTACGAAATTCTTGTGGTCGTTGAAGTATCCCTGATAATGCATTACAAGCATTTACCATCGTTTGCTGATTATTGGAGTAAGCAATCATCGTTGGGAAATAAGATGATTAAAAAAAGCATTTATCGTGATCGTTTTACTCTATTGATATCGAAAATATATTTCAATGATTGCGATAAACCCAATGATGCTCAAAAGGATTACTATATATCGGAAGTTGTGCCAGTATTGCCAGTATATGCTTCTGAAACCTATCAAACGAGGTATTAAATTATGGTTGCGTTGTGATGCCGAAACAGGGTATACATATGACTTGAATGTTTATACTGGTAAAGAGACATCTCACTCTTAGAGAAAGAATTGTACGCAATTTAACATCATCTACTCGAGAAGAAAATGTTGTCCTGGCATTCGATGACATTGCTAAAGAGTTTATCGTGTCCGGCTATCGGTGCATACATAAGAACTCGCAAAGGAACTCCGGCGTTCAACGCCGGAATCGTTGAACTGTTCACAAAGTCAATGGCCGCACGTTGTATGGATTCAAAAGAGGTCATTCTTGCTTCAAAATGTCATATGCCTACCATAACAAAAGTCCAAAGAAAGCAGAAAGATGGCTCAAAGTTAGAAGTTGATTGCCCTTTGGCTATTGCAGATTATAATCGAATCATGGGAGGCGTCGATTTGGCAGATCAGAAGACAGCCATAAATCGAAAGTCAAAAAAGTGGTGAAGAAAGTGTTCTTCCAATTTTTGATGTTAGCCGTAGTAAACTCGTGGATTTTATTCGCACAATGTCAACGTCGGAAGACTCCTCTAATTCATTTTATAGTACCCCTGGCCGAAACATTGATAGCTGAAGGAATAAAACACAAACAACTTACAACTCGTCATTTTGGTGGAAGGCCAGCAAAGAAATCACGCACAGAGAGTTTGAATATTGGTGATCATATACCAATTGAACAGTCTTCTCGTCGTCGGTGCGTGAATTGCACTTTCCAAAAAAAGGAAACTCGGACCAAGTTCGTATGTTCTGGATGCAACAATGCCTTATGCTGTAAACGCTTTGCTCCTTTTCAGAAGTAACTTCAAATATAAAACAAATAAAAACTTGTTTCAATGTATTTTCTAAAAAACCTTGTTTATTTTATTTTTTTTAGTAAAGTCATTATTGGGACATACACGTCGCACTATTAAATGTTATTGGGATTATATGTCCCATGATAACGGAAAGGACTACGTTATCCTAATACACACCAAACATTTTCTTTGCAATTATACTTCCAGAATTTCCACAAAAGTTGCTATAATTGTTTCTGGTTCTCAAATAAAAACTCAGGGACGAGGGGGTTAACTCTATTTTACACAAATGAATACGAAAAGGGTATAAAAAGTTTCGTCCCAAAATTATCGGCACTGTCATCAGATCATCCGGCACGATAGTCATCTTAATTTTCTTTATTTTACTCCTAAATTTTATAATTCACGATATTTTCAAGTTTAGCGTTCCCAACATTCTTGGTTATTCGCCGGGAATGCACGACGATCTTATCAGACTAATTGGACTGCCAGTATCAACAAGATAAGGAAACTTCATGAATTCTGCGCTTGCCAAATCAACATCAAAAGCAACACTTACCAAATTTATAGCACTAATCAATCCTCTAGCACATTCATAAGAAACCGCAGCTAATTGTTTCTCGGCATTTGCAGCAACACGAGATAAAACCTTTCGCGGATTTGGGCACGTACGGTGATCATGTCCCATCTTCCAACATCGAAAACAGGATCCATTCCGACGCAATGGGTGCGGACAATATGGTTTACTGTGTTCCGTCTGAGAGCAATTATATCATAGCACGGAACTTTTATTGGCATTAGGTTACGCCATGCCAGCAGGTTTTGTTACAGCAGAATTTGTGGTTTGTCCTGACATTCTTGATGTATTTTGGTTCAGGAATCTTTGCTGGTAACGATTAATGAGTCGCTTTTGGTCGTCAATGGTACGAGAGCTCAGCAGTAAATCTATATTCGGCAAACCACTACCCATTCCGTCTATAACTTCTGTCTCACTAATGTCCGAACGCTTGGTAATTGCTTGCATATTTAAAATATAACAATGAAGCGGTACCTGTTGTTTCTGCCATCGTCATTGGCTCAGCATTCTATATACATCTTGGCGAGAAACGGCAACATTAAATTCCAATTCATCATATTCCCGAGCAACAGTTGATAAAAAGACTCGCATAGTTCCAGTTAGTGAGCGCCTCAAACTTAGTAATTTAAAGCGATCGTCGGAGTTTGTGGTTTGCATTATTTATTCGAAATCACGGACAAAATGCTGGATGGAATGGCCTAGCTTGTCACTGGTGAACTTAGCGTGCTCAATATCCCCAAAATCTAAAAATTCTACGTCCACTTTCAGTAACTTCGTTTTTCTCCAGCTCTCTTATGCGCTTACGAAGTTCCATCACCTCGTTAGACATTCGTTAGACATAACCTTAGCGGCAGCCTTTTTATTACCCTCATTAGTAACGGCGGCAGCTACTGAATCCGCAATTCCATCATCACTCGCAACGGAATAATTGTGTTCTTACCCGATTCGCTCAAGTTCAATCTTTTAAGTTGCGCAGTTGTAGCTTTTCTGGGAATTCGACACCAGATTCTCTAAGCGCTTCCATTAAATTTTGCCTGGTGGCTACACGAGGCATCGTCAAATGTATTTTTCTTTTGCATTAATTCTATTTTTGAAAATTTTGCTTTAATTTTTAGGATTGGGGACTCGGTATAGTCTGACTGTGCCCAAAGATAGTACTATAATCCATTTTTGTACAGGTGAACTTGCAATTTGCGACTGTGATATCAATTATCGGGAAAAAAATGGTGGTTGACATGTTTAACCACTGTAGATGTAAGGTGTTAGTCTGCTCTACATCAAAAATTGTGAAGTCTTAACTGAATCCGGAAACTCCACTTATAACTTTGTTCTTGTAACCTCACTTGAGAGGTTTGGCTGGGTTATACCACTTCAGTTCGTGAGTTAATGGGTATTATTTGCTCACCCACCACTAGGAGCTCTACTTTTGGAATAAGTATTGTTGTATGTTCTTGAATATTATTTTTCCCAAAAATGCTGTTCTAAATGGCTTAATTGTATGGTATTATCATTGAAGCATAAGAACCTTTTTATTCTTTCTGCTGCATGCCATCGTGTTAAAAAGATTTAACTGGCCGACGGATTTGCTCCACTAGTGTCGCAAAGATGGCAGTTGAACACAAAACATGTAAATCACTATGTCAACGAACTACCCCATTTCCATTGTTATTATTTTCTGGCTAATTTTGGCTATTCAGTAGCACCTGTAAATTACAAATTTTTTTGATCGTTACAATATACAAAATATTTTCAGACTTATCTGTTTTTGTTTTGAAGTCGATGCAGCTAGTTCGATTACAGGGTCAGATTCGGTGATTATAAACAATATAAGGCAGCCGCTATTGTTTAGTGCGGTCTGCTACTTCATCATCATCACTTTTAGATCCATCTCCAGGGATAGAGTTGAAATCTGAAATTCGTCCATAAAAGTTTCAATTATCCATCTCTGAAGGAAACTGAAATGAAATAAATAAAAATATGAGAACAAACTTTTCGAAAACCCAACTCTCAATGCATACGAAGCCATATATGGGTCAGTGAAGAAAGTCACTCGTTACGGCAAAATAATGCTATTTTTGCATGCAAAATTAATTTATAATATATTAATTCTCAAAATAATTTGTTTGCTAACTATACTTACCGAATACTTATAGTAATTAGCAATTAAAATCGCAACTTATTTTTTAATTCTGTTTTTAATGCGCATTCGTGTTGGAATCACGTATATAAATTAATATCATTAGCAGGCAGAAAGAAAAAGTATTGTTTTTTGCGTAAAAGTATACACACTAATGGAAAATGGTTTTCTTGGAAAAATATTCATCATAAAATGAAATCCATATTTGGATTCATATGCGGTAGAGAGTAAACCATAATCTAACTGATAGTTATACGACAATCGATGGTCTAGAGATGGGCAATATCTCTTTTAAAAATATGTCCTTAAGTGCCCAAGCAGTTTCAGCAGGCTTATCGCAAGAATATATTCCGGAAACATAATAGTTGTCATCATTATTCCTTTGCATAGCTACTGGAGCTGACGTAATTGATGTGGTTACGTCAGCTTCCCTGTGGGTTTGATGGTTTAAGTACCTCGAATTTGAAAAAGACATGTTCCGTAATTGAAAGACTATTGGCATACCTAATTAATATCAGGTTGTCAAATAAGTATTGCGCGATTTTGGAATGTCTGTTTAATGCTAATTAATTTACAGAAAATGCAAAAATTTAGTCGTCAGTGTAATTTTTTTCATTAGACAACACTCAGGCAACTTCATAGTGCGGTCACCAAGAAAATTATTTGGCTTTGACGAAAGAAATACTCGTACCACATCATCAGGGATATCATCCTAGAATTTGTTTACCATGGAAGTTTAACAGAGTTGGGAACAAGTGGAAATCTGCAGGTGCTAAATCTGGAGTATAAGGCGGATACACCAGTTTTTCCCAACCGAACTTCTGTAACTGTGTGAAGGTGGTCCTACTTGTATGAGGACGAGCGTTATCCTGATAGAATCGAACACCCCATGGATTAACCAGACCTTCCTGTTTCTACCCTAGTTCCGACTTAAATCTGCACAATTGTTAACAGTAAACTTCTGCGGTGATAGTCTGGTTACGAGGCAGCAGCTTAAAATGAACTATACCATCAGCATTCCACCATACAGACAGCGGGTGTAATTCAACTCTAGGATATTGTGTGGTCCGTCTTCTGGATAACGTAGCGAGGACATTTAATGTTTTTGCAAAGAACCCATTTTTCATCTCCGATAACGATCCGGTTCTAAAACATACACATTTCAATAACGGTTTCAGCATTATATTAGTTCTGTGCATTTTATGGCAGATCGTGCGATTTGACGCATTTAGAGTATTTAATTCTAATATTAACACTTGAGTGTTAAGTTCTTAAAAAAAAGTCTCCCAATTTTATCGAAAATCTAGGAGAGGATAATTCTAAGACGTATGCTCCCAGTTATTGACGGAAAAAGTCGTATCCCTAATCACCTGTTATCAGGTGCATAGAATCACCGACGTAATTGAGAAAGCTTTGGAAGGAAAAATATGTGCTCAAGCGTATTCCTTGATGTCTCCCAGGCCTTTGATAAGGCATAAAGCATTAAAGTTCAAATTACGGCAGGTATTGCCACTGAGCCTTTATAATATTCTGACAAGAGTTTTAGCCGACGTACCGTAGGGAAGTGTTTTCGGCTCACTTCTGTATCTCCTAAATACCCAAGACATACGCTAATAAGAGGGTATCGTTCTAGCTACGTTTACTGATGATACTGCCAATGAAGAAACAACTATGAAAATGTAAAGCTTTCTCGATAAAGTATTTGAATGGACATAGGCCTGGCGGATAGCCCTCAGTGACACTAAATTTGTTCATGTAAATTATACATACAGAAAAACGAGTCGGTTGTCTGTCCTCATAAACTCGGTCTGTATCCCATTTCCAAACGAGGCTGAATACCTTGGAACGACACCCGACGCAAAATTAAAATGGAAGTCGCACTTTAAAAAAAAATGCAACGAACTCGTAAACAAATAGAAAAAAATGTATTAGTTACTTGGTAACCATTCCAAGCTTAGAATCGAAAACAAGCTGCTCTTATATAGGGTATTCCAATAAGGACGCTCGAGTTTTAAATGTAAATAAAATGTAAAAAAAAGTTGGGTGTGAAACAAATATCTGCTGTGGCATAAATCTGCCTGAATTTGCTGGATGACATTCGTTATGTTGACTTTGAGTGCATCAACTATATTCGCATAAATCTACGATTACAGATAGTCCCAAAGGAAGAAGTCTGAAGGCGTTTAATCGCACGATCTCGGTGGCCAGTTCACGTCGTTGGCACCGCATGAGATAACCATGCCCTCAAATCGCTCGTGCAGAATATCCATCGTGGCATGCGCTATGTAGCACATAGAGCCATCCTGTTGAAAACACATATCGTCGGTATCCATGTCATCCATTTTATACCACAAGAAATATATTATCATCGATCTATACCGCCTGCCAGACCAAAATCCGCAACAAACAGTGACTTTCACGGAATATCGTCCCAAATCCAATAACCTTGCTTTTTCACACATCCATTCATCCAAAAATAGACTTTTTCGCTGTTGCTTTAACAACATGGCCGCTATAAGCTAACAAATTTCGAGCGCCTCTATTGAAAGAGCCTGTATAAACAAGTGCTAAAGCCGGTGTGGACCTATGGTATATAACTTTGGGGTCGTACCAAGAGAACGAATGCCAGTATTTTACAAACTATTGAAAATGCAGTGCTAAGAGAAATTATCCATGCACCATAGTACATAAGAAATAACTACTTACACCGAGAACTCAGAATTCCTGTTGTCGAAAAGGAACTAAAAAACTTCGCATTCAACACAAAATTCGACCAAACGTACATATTAACAATACAGTCCTGCAAATTTTGGACGAGATCAACCTATTGACTCGTTTTCAAAAGACCAAGTTGTTGGACCTAGCGCGATAAAATGAAAACGCTTTACGAGTAATTAGCGGAACATGTATTTATATCATAGGGAAGTACTTTTTATGAGTAAGAATCTCACACTACTATCATCACGTGCTCGCAATCCTCATAGTGTCTAATGGAAGTTTTCACCTACCTTCGACGAAAAAAAAAACCCAGGAGACACTCCTGCATATCGTTTTTTCCATGATGATTGATGAGACGCAAATTATGTATGTATGAAAACCATAAAACAACTAAATAATTTACTTAAGCCCAATTTGGAGGAAGACTGGGATCTTTACAGATCGAAGCTAAAAAATATATAAAGCCAACTCGTACGTTGAAGAATGCCTCTTATAAAGTCTTTTGCGAAAAGATGGAAGCACTCGGTGAAAATAGCAGTTAAAGCCCTCAAAAATGGGGAATCAACTAGGCAGGAAATATTCAGAAAATCTGAAAGCACCTACAACTCACTTTCCACGTAACCTGATTAGAACCAGCTCACAACTATCTCCCATTACCGAAGCTGCACATCAGCTGAACGAAATAATCCTCCACTGCTGACGTAGGTTGTTATGATCATTGATGAGGCCATCGCTGTTGCTTCCTTTGATGGCTTCAAATCGCCTGTCACAGATTGCATACATTAGGTTTAACAGACGTAACCTCTGCTACTAGGAACCCTGAAGGTAATCTTCATTGGCAGCCTGGCACTGGGGGACATAACGAAACCCTGGTGAACAGTAAGAATAGCTTTCATAACGAAAAACGAAAGAATACATGTTTGCCGAAAACTATATACCTACGAGTATTAGTCTGAGTTTCTTCATATTGAAGGGGATTAAAAGGATAACCGAACTTCATATGGACAAAAATGCTTTGCAAATGCTTCTTCTGTAAAAAGATACATGGTAGTGATGAACGAAGGCTGCCAGCATTGGGCGGCGTCCTGTTTCCACAGCTATGGTGCATGTTGGTCAACGCACTTCGTAATGCTCTCACTGACGTAGCTATACGGTCTTTTCGATCATGCCTAGCGAGTATCTGCTCTAAAGAGTAGGAAGTCTTACAAGCTATCGAAAGATCGACGACCATCAATGGACTCTACATCAATATTATCAAAATTGAGGATGTTCTTCTTTACGAGAAGGGGGAGGCTATCTGGTTTAATCTACATAGTGCTTAATGGCATCACCAACCAATTCTTCAACGAAGCTATGTGTTTGGGTGTCAACCCAGTTAGCAAGCTTAGATCTGGTCTAGACGTGCTGATGTGTCCCCCGCCCTGATATTCATATCATGGGGCTGCACTCGCAAAGCCATCTTACGTTGAAAGAGAACGGTCTTTGGAACAGCACACACTGGAGCTTTGATGACTATGAGCTTTGAGTTCTGGTTTTATGGACATGCCCCCTAATGCAATGACACCAAAACTCCTGTTCCTGAAAAAATACGAATTCGACTATTCGACTTTCCCCGTGCCCAGAAATTATTTCGGCCAGAATCTGATCAAGGATAAGATTGTAATCGGTTCCTCACAAATAGCTTCAAAAGCGATTTAGAATGCGGCACTTGTGTTTTTCTGAATTTAAGTTAAATTTCACTCCTCATTAAGATCTGTCTTCTAAGAAGAGATATACGCAGATCTGTTAGCAATGAACAATATTTCGAAGAATCTGTGGAGGAAGAAGAGTATCTGTAGTAAAAACCAAGTTGCGCTTTAGGCATTGATAGGCACTCTCGCCACTTCCAACCTAGTGCGGGAATGCAAAATTTCTTTGAATACAGTCGGAAAGCTAAAGTAAGTAAGTCTGGTTTAGGTAAAAGGTCACAACGGGATCAACGGAAATGAAGTCATGGATAAACTTGATAGACAAGGTTACGAGGAGAGTTTTTGAGGACTCGAACCTAAGTTAGGTTTGTCTGCATCCTAGGTTATTTCTTCCATTGCATAACTGCTGATTGCATGACTCTCCGGGACGGCGGCAAACCAAATGAATGCCAGCCGCCATCTTTAAGTTATCAGATACTTTCGTGCTGTCCCTAAGAAGCAGAGACAGTCAGACTTATACTAGCATCAGACTGCATTTGCTCGGCACTAATGGGATAAGTTATGGTACTGTAGGCACTTTACCACTGAAGCTCTTCTACGAAAAAGTAACAAATTCCTTTGAAAGGAGTACTTATACAAGGAAACTTCTCTGTCTAAGTCTTCTAATAATGCCCCCTCGTGTGAATCAGCCCAGGAAACGTTGTCTCTTCTGACGGTGAATGATAAGAATAGTGTTTTAGCCAAACTTTTTCTTAAAGGAGGTGCTCCATTTGCAGATTCAATAGACTGGCAAAAGTTACTCTAGCCGACACAATTTAGCAAGGTTTTGTATTTATGTTTCATCCGCAAATTTTTGGTTAATCACTTGTCATGTTGCCAGCCTTTGGCTGGCGTAGTGTTATTAAATTTAAAAGCCAACAAAGTTACATGCTCCCTTCGCTATGCAATATTCGTCAAAATTAGACCCATGTTCAAGAATGGCTATTAAATACGCTGAGAGGCCTTGTTCAAATGAATATGCGAAATTTCAAAAATTTCATTTCCGATTTTAGATGTGAATCCAACCTCCCCTCGAAAGCCAGAAAACTCGCAAAAGAATGTTTCAATCCTTCATTTTCAACAGCAACTGAAGTTCATTTTTGTTAACTATGTCGGAAATTTCACATCTACATCAAAAACGATTGCAATTTCCCGGTGTAAGATTGAAAATTGCTTGCAAATATGCATAAAATCAGATACAACCCGCATACAGAAGGAAATACTTCTGAACGTACGAATATGTGCTAGCACATACCGTACTCGATAATGAAAATCGATTTCAAATTAATTTTCGAAGCACTCCTGCAACTCCATTTCCAGTTTTAGTCAAATTTACGGACGGGACTCAGTCAGTTTATCAATTAATTCATGGTGGCATGAAATTTTGCTAATTTTCCAATTGAAGGTGTGTCAATTGAGTGCCGTAAGTCAACAGGAAGTGCCTTGGATTGCCAAGAGCAAACGAACAAATACACTATCTATTCGTCATGGAGCAATTTTGGTAAATTACCGCTAATTGACTTATGACGGTTGCATACGATTGAAGTTTAGTTTATTCAATTTGAAAACAACAGTATAGGCCGGTGTCTTTATCGGCCTCCAAAACTAAGGCTCTCGTGCCTCAACAACATTGGACAATATATCCATAACATGGGTCTTATATGTAGATAGTCTCCCTAGTATTTATTAATATCGATTGGTAAGTCCTACGCTTTATTTGATGTCAGATGAGATGTCCTGATCAGAGTTAGTAGTGATGCCGAGGAAGAAAAAATACAAAACCCCTATCCGCCGAAGTTGAGCATCAGCATCATAAACAGGTTTAGGTTTTCGTCGTGATAGCTTAAGATTCCTGAAGTTATGGTGAACAAAAAATTGTTTGGCAGGGGGTGTCTATTTTCACCCCCCCCCTCCCAAGTTATAGGCCGTTAAAGTGAGGAACCTCTAATTTCGAGGTAAAAGTTCTTAAAAGGCTGTAGCTTTCTAAAGGATTCGACTTAAGAAACCGTTGTGCACATTTTTGAAAGAGAATTTCAGTCTGCATAAAATACTAAAATTTCGTTGAGTTCGATGAACGCCAGCCAAAATTATGGCATTTTAAAACTAACATTGTGAAAAATCGCTGGACCAATTTCATCAGAAAAATGCGTTTATCTCGAAATTTTCAACTTTAATGTTAACTTTTTTATCAAAACTTTTGTCTTCTCTTCGACTTTTATGTATGACTTTTCCACCTACGAACAACGGAAGTTATTGCGAACCACTATTTTATTCAGGCAAATGGGTCATAAAATAAATTTAATATCCCTTTAAATAGTTTTTGTGGTCCTAAAAAGGACCGTTATGGTTTAAGATTTCAAAACGCTTTTATAGTAAATTTTCGAAATGTTGCCCGTGCCTTTGGATGATGCACGTTCTAGCGCGTTTGATGATTTCAGATTTCCAAAGAGAAGCGGCATAGTTATTATGCCGCTTCTCTTTGACTTCTTGTATACGTAACAGGGGCACTTCTTTCTGCCAATGCTATCATCATTATCAGTGCATATAAGAACACTCATCATACGAACTAGTCGATTGTACTCCTTGCATGTTCTTTACTGGAATTTCTCAGTCCTTCGAAGAAATATGAGTATAGAGTTCAGTGATGAACTGCCGCAGAGCAGCAGCTTGATGCGAGCGAAGATCGGACGCTCACTGAGGTAATGCTTCGCAGGCTGTTTTGGCATTTATGCCTAAAGCACTTAACTAGTAGGCGAAAGCGTAGTGCCCTGTCACGGTGCAAGTCAGCATCTAGCATATTACAGCAGTCATTTATTGACCTCCGTGTGGATTAGATGTGTTTCGGCTTAGCAAGATATTCAAGCACAAAAAAATAGTGCGAATTATAAACTTCGAATCACTATGAGTGAAGAAAAAACTCTCCGTCCTATTCGGACTCCCACCCCTGGAGAGCGAATATCGAAACCAAACACACCTCAGTTTCAAACCACTACAAAAACAATTTTTCCTTTCTCCTCCTTCTACCTTTCCGCCCGCGCCAAGGCAACAGTAAAAGGGTATCTAACAACTTAGGAGCGCGTAAATTATAAAAAAAAAATAAAAAAGGGGATGATTTAAAAAAATCGTTTTTGGAAGTGACTCGTTAGCACAGAGGTAATGGCGCCAGTTATTAATCCTATGGTAGCGAGTTCGATTCCCAAGATAATTTTTTCCCTTAATTTTAATTATAAATTTATTATTAAAAATAATAAAAGTGAGAAAGTTAAAACTTACTCCGGCGGATGAGTGGAAGTGAGCGATCTGCTAATCTAATACCGTGACCAGTTTATGACGCAATGTCAGCAACAGACGAGGCAGTCCTACAAGCCCAGCAACTAAAGGAGGGTAGTAAAATGACAGCAAAAGGAAGGAGGAGGGTGAAGCTGCAGCTGAAGAAAGGCGTCATCATGAGTTAGTGTGATGACTATCCATATGTCGCAGGGAGGGAGTAACAGCTTCGCCTCTCTGGCAGCCTGTGGATCAGACGATGATGACGAGATGATCAAGTCAAAATGCTCACTAGCAGAATCAGATCAGCTGCATGAGAGAGTGTTTTCACTCAAAGCAAAATAAATGGAAAGAAAGAAGAGAAAAGAAGCAGAAAGAGCGCTCCAAACAGCAACAACAAGTAGAGCAGCAAAAGGAAGAGCTGCCACAACAAAAGCAAACACTGAAATATATGCAGCTTAAGACTCAGCTGCAATAACAACGCACTTAGGTCCACCAAAACCAACAGCAGCAAATGCATCAATAACAGCAGCAGCAGCAAGTAAAATAACAAGCTCAGCAGCAGAAACAACATTCAAGGTGGAGTTAAAGGAAACAATAGAATTATGTATATGTACAATATATGTAAGTCGGCCTCAATGACTTTGCCTATTAAAAAGAGGGGGCAGAGCAAAGTACTGGTCTTATCGTAATGGTTTACAGATAATGCCACCGAAGGTTGCTACGATTTGACCAGTTACAAGCGGCCAATCATAGGTCTTGTTGGCGCCAGGACCACCGGTAGTCCCTACTAGGACTTAAATCGTGGTACCATGGAGAGGAACCCTCCGGATCTCGGTCTGGGCCTGACTTGTTGAGGTAGGTCCCCTGGAGGGACCGTCTTGGTGGCTGTGGTTTAACCCAAATCGCGGAAGGGTACTCCTGTTGGTGTGACCCAATGTAGAGTTGTACTGGATGCTGTGACCCTAAGACCATCGAACGAAGAGGCACGATCGAAGAGAACGAAGTTGCTCAAAGACCAAGCCCCTGATTTCCGTTTGGTTACCGAAACAAAGCTAAACAAAAAGCACAACGTGAGGCACAGAATACATAAAATAGTATGAAAAAACCGATACAACTCCATACAATGAGGTGGTGTTGCTATTTTATTGTATATTAGAAAAGGATTTCGATTTAAGTAATGTACATCCATATAGTGCGCAAGTTCCAGGTGTTGGAAGCACGTATAGTGTACATCCCTTTCCGTAGTGGAAAGCGGTTGTACATGGTGTATGTCTATGCGTCTATTCATCTCAGAAATCGAGACTGTTTTTCGTTTCTTAAGGCTGGAACCGGAGAAGAATTCTTTCATAATTCGCGGAGATTTAAATGCCAAACATAGAGATTGGAGAGATAATACACCCAACACTAGAGGAAACCCACTATAATACTTAATTGGTGGGGTCAGCGCAGTGTTATGCATCGACTCGTTTTAAAAGTGACGGATAGTCCGTCATTTCCCAGATATGACTCATATCTGGATCTCCTGCTGTTCGAACACGCATACAACACACAGGCACGAAACAATATACTATAAACTGTACAAGCATATAAGCGTATGACAGTCACGATTGTGGTCTAAGTATCGAAATAACAGTTCCTAACGAAATTGCGGAACTGAAGGAATTTGTTCAAAGATATTCCTACAATTATGTTGTAGTAGGGTACGTTGGACGCACTTCTTCAGAATACTGACGAGACTCAAACTGGCTCTACCCACCGTCCAACAGGAACTTATCAAATGAGGAAATTGACTATCTTAAACATATGAACGAGACCACTAAACGAACTGTGTACAGTACTATATCTCGGTATAAACACACAGTTAGAGAAGACACATTCCGCAATGTAACTATTGATGCACTGCGTCAACACAAAAGTAGACTGCTGTTGAGACCAAAAGCCTTGTGCAGACAGTTTACTGACAGACATAAATCCGAGATTACGACACTGAAGTGTAACCTCCAAGTATTAATAAAAGAAAATTACAGGACATCTGCGAGTTTGTATTGGCACAACAACATTCGGGTTGTAAATACCAGCTACTCGAATATGTATATTCCCGCAAATACTCGTAAATAAAATATTTCGGAGCAATGATCAAAATGAGCTTGTGTGTCTAAAGATCGCACGAACAATAAAAAGTTACTATTAACAGCAGGCCTAGATCCAGGAGAAGCTGTCGACAACTTCATTGTGATCGAAAATCCTCAGGAGAACGTAGACGCCAATTCCAGGAATTGTAAAAAGGAATGATGTCATTAGCCTGAACAATGATCTGGAACATCGAGTCCTTTTGTATACTTCCTGGCTTCGAAACGATATGAAGAACTGGCGATTCGAGAACTCAGTGTTCACTGATTTTAATGACGGAAATATGGGAAATAATATCATCGCCGACGAGAGGGTACTAAATTCGTTCAATTCGAAGGGAGAGATCCAAACAATCTCCGAAACATTGAGAAGAAAAAAATCAGAGGGAACCGATGGGATACCGAATATTGTGCTTCGACATCTCCCAATAGAAGCGGCTAACATTTACACCACCCTGTTTACCATTATCCAGTGGATTGCAAAACAGCAGTTCAGTTCAGTTTAAATGCATTTTTATTTATATACTTAAATTACTCTTAAATGCTAGACAAAAAAATGCTTAAAAATTAGCTTAAATAACTTACAAATAATCTTATTCTAACTTACTGGCCCCATGCGGGCACTCTAAGTTAAACCTAACACTTAAACTATGTCTTTCGACGAATCTTACATTATATTTTTATTTTAACATTACTTAATACTAGAACTAAGAAAATAAATTATAAGTAAAAAACTTAGTGAATGGACAATTTTTTAATTTTTTATGAAACTTAAAACTAAAAGCCTACAGACTATCTAAAAATAAATCTTATTCTACTTAAACCTACTTACATCTAATACGTACGCACACACATACATATATATATATATATATATATATATATACATAATACATATATACTTAATATATAAATATATGTATATATATATATTTTGTTTTTTTTTTTATTAAATTTTTTTGTTGTTTTTTATATATTTTTTTTTCCTAAAAACTAACTTAATCCTACCTAAAACTATGTAAGCCGGCCATGGCTAAAAAAAAATTAGGCTGACCCACTTTGCCTCAGATGAAGCTATCTATTACTGGAGGCATTCGACGACGAAGCATCCTCCCCTTCAACTAGCCACCAAAATTGCTGGTGCTGCTGAGCAACATCCCTCCTGTCGCGACTCCCTACCGCCCTACTGAACCGGAGACGCTCCGCACTGCCGTGTGCGACGTCTCTGTCGTAGTTGAGTCGCCTGTCCGCAGCTGTTCGAGCGACGTGGAAGATTAGCGGCACCGCCAATCTGTCCTGGATCAGACCTTTGCTATCTAAATAGAGGAACGCTTCTAGAGGAATAAAGCCGTCAAAGCGAGCTCTCTCGTTATACATATAATTGGGGTAGTAAGCCCCGGAGATCAGGTTGTTTGATGAGGCCATTGCTCTTGCAACGTGCCTTCGAGTCAACTTAATGACGAAATTGTCCACTCTTATTAGGTTCGCCCTATTGTATAAGACCTCATTAGGATAGAATTTTATGTACTCAGACTCTGGTGTTCTGTATAAGCGAAGGCAAGTCCTAAGACAAGCCCTCTCAAACACCCGAATCTTTTCCAATGAGCTTGCTCTCACGTTGAACCACACGGGACATCCAAATACAAGCATGGGCCTGATAAGGGCCATGTAGCAGATTACCTTCACCCTCGCATCGAGTTGGCTGTTATAAAACAGTCTCTTTGTAAGGGCAAAAGCACCTTTGGCTCTGGCCAGAGCAACCTCTATATGTTTGTTAAAATACAGAAATTGATCTAGCCAGATCCCAAGGTATCTGACTACATTTTGACAAGCAAGGGGCTGCCCGTGCTGTCCCACGATCGAGAACTTTCGCCAATTCTTTCTGGTATCCCTAGAGGCCCCAGACAAAGGCGTCCTAAACAGAATGGTTTCCGACTTCTGAAAGTTGATTTTCAACTTCCAGTCATCGCAATATCGCTTAATTTTGTCGAAGTCACGCTGCAAAAGTATATTAATGACCTCAATCTTTGGACCTGATCTGTACGCGATTATGTCGTCTGCGTACGCTATGGCATGGTGAAGTGAACCTATCAGATCACTTGTGTAAATGTTGAATAGGATCGGCGAATTTACCGCACCTTGTTGCAGACCGTTTTTAATGTTAAATGTTCCAGCAGAAGTCACATCGCCATTCTTCACGATGAACTGTCTACTGGAGAGCATATCGAAAAGAATATACAGCAGTGGTTTACTAATGCCCAACCTGTCCAGCTTGATACCATACGGTATCGAAGGCCTTCTCCAAGTCAATCAGGCAGGCACCAGTGCACTGGTTCTTGGCTTTGTTCCATTGGATATCAGAAACCAGTTTCGACGCAGCATGAATGATATCATGCCCCGCTTTGAAACCGAATTGATTATCCGGAACTATATGTTTGTCCTCAACCCACTTAGTCAGGACTCTATTGATCACCTTCTCGAACACCTTACTGATGTTTGGAAGAAGACTGATCGAGCGGAGATTCGCCGGATTGGAAGTGTCTTTATCCCTTTTAGGGATGGGATGTACCACTGCAGTTTTCCAATGCGCTGGATAATGTGCGTTATTCATTACATTATTAAACAGGGTGGTATAAATGTCCACCGCTTCTAGAGGGAGATGTCGAAGCACAATGTTCGGTATTTCATCGGTTCCCGCTGATTTCTTACTTCTAAGCGATTCGAAGATCGTTTGGAGCTCTTCCTTCGAAATGAACGGGGGTAA